>RYFJ01000450.1:0-200564 GCA_003991445.1 Oryza meyeriana var. granulata
AATAAACTCGGAAGAAATGAAGAGGGATGAAGGAGGAATGAAGGAGGGAATGAGAAGATAGACAGGTCAACAAGGTGTGGCAATCGACAAGGATGCCAGCGGTCCAGTGCGGCGAAGCTGGACGTCGGGTTCGCGTGATGGTAGTCGTCTTACAGGTGAAGGGAACAACTTCAAGGACGACTTTCTTAGACGTTCTTGCGAACAATTGGTGGTGCTGGGGTGTGTAGTGTAAGTCTCATATTTTGATCTTTGTTAATCTCAATGAACATGTATCGTACTGTTGTTTTTTTTGTCATGTAAAATGCTATAAACAATTAAAGCTAATTTATCGCTAACGCTCTCTATTTGTATGAGGTATGTCGCTACCTAACAGAGTGCTCGACCCGGGGTCTGCGAGTCCACCGGTCTTACCCCTGTCAGCGTCGAGGGCAGCTAGGCATTCCGTCACGGTTCACGTCCAGCTCTGCGGATAGATCCGGTTGTCAGAGGTGAGCGCAGGGTAGGAAGTCGAGAGCTAGAGGTTACGGTCGGGCCGTAGTCTTTGTGTCTGTATAGTTTGTCTTGTTGTATATAACGTTTTATTATTCTACGTTTCCTGATGAACCATTTATTCGTTTACGCTCATCGATCAAAGAGTATTTCACGATCTACGTTTCTGACGAGATTGATAAAAATATGAATTTTCGAGTGTCACTTCACGACGAAAGTACATTGAGCGTGACAACTAAAAACACCATTAACTATATACAAACCTATTGATATCCAACTAACGATGCAACTACTGTGTGAGGGATGGCACGGCCAGGGAGCGGGACAGTATGCGCTAGGAATAGTGACGACAGCGGTAGTCACATAAAATTGATTTCGAAAATTATTTTTTTAAATCAATTTTTTATTTTTTTTTCGGGAATATTGGTCGGACTGTCCGGATAGGGTCCGGAGGTCCGGACTATATTAAGGCTAATAGCCTCTAGTTGGGCGGCAAGCAAAAAACGCCACCCAGAGGGCGCAAGGGGCCGCCTGTAAATGGCCGGCCCCCGGGCGCATTTTGCAGGCGGCCCCTTGCGCCTCTGAGAGGGCGGTTTTTGGGAGGCGGGGGCCGCTGCAAAATGGCTGACGGCCGTCGGGGGGGCCAACGGCGTCAGCCACGTCATAAAATCGCCCCTGGGAGGGCGATTTTTAAAAATCGCCTCCCAGAGGGCGGCGGGAGTCTTTTTTTGCAATTTTTTTGAAACGAAATCTATTTTTTGCAAATTTTTAATAAATAAATCTAAAATAAAAAATTCACCCCCTGCTCTCACTTGGGCAGCAGATTGCAGCATTTTGGGCGCAAAATACACTCGCGTGGGAACAAGGGACACGTCTCTCGTCCCCTTCGCACGACGCTGATACTGATTGCTCGTAGCCTCACCGATCCACCTAACTTCACCTCGCCTCCGACTGCCTCGTCGGCGCCGAAGCCTCACCAGCTCGACAGCGACCGTCGGCATCCATCTTCCCGACGCGCGCTCCGCTCTCCGGTGCGTGGTTTCGTAACTCTCTTCTAGCTCTTCTACGCTTTGCTTTGACGTTTCTTTAGTGTAATTCTTAGCCTTCGCCACTCTTCCCGTAGGGCGAGAGATTCGGCGCGTGCGGTCCGCGGCACATGGAGCAAGATCAGGGCGTTGCTGCGCGGCGCCGTCGGAGAATCCAAGCGCCGGCAGGGGGTGCTCTCGATTCGGTAGCGCGGGGGCTGGGCGCAGCCTTTCCATTGCGTCTTTCGATTCGGACTGCAAACCCTGATGCAAACGTTTACAGTCAAAACCGAGCTCCGTCCACAGCCGATGGCGCTCGGGGAGCGGATGCCTCGTGTACCGGTCGAGCATGCGCCCTAAACGGGAGTGCAGGAGACGGCAGATTACAGTCTACGGGAGCTATGGAGAATGGTGCCGCCACAAATGAGATGGGTGAGCGGTTCCTGAGCAGTCTATGAGGATGGTAATGTTTGGCCATATTTCTTTTAAGTTGCTTTAGTGCTTTTTGTTCTTGCTAACTTGTTTGTTCTTTTGGCAGCCGTACTTTCAGCTGAAGAGGCTAGGTTGTGGAATGCTGTTACAGCGAATTGCTTGGACTTCAATGCTTGGACTGTGCTTATTGATGAGACAGAGAAAACTGCTGAGGTGAAGTTTTTATTGTACATACAATTGTTGTTATTATTTATATTATGTGACGTAGTTTGCATAGGCACTATAAATTTGCAACTTCATTTTGTCTTGTTTGTTACTGCATGATTACCTATGATTATATGCATCATGTATATATCTGGTAGATTCTGGTTCATGAATCTTCCTTGTGCATTGATGCATCATCTCATATAGGTAATCCGTGGTGTGGTGTATGTTCATGTTGGTTCCTATTCTTTATGTGTTTTGGGTGTAGTTAGGGCTGTTTGGTTCGGCTCCCAGATCTGATTCTCGTGAGAACCGGCGGAACCAGCAAACAGCAAAATGGGAAGTTTTCTTGGTAGAATCAGCGGGGATCAGAATCGCTTTTTATACTAGAGGCTCAGAGCAGCCAAAAGGTCGCTTCTCACAAGAATCATCATGGTACTGTTTGCCCTCCTCTTGCATGCACGCATCTTCTTCTTCTGACGCAGCTCCGCTGGAGTCTCACTGGCATAGGTCTAAAGCTTGTCTCCCATCCGAGCCTGTGCTGCTGGTCCTCAAAACCGTCTCCGCAGACACCTCGCCGCGGTAGTAGAGGTTGCCGTCGTGCGGTCGAGGTGTCGAGGTCTTGAGCTCATCCTTTCTGAACTCTCCATGGCGCTGCTGGTCCTTGGGCTTTGCTCTGGCCAGACCGCCAGAGCCCTCTTGCACCTATACCTGAGTTCAATCTGGCTGGAGCATGTATCTGCTGCAGGCGACAGGTCATGAGCTGCTCCACTCGATTTCCAATCACAGGTTCTTGGGTTCTTCCTGCCGGAGGCACACCAATGTCGACCACAGCTCGCGTCGTTGCTGCACCTTTGAGCCTGCTGCCGATCTAACATTTTCCCTTTTTTGACTTTTGATGGAATCGATCTACATTTTTCTTGTTTGGTCTGTTGTGCCTAATCATGATATTGCAAGGCTACTATGGTCAATTTCTCCCTTTTGAGAATCTGAAGCCACAAAACTAGCCAAACACTTCTATACTTGATTCTAATTCTTGCAAGAATTTGATTCAACGAGAATTGTGTTTAGAATCAGTAGGAATCAGAATCTAGAGCTCTACCAAACGGGCCTTAGCCTTAGCCATGTTGTGATGTTGTTTGTAACTTTACTTTTCTTCTTCTCTTATTGAAATGGTAGAGCTCCTATCCAAGTTTCTCAGGAAAAAAAGATCTCAGCATTCGTCTAGTGGGTTTTTATGATGCTTCTATTTTCTATAATTGTGTAGAAGGGTTTAGTATGGTTGCTGGAGATCATTTTGTCCTATTGTAGTTTTGTAAATATTTGTCCACTTATGTTTACTTTAAGTAAATTAAGTAGAGTAGTTTTTTGTGCTAATACTTTTTTTATCTATTCCTGTATAGAGCAATATCTTGAAACTACGAAAAGTGTATGATGCATTCCTTGCGGAATTCCCTCTCTGCTTTGGATACTGGAAGAAATATGCAGATCATGAAGCGCGTCTTGATGGCGTCACTAAAGTTATAGAAGTTTATGAACGTGCAGTTCTTGCTGTTACTTATTCCGTGGACATTTGGTATAACTATTGTAGTTTGCATTTCTACTATGAAGACCCAGATATCATCAGAAGGTATCAATCACAATTATCTATTCCTATTTGTTTCTTTTTGTAGCTGATGGTTGTGTGTTCTTACTTTGTATGTCCATTTTTAGCTGGTTTGGATTGCTACCAAAAGCTTGCCCTACCAATTTTTTTTTGGCAACTTCAATGGTATTTGCACTTGTTTGGATTGAACTCAAAATTGGCAGCCCTACGAAAATTTGGCTCCTAATTAGTAGCAGACCAAGGATATAGTTGAGGCAAAACTCTACCCATCATATTTTGGTCGTTCCAATTCTTGCCTAGGTTTTGGCACTACCAAATCTTGGGAGGGTAGAGAATCAAACTCACCCTTTATGCCATCTATATGTAGGAAATACATGTGCCTTCGAATATACTAGCAATCTTTATGTAAACTTGGGACTTCTCTGTCAAGAATGATATGTTCCTTCTTGGATGTAAATGTAGGATGTAGATACCACTGAATGCAGCAGCTGGCCATCATTCATCGTAAAAGATTTTGTTTCTACATTAACAATTTGCTTCTTCTTTTACAGACTGTTCGAACGGGGTTTGGCATATGTTGGAACAGACTATCGTTCCAATATCTTGTGGGATGAGTACATTAAGTATGAAGAATCACTGCAGGCATGGAGTCATCTAGCCATCATATATACGAGAATATTAGAGCATCCTATACAACAGCTTGATCGGTACTTCCATTGGTAAGATCATTGGGTATTTGTGCAATTTATTTTGTGGATTGTATAACTTCTTATGAGTAAGTTGTTGATTAGTGGTTTATCAATTGTCAATGTAACAGGGTGATTAATTAGTGTCATATAAACCAATTACAAAAAAAAAAAATCCATGTAGTGTGGTATTTTGGGTAGTGATCGTAATCGATATGCCATGTAGTGTGTGTCATTCTTAATGAAACATAATAAGGTAAATTTTGTACTGGCACTAATGGTCATTTTTTTATTTTCTACTCAGCCTGAAGGAGTTGGCCGCAACACGAAGTTTATCAGAAATACTTACTGCAGAGGAAGCTGCCATGTATGCTGTTACTGCAGAGAACACTCCTCAGACGCTTGATGGGGAGACACACACTGGTGATGTAGATATGCCTGCTCAACTAGAAATCTCAGGTTCAACAGAAGCGGATAGCCTGGCAAAATACGTTTCTGTTAGAGAAGAAATGTATAATAAGGCTAAAGAGTATGAGTCTAAGATTATTGGTTTTGAGCTAGCCATTAGAAGACCATATTTTCATGTCAAGCCTCTTGAAATCCAGAGCTTGAAATTGGCACACTATCTTGATTTTATTGAGAAGAAGACATAAATAAGGTATGCTTTTGCGATGGAAATAGTCCTTTACTTTTTCATTGAGTAGACTTCATGCAGCATCTGGAGTCTTGTAACTTACAATTTTAGTCTTATTGGCTCCATTATATGCTTTAACGGCTAGTATTTGGACGAAGCTTCCTTTGTAATGGGATATTGAACTGAGGATAGAGCATGGACATAATGTTTGGTTTCGATGAGGCTAAGTACTCCAAACTTTCATTTGTCAGTGGCCGTTCTGGGTTAATGATATGTGCTACCAAATATCAGTTGTTTGAATTTTTAATCTCATATATGCAGGTAATTGCTTAATGCTCTCCTTCTTAACCATCTATCTATCAGGCAAGGATGGTCCCTCCTTATGGAGGGGCCTCCCTAATCAGCTAATGGAGTAACCTGTGTGAACTTCTCTTGTTTTTTTTGTCAATATTGTATTGTTATTCCTTTATTTCCCTTATTCCTTCTGTTGAAGTTTTCTGATGTTACACAATATTTTTTTCAGGTTATCAAGTTGTATGAAAGATGTGTTATTGCATGTGCTAGTTATTCAGAGTTCTGGATCCGTTATGTGCTATGCATGGAAGGTAGAGGAAGCCTCGAACTAGCAAACAATGCTCTGGCTCGTGCCACTCATGTTTTTGTCAAGGTATCACCTATACAGTCAGTATACTTTTGCCTTTTACCATTATGTTTTTTCTCCTGCGCACTTTGTTGATATGCATCTTGTGTATATCGTTCTATCTACATGCAGTTATATACATCATCATATCATTATATCAATCAGCAAGCTCTAAAAGTTCTATTTTTCATTTTATGTTGCGTTCTTTAACCGTCACAGATTCTGTATCTGCGAAATGAAAACTTATACGATCTAGGATTCTTGATTCTATATAGGTACTCAGCATGGAGACAAATAAGAAATATAAGAAAGTGGTCTGAATTATTCGTTTGCAGGCTGCTTAATGCATATCTACCCTTTACTTGTAAATTGCTATTGCTATTATGATTTGAGTAGACTGGCCTTTTGAAACCTTGTTTGATTATTGGCGTGCTGAAAACACAAAGAACAAACTAGTACTATCTATCTGTCATGATTATCAATTGATAATCTGATTTGGGTCTGAGACATCGATAATCTGTATTTAATTTATTTCAATGCAACGCCATGTAGTTTATACTGCAGTTGTTTTAGATTTACTGAATGACACCATTTCTTCTATTCTTTAACAGAAGCAGGCAGAGATCCATCTGTTCAGTGCAAGATTCAAGGAGCTTAGTGGAGATGTCTCTGGAGCACGTGTAGAATACCAGCATCTTTATTCAGAACTGTACCCAGGCCTTTTAGAAGCCATTGTTAAGCATTCTAATATGGAGCACCGACTGGTATCTCCTCAATCAAATAATGGCATTCTTGTTTCCTTTTTGTCAGTGTTGAGAGGTTCATTTGTCTTTTTTCTTCTTGCAGGGAGATAAAGAATCAGCTTGTTCAGTTTATGAGAAGGCCATTGCCGCTGAAAAGGAAAAGGACCAGAGCCAGATTTTGCCTACTTTGCTGATTCAGTACTCACGATTTTTATCTTTGGTAAGTGTTTATCTTTGTTGCTACTGTTGAGATAACAGAAATATTGCACATGCCTGCTGTCTAAATTGTGTCATCTGACACTGTTAATGGAACATGCATGATTAGCTTGTAAGAGAACACTCAAAACAGCGTTAAATAAATTTTCATCATTTGACATACACTTCATTATTTACGTTCGAAGTGTTGTATATTAAACAGTTGCGCTACAGCCTACAGGTTGGACAGTTGTTTTATGTTAAGTGGCTGATTGAACTTGGTTAGAATTATGGCTGATTGAACTTGGTTAGAATTATGTTCCTTTTTTGTCTTTACTACCTCCTTTTGCAGTGTAATTTTATGTATTTCTTAAAAATTTGCAGGCCATAGGTGACGTAGGGAAGGCAAAGGAGATGCTAACTGGATTTCTCGAACAATGTGATTTGACGAAATCAATTCTTGAGGTTAGAATTTTTTTCTCTAAATCTACTGAGTTTTTTATTCATCACTTCATTTCCTTGTACCCGCTGTAACACTCAACTTCTGTATCAATTTGTTGTTTTTTTGGCAGGCTATCATTCAACTAGAGTTGATCTTTCCATCTGAAAAGCGTATTGAATTTTTAGATTCACTGGTCGAGAAGTTTCTTACAGCTGAACCAACTGTAGTGGAAGTCACAAGTCTAGCCGACAAGGAAGACATATCTTCCATATTTTTGGAGGTAATACTTCAAAGCTACATGGCAGTTCTCTTTTTGTGTATTGGCTATTAGGTACCTACCTATCTTGAAATTTGTATCTCAGCGGACATTAAAACTGCAAATTAGAGATCATTTCATGTGCATTTGTTTTTTGTTTTGCTTGCCTGCTAATGAGATACTGGACACCTACTGGTAGCTACAAGTTTAGTTTGAGGTCATTTGTCTAGCAGAGAAGGATGGATCATATTTCTTTTCTAGGAGTATGAATTAAATGATTGAACTGTTTGTACTTTCTTTTCCTAATATGGTAGCCGACTAATCTAAAGTCTCTGTTTATAGGCTGCATGGTAGCATCTGTTTTATTTGTTTTTTTGGTTGACCCCCTACGATTGTTGAGTTAGTGATGTGTGTTTAAATTGTCTTCAGTTTTTGGATCTATTTGGGGATGCACAAGCGATCAAGAAGGCTACCAATCGGCATATAGCTCTTTTTTCACGGAAGAGAAGCATGCTGCCATCAAAGAAGCGAAGAGCAGATGATGCTATTATGTCAGACAGAGACAAATTGGCCAGGACTGGGGATGGTACTCAGCCAGTTGGGGGAACTGATCCAAATGCTCCTAATCCTCCAGTTTGGCCCCCGACTTCTGAAGCATCGGGGCAACAATGGGGAGCTGCTTATGCACCACAGGTTGTTTACATTCATATAGTCCTACTAATCACCATTTACTTCCGGAAATAGCAGCTGACGTGTAGCATTTTCTCTATGCTGTTGCAAAATGTGAAAAATAATCTTTAAACCTCATCTGAATTGTTAAGACTTTCTTCTACTCTTTAGATATCCTCGTTATATCTCAATCTGTCACTTGTACGATCTAATAACTATGTATTTCTCAACTACTTGCTATGTATTGACTTTAACCTGTTTGCATTGCAGGCTACGTATCCTGCCTATGGAGCTTATGACTACAGCCATCAAATGCTCATCTGCTCCTCAAGCGGCTGCTTATGGTGCCTATCCACCAACATACTCCACTCAGGTACTGAAGCTGTTTCTTATCTAAACTTTGAAAGACTTCTGGATATTAAATACTTTGTTCTTAGTAATCTGATCAAATCGTGCACGAAATTATTGTAGGCCTACACGCAACAAACCTATGCACAACCGGCTGCAGTGGCGGTTGCAGCACAGCACCTGCAGTGGCACGGCGGCAGCTTACCCTCAGCAACCTGTTGCAGCTCAGCAGCCTTATTACGGAACCGGCACATACTACTGATCTGTAGACTGTAAACTGATTCAAGATGGTGCTACGGAAAGTCTGTTTATTTGCCTTCGCTTTTGTATCGTTCGCAGCCTAAATTAGCATATTTCCCGGTATAGGTCAAGCATGGCAGGGCCTTTGTTCTAGCGTTACCAGAAGACTAGAGTACCGGAAGGCTAGAGTATGCACATGATTTGTATAGTACTTCGTGGACAATTTGTTGCTAGCATCAATATTTCTAGGTAATGGTCATCGTTTTCATCACCAGTGTTGCTGCTTTTGAATTTCTGAACTTGGCCTTGATTATCGATCTGCCATGCAGCACAGCAGAGCCCATGCGACCATGCTGCTGTAAAGGGATAAAAACGGTGACGGAAATTCTTAATTGATCGAGCGTCGTTTCCGTCTTTGACCATTTTCGATTCTGGTCATATGTAAAATTTGATTTTTCTGATGTTTTTCGGTGTTGTGTTGCAATCATCACTAAATAGTTAATCGGTAAATTTATTTGATTCTTACCCTAACCAGACTCGACGTCATAATAAACTCGCGCTTCTAAAAATTGATATAAAGTTTATGCTTTTTTCTATTACATTACTATTCTCTTTCTTTCATTCTGTCTTTTCATTTGTATCCTTCACTCACTATAAGTAAATAGAACGACGATCTGTAGAGATGCTAAGCTTTCAACCGTTTTTATCCCAGCAAGTATGTTGTGAGCGCCGGGAACAGAATAACGGATAAACGCGCTCCGGTCGTACGCACAAGAGCGCACATCACAAACGAAACGCTCGCTATCCACTACTCCCTTCTTTCCAAAATTAAAGTCTAGTATTCGATGTGATATATTTTATTTTAATATTATGAATCTAGACAATTTTATGTCTAAACTTGATTCCTAAGATATGAGTAGTTGTGTATATTTCTGCACATGCCCGTCGTCGCCGACGAAGACGAGGCGCGCTTCGCTCGTCTGCGTCGGCGGCTCCAAGCCCGAAGCGTGTCGCCTCGTGTGCCTTCCTTGGATCCCTCGTTTGCCACGACGAATCGACGCTCGTCGTCTCTCCGATCTCACGCTCGCCCGCCGTTTCGCCTATATCAACCAACCGGCCGGTCTCCTCGTCGCACCGCGTGCTACTGCCAAGTGCCAACTGATGAGCTCGTCGTCTCTCTCGTCGACCTGTTTGGCCGTTGAGAGTATGCACCGGTGATTACCTGCTCTGCTCAGGCCAAGGTACGCCTTTCTTTCATTCCAAATGGTATTATTATCTTTCTAATCCGCAAGTTTTTGAACATGTAAATTGCTCGGTAAAAGTTGAACTGACCGACCTGAGTACTACATCTGCAGTTTATGTTTTTTCCCAGTAGACTTGTGGTTATGGATGTTTAGAGCTTGAGATAGGTATCTGATCTTGCCGTCATTTTCTTTATCGGTGTATTTACGCATGATTCTTGTTGAATACTAAATCGAAAGTACTGATCGACAGTAAAACTGAAGGTTACCGATCGACGATCGTCTTGGAAATGGCCGAGATCGACACAAGGCCGCTCGAATCTGTACGGGCAGCATTGACCCACTTCCAGCAGAGAACTGATCACCAGAGCAGGTTCAGCCCAGATAGAAATGTGGGTAACTGAAACTATCCACGAACTTTAATTCCATTTCTAGTTCCAGCTCCCATCTTTCAACATTCCCTTCAGACACTGTCAAATGCAGCTGCAGGAGATCGAAAACCTGACGAAGGAGCTCGCGAGGTGCAAGCTGCAACTCGAAGTGAAAGAGAACGAGAAGTTGCAGGCCAACCTGAAGCTTGACGCCCTCCAAAACGCCACGCAAGAATTGTACGACAACCGGATAGCTCATCTCGAAGCTGACAACAGGATGATCACAAGGCAGCAATCTGAAGCCGCCGAAGAGTGCAAGGCTCTGAGGGATGAACTGACCGTCGTGAGAGACGAGCTCGACGCCGTCAAGAGATCGAACGCCTTTCTGCTGAGAGATATCGAGCTGATGGAGACGAGGATGATCTTGGCGAGGGAGAACACCAGGGATGCTCTGAATCACATACTGCAGCTCAACGAGTCTGTTCTCTCGTCTGCCGTCGCGGCGATCAGAGCGGAGGAGGAGAGGTCGGTGTTCTTCCAGGAGATCACGCTCGAGTTCTTCAACTCTGACAAGAAACGCGAGGTGATCAACCAGCACCTGGAGATGATCCAGAGCTTGGAGAGTGAGCTGATGGCGAAGACGGTGGAGATCGCTTACCTGCAGTCACAGCTGCAGCAGGTGAAGGAGCACTGCATTTCAACAGAAACAGTTGCTTTGCCATCAGAGATCATCGCCGGAAACCAAGAATCGCAAGCGGTGGAAGCAGCGCTGGGCAATGGCGACGTGGAGGATGTGATCGCCGGCGGCGGCTTTGTCACGGTGATCTCCAAGGAAGACGACGGCGCCGAGTTCTACCCGAAGGAGATCGAGCACGATCAGCAGGCGGCGGCGGGGATCGTCGACGGGTACGTGCTCGTGGCGAAGAGCAATGCCGACGAGGACGAGCTGAAGGGGAAGCTGGACGCGGCGCAAGCGGAGATCGGCGACTGCGGTTCAACCTGGAGGAGGCGGTGAGGCGGGCGGAGCTGGCCGAGGAGGCGAAGGCGGCGCTGGAGAGGGCGCTCAGGGAGGAGATCCAGAAGAAGGCGCAGTTGCGGAAGATGCCGTGTAGGACACCGTCGACGACGCCAAGGTTGAGAAGCTCGCCGAGAGGAGGCGACGGGAGGCCATTGCCGGGTGTCTGCCTGACACTGACCCAGGGGAAGGTGCTTCAACATGAAGTAAAATTTTCAGGTTTTTCGCCAGTGCGTCATGCAGATGCTTGTAGTAATTGTGGCAGTTTATGCCGATGATTATGATTACATTCCAGCGCGGCCTTAATGATCTCCTTAAGATGTAATTAGCACCCTGGATACCATATGCTTCTTACGGCAAAAAATATTAACATTTAGAAAACATTTTATCAAACATTTAAAAACAAAAAAACGATATAGCGCAGATTTATCTTAAAAAGTGCTAGTATTATAAACTTAATATAATATAAAATTATTTTATTGGATTTTTAGAAGTTTGATGGAATCATGTTGTAGTCATCAAATATTTATGATCGGGAGGAGAGAACTGTTTAGGCATGGGATTTAATTTACATTAAGATTTCATATCTAATATTTTTTATTATTTGAATGGTATCTTTTCTTTTTTATATCATATCTTATTGGTTGTATGCATAATGGCAAATCGTTTTTATTAAAAAAATAGAAACATATTTTTGAGAAGCGATGGGAATTATATTATATAAATTACTAGTTCGTTTTTTATGTCCACCCAAAAAATGTATCCAGATATTTCTAACCTTTTTTTGATCTTCGATGCGCCTCTATCCGGATCCTCGTGCAACTGCATCGCTTCCATCCTTCTCCAAAGCTCTCGTCCTAACGTTCTCGAACGGAGTCGCTCGCATGGCCATTCGCTTGTCGTCCGCACAGGTGCCTATCCGGCCTCGCTCCTGGTGCACGTGTGCAACGCGCATGAGTCACCATCGTTGTGCTGTCGCAGTTCGCCGCCTCCACTGATGGGGCGGATGTGTTCCACGACTGAGGGGGTGTCAGCATCTGATCGTCGTGCTCCCCACTCATCGCTCACACCCTGGTGGCGCTAGGGAGAGGTGGGCTCGCGCTCGGCCGCTGCTGTCGCAGTGCACGTCCGGTCCTCTTGTCTCGTCGTAAGCGAGAGGTGGGCTCGCCTTCGGCTGCATCGACGTCTACAGTTCCGCTGCTGTCGCGCGGCCTGTGGCGCTCCCTAGTCGTTCGCACGAGGGAGGTGTTGGCTCGCCTCGGCATCTCGCCCGTCCAATGCACAACGACGGAACAACTCGAACGCGAATTCTCCTGTATTGGCTTCGTTCGGAGTACCGGTTGAGCAATAATAAAATTTTTTATATAAAAGTTGTTTTAAAAAAATCATATTAATTTATTTTTTAAGTCTAAAATAATTAATATTTAATTAATCATACGCTAATAGCTCATCTCGTTTTTTTAATCTTCTTTCTCTTTCCTCACCTTTAAACTATCCCTTAATTAGATTAATACCTACCTCTAATTTCTTGCTCTCACAGAAAATTAGCCAATGATATATGATATTCCCTGAGCCGACAGGTACGCAACCGTGGTGAAGAATAGCCTTAGTAACTCGAATAATCTAGGAAAGATCGTATGGTGATAGAGTAATTAACGTTTGATGGTTACGACTTACAGTCTGGTTTTTCTATTAACTTGGTAGGGATGATTTCTCTGTGCTGTAAGAAGCTTCATTGATGGTCTAGAAAAGCTATGCGCACCTTTGAAGCAAAGAGCAGCTCAGCTAGAGCTGGTTGTTTGTTTTTTAGAGGTTAGTCTGCGAAAAGTCAATAGAGCATAATTTTATCTTCTGAGTTGTAAGTATCTAATTTATGATGCTAAGCATAATTCAGCAACTGCCAACTGCGTGCTTTGTCAGGGATTTCTATTGCTCTCTAGGGACAACATATCTTTCAGAGTATAAGCATTGATGTTATCCCCTTTTATTTTGAATGATTGGCGTTTGCATTTCAAGCTGCTTAGCCAACTGAGCAAAATATATGCAGTATATTCTGGTGAAAGAGATGATATTCCATTTCTCAATTTTGTTAGTTGAAGAAGTGCCTTCACTATATTCCCACTGCCATCGTCGTTCACTTCCCCTACACCGCAATTGTCTGCAATGACGGGTAAATAGTCACCAAATTTCTCATTTGTGGAAGCATGTACTTATTAGGTGCTAATACATATGTGTATTGCTAATGTAAAAACAATTGGTTTTCCTTTTATTAGTGCAATACAAGTTTAGTAAAATCAAATATAAGATCTTTTCCTCCTGAGTTGATATTGCAAGCAGCAGAGAGACATGATAAAAAAAAGGTCAGCACAAGCTTGTTATTTCTCACTCCTACTCCTGCAGGCTCTATATGGTGCCTCATTTAAACTTCTGTTCTAGGTATCAGGGATTTTAATTTCTGCATGACTCGTTCTTGAAGATCTAGATCCCTCCTTTATATATCTACAAGTTCTGTTGCTTTGACCTGCTTTTAAGCATGTGATCAGCTACTTATGTTTGGTTTCAGTAAAATAAATAAACTAGATGGGCATCTGCCGTCGCCGTGGGTAGAATGTCACTGTATTAGTCCAATTTATATGAGTTGGATTTTTTTTTCACGGACTATAAATCAAAGGACCTGGCTGGTTGGTGAGAACAAACAAAACTATGGATGTATTATAGCTAATGGGATGCTGGTTTATGAACTCCCTGTGATGTATCTAAATTCAGATTCTGAACTTGAACAAGCATCTAAATGCTATTTAATGTTTTCATTTTCTCCGAGCTAACTGTGATGAATTTATATAGCTCAAGTACTGAAAGCTTACAAATTCACCATATGAAGACCAACGGAGATAAGGTTTCTGAGTTTAGTGTTTAACCTTGGTCCAGCATAAGCATCTAAATGCTATTTAATGTTTTCATTTTCTCCGAGCTAACTGTGATGAATTTATATAGCTCAAGTACTGAAAGCTTACAAATTCACCATATGAAGACCAACGGAGATAAGGTTTCTGAGTTTAGTGTTTAACCTTGGTCCAGCAATGTGCATGAACGGTATATTAGTGTTCATGGTTAGGATCTGTTCTTTACAACTGCACACTGAATTCATATTATAGAATGTACACAAACTATATGAATTTACAATGGACTTGGAGTGCTTGTGCTTGTAAAATCTGGATGTGAGCTAAGAATGTATCTGAATTTAGTGTGCAAACATGCCCCTGCAATGTCTCTGAATCCAGCGCATGAACTTGGTCTTACAAGTGCAACCCGGATTTTCCAAGTAGTGCTTATTTCCTCTTACTATTCATTAACTGTATATTGGCAAAACGTTGCACGTGCAAGATTACTAGAAATATACTCTAGAAATATCACATTGCTCATATCCACTTTTTAAACTGTAGTGTTTCTCTTGTGACATAGATGTTTGTAGGTTGCTACACCTTTTGCAATTGAAGGTGCCATCTTAATAAAATGAACAACGCAGGAATTTCCAACGGAGTCAGGTCTATTCTATTTGTGTTCTTTCCAAAGTTTTATCTTCACTACCTTGCTATAATAAATATTTTTCTTGCCAAATAATGTTATTGATCACATAATGGTGTGATTTGACTTTTTCCTGCCACATGTTATAGGAGGATGTAATCAAGGTATCTTAACCATTTTATTCTTTAAACTTCCCATTAACAGTTTTAGGTTGATGTCATTTTGTTCTTTTTCAGGTTGTTTGGTCAATGATGTCATGCCAAAGAAATATGTTTCTTTCTGGAATTCTCAGGCTGTAGAGAGAATAGGCTGCTCTATATTATTGAGTCATATTCAAGAAGGAATAGATTACATTAGATATTATGCTTTATTTATTGTTTTGTGCACGTCTTGTGCAGACTTATGTCTGTTCCTGGAAGTTGACAACGATAGTTTCTTAATTGTTTTTTCTAAAGTGTATTAGTTGGACACTTGAACTCTAATCTGATTGCCATGTTCTTATTCTTTTGTATAGTTGAGTCCATGCACCCATGATGGTTTGATATGGATGCTCGCTGGTGGGAAAGAGCAGAAACATTTAGTCTCCCTGAGATAGTGCTACTTGAGAATGGAGTCGTCATCTTCTTGTAACTCTACCTAGGTAATTTCTCGTGAAATTAGTGGTTTCTATTTGCTGACAATGGCACTGACCTAAAGGCTTGAGTAGAATTTCTTTGTCCTGGATCTCTACTTTTTTGACGAGAGTTGTGTGGCTTATTAGGATTGACGACTAGGTTTCTTAAGTTTCTCAGTTATTTTGCTTAAATAAATTTATAAATTATTGATGTCTGCTCACAATTTCCCAGCTAATAAACAGGGAATTCTTCAAATTACTGTAGCCAAATGGTGGTTGGTTGTTCAATTAAATTTAAGCAACAGTGTCTTTATGTGCTATTCAAATACTTAAAAGTATTACAGTGTACAGTCATATAGATTGATTAGCAAATGCAGTGATTGAATTAATATTGTAGACAAACTGATTTTTTTAAGTAACAATGGATTTTTCTGCACCTGTGCATTCTATGTTTTCTGTAGCCCCAACATTATCAGCAAGAGGAGACTCCTTTCGACACCGTCAAAGGCCACATCTAACCAGCGGATGTGAACGGTGCTTTGGTCATCTATTGCCGATCCGCCACTACTTCGCACTTGCTGAGACGCAACTTCAGGTTAGTGTTTTATGAATCCAAACTGAATTAGCTCTCACTGCCTATGAAGTTATTCTTATCCAAATTTTCGCATGCCGGGCTCCTTGACCTCTCATGAAGCTGGTATCATTTGGACTTGAACAACCTTCATGAAGGTGAAAGTGCACTTAGTTTGAATGATTTCCTACTTTTTTGGTTGTATTCCTGTTTGTTAAAATAAATTCAGAGTTGTCTTTGCTCATGCATGACTTAACTAACAAAAACTAAAGTGAACTCATTTCTTCCAACAATTTGGATCTTTTCTTCTAAAGAACTATGGATTGAATTGAACCGAGTTTTGCCCAGCTCCAATCCCTGTAGCTACTTACTTTGAAGTTTGAACTTTTGTATGCATAAATTATTTTTTGGCAGCATGGATGTCTTCTATAGGGAACTATTTGTTTAGAAAGAAAGTTGTAAGGGCTATTTAGGTGAAAGTGGAACCCTCAAACTTTCAGTTTATACGAATTTTGAATATAACAGAGGATGGCGTGTAACACCCCGATTTTTCGGGCCGTTAACACCTATTTTAATAAAATCCTAATTCCGAAAATTTGATATTCCTGTGCATGCCTAAGGACTAAGTGCCGAGATCTCAATTAAATCCCCTCCTTGAAACTCCGAACTTTCTCTCAAAATTTCCCAATCAAAATCCTGAACCAAAATTTAAATCTCTAATTTGAATTCCCCTTCCAAACCCTTCCATAAAATTTTTATTATTTTAATCCTCCCTAAAAGAAATTCAAATCTCATCTGGACCTCCCTTCTAAAAATCCCAAAAATCCTCCCAAGTCATTATCTCAAATTTCAAATCAAATCTGACCTCCAAACTATTTCCTTTGAAACCCTCCCCAAGTCTCTTCAAAAAAAAAATTCACATATATATATATATATATATATATATATATATATATATATATATATATATATATATATATATATATATATATATATATATATCAATGTACCAGTCAAAAAGTCCCTTGATGTGCTTCTGAGAATATTATAAATTCAAGATATCAAATTCCAAATTCAAATACCCCTTTTGAAATTCTTTTGTCCCTTTGAAAAATCCTTAGAAAAATAACAAGTGTTACTGTTTTAGTTGGGCTGTTTTCCTTCTCTCTCGGCCCAGCCCTCGACCTCCTCACCCGCACGCCACTGCCAGCCCGGGCCCGTACGACAGCAACCCCTCTCTCCCTCGTGCCTCGCTCTGACCCGCTGCTAGCCTGGGCCCACATGTCAGAGTCGCACCGCGCCTCGTGCGCATGCAACGCGCCCCGCGCTCACCCACGCTCAACTGCCTCCCGCCGACAGCAGGGGCCCACTAGTCAGCTATGTGCAGACAGCCACCTGGACACGCCACGACGGTCGTCTTCCTTCTCGGCCTCTGCTCCCCGTGTCCACCACCCGTTCTAGAGCTTGCCCGTGTGAACGCGTCGTGCCGCCGTCGCCTCAACGCTGCCACCCGACCGCCTCGAGCTCCCCGCCGACAACCCGCCGCCTGAGACCCCCCTATCCACCTTGCGCTGAGAGCCGCCATGCCCCATCTAGCCACCGTCTGCACCTTGCTAGCCGTGCCACCGCCATAGCCGCTCGGGGCCTCGCGCCACCGACCTTCTTTCCCATCGCCTAGAGCCGGCCTCTCCTATAAATCCCGGCCGCCTTCCTCTTTCCCCCTCGTCCCTCGCCGCAGCCATGTAGCCTCTCCACCGCCTGGCTCGGCCCAAGCCCGAGCTGAGCTTTGTACCGCCGCCGCCGCGATTTCAATCCCTCCTTCGGTGAGCACCCCTAACTCCTCCCTTCTCCTCCACTTCTAAACCCCATCGCCCGAAGCCCCTCGCCAAGTCCGCCGCCGACACCCACACTCCCGCCGCCACCGTGCGCCATCTCGTCTCTCTCCACCGATTTGTGCCGAGTGCCGCCAGCCACCTCTAGCACCCGGGGTCCCAATCCAAGCCGCACATTGTTCTTTCCGTCTCCCCGGCTCTCTGCCACTGTGGTCCGCCGCCACCGGCTTGGCGCCGATCGCTGGGAAGCCTTTGGCCGTCGATCTCCTTCGGTCTCTCTCTTTTTCTCTCGCTCTCTCCCTGTTTCTCTCTGCCCGGTGGCCCTCGCATCTCCCCTGTGTGACAAGTGGGTCCCACTGACGTGTAGACCCCACATTCATCCCTCTCTGTCCTATGAGCCCCCTCTGCACGAGCCACTTACATGTGGGCCCCCACTTAATAGCTCTCTCCCCAATTCCATGACATGTGGGCCCAATCGTTTTAATCCCTCTCCACTCACTGACATGTGGCCCTCTCATTATCTCCCTCTGACATGTGGCCCTTCCCTTTCCCTCTCTGACATGTGGACCCCTATGTCATCCTCTCCCTCTGTGTCACTGCCATGTGGGCCCTACACCTCAGTTCCTCCCTCTCTCTCTCTGACCTTGGGCCCCACCTGCCAGTAGGAATATTCCCTCGGAATATTCCTTTTCCAATTCAAATAAATCCTTTTTAATCCCAGAAAATCCATTTAAACTTCAAAAATTTATATCTTCTCATCCGTAATTCCGATTGACCCCGTTCAAGTCTCAAATTTTTTTTAAAATTGAGATCTACCTCATGACACTATTAGTTATTAATAAAAGTATTTTATTTTTAGGGTTTTGTGTGTTTTTCTCTCGTTACACGCAGTCGACGACGATGGAAATTCTTTCGGATGTCGGATTTCGAGGATTCTGAAGATGAAGACAGAGGCAAGTCACTCCTTGAACATATTGCTCCTAGATTACAAAATATTTTTGTTTGCTAAACTACATTTCAGTGCGCACGATAAATTGATTCGGCCTCGGTTCACGCGACGAACCGACGGACCTACCTAGTAGTTGCAATATCCCGTTGGACTGGAAAACCCTATTCCTTGTCGCTCCACCTTAGTGATACCTCGGCATCCGTGCTCCATGGGCATGGGTATCGACAGTCTCACCCAAATCACTTGTGTTGTCGAAATGGGAAAACCATGGTTTATAAAATCTTTTAATCTAACATACAGTGTCGGTATGTTTGTGAAATAAGAAATGTTTACAAAAACTCGTGATGCAAAGTGATCGCCTGGGCAGGGATGCTTTGTATTCGTATATAAGGACCGATTCCTTGGGGAATTGTACTGACCATAATACAATGCGACCACACGGGCGGTATGGGACGCCCCTGGCTAAGTATTCAGCCGTAACAGGTCACCTCGCATGCCAGTAGATGTGGAACGTCGGGATAAGGTATTTAGGGGGATCTCTGGGTTCCTGAGTAGAGCAAGGAAGGGAAGCTTGCCCAGTACTTGGTCTAGGAGTTTGGGATTAATTGCAAGCCGAATGCTTGATTGAGTTTGGCCCATCTATCGGGCATGAGATACCCTGGGATGGCTCCTAAAAGGCTTTGTCACGAACCTCCCCAGCTTGGATCGTAAGGGAGTAAGCTCGCGTCGTGTGGGGGAAAGCGTACACCTCTGCAGAGCTCTGAACTGTTCGAACAGTCGTGCCCATGGTTATGGGCGATGTGAAGTGATTCTTCTAGCATAGTTTTGTTTGCAAATGTTTGCGAAAAGTGGTTTATGGATTTGGGAACCGTTAACAGAATCGGCCAGGTCGGCCGACGAATGACCATTACGTAGTCTGAAACGGTCATGTGTGGATCAGGATGTCAGATGGCATCATAGAGTAGGCTTCCAGTGTGGAAGCAGTGTGTTAGTGATATGACAGCTCTGGGAGCCGAAGTTGAGATGATGAGATGGATGACGTCCTGGGAAAGATGAAAGTGAAAGGAAAATAATAGAGGAAATATGAGATAAGGATTTGTCCTGAAGAGGACGAAAATAAAAATAAACTAATAGATGATATAGACTGAACCGCTGTCGTGGTCCGACAAGCGGTAGACTGGAAACTTTAATCAATTAAAATTTGTTCGTCCGCCTGAGTTGTTGCAAAGCAATTCACGGACAGGATCGAGGCGAGAGCCTCTTTCCAGTCACATTTGAGACAACCCACACCTAGAGTTTTGGAAAATATTTTATAAATAAAATGGTTGCGAAATAAACCCAGCCCTCCTTGTTGGTCTGCATATTCACACTTTTCCCGTGATTTGCTGAGTACGCATCTACTCAATCCATTATCTTTTCCCCCCTTCAGGAAGGGTGAAGTCGAAGTGAACATTAGGATTTCTTTCCTAATCCCAAGTTGTTGCTATTCTGTTTGAAGGTTGTTGCTCAGGGCTTGCCCGAAGTTGCAACTTATAAAGGTACAATATATATAAATAATTAACTAGTTGCTATGGTACATCTCGGTTGACTACGGGTACCAGCAAGGTTTCTATCACACCCTGAAAATCGGCCTAATTAAAAATTATTTTAGGTAAATGAAAATATAAGAATACACTAAAAAATTTATTTGTGAAAGTGTTTGAATAAAATTATGAAATTTTCAATATTAAAAATCCCAAGTTGAAATTTTAATTAAATGCGTGGATGCTTTTATATTCCCTAGGGTTTTGTCGAAACATTTTAGGCATTTAAGTATTTATAATGACAAATTTACCTTTTGTTTCATGGTGGATCTTGCCTTTGATAAATTCCCCATGATTTAATAAATTTTCAGAAATTTTCCTGGATTTTTCGGAGCTCCAGAATTAATTTAAATGTAATAGAGGTCATTTCAATAATTAATTAAATAGAAAAGAAATCGTTTCCTTTTCCCTGGATCAGGTCGTTCCGCCTTCCATCCTTTTTGTACTTCTCTGTTTTGCCCGGACTCGGGTTTCCTTTCTTTATACATGCATGGGTGTCGTTCCCGAAACCCTAAAGTCTCCCCGAAGTCCTAAATCCGGAATTCTCGGATTTACTCAATATGAAACCCTACAATCACTTTGATTTCTCAATCCATATTCTCGGAATCCAATAACCCAGAGTTTGCCAAAGCTCAGTCTCCACAAAATATTCTCGTCAATTCCTTTATCTCGGAATATTTATAATATCTAGAATATTCCAATTTTCTAGTACCCAGGAATTATCCTCCAATTTCCAAATTGAAGAATATTTTCCACATTCTGAATATCTCTAGAACTCCCGATATTCCAAACTCCACAAAATAATCTCCGATTTCCGAATCCCCAAGATACTCATTGTCGGCGAAACGGGAATGGGGGTCCCACGTTCTCCGGGGACGCAAGGACCTTCGGCCTCATTAGCTCCCTGGGGCCTGCAGCCTCGACGCCCTGAGCGTGCGGAGCCTGGGCGCGAGGGCGACTCGAGCAGGTCAGCTGCCAACCAACCGCATTAATGGCAAGGTGACGGCGAGGTGACGGGGCGAACGACCACTCTGCCCCCTGTGCAGTCAGAGTGCCCTTGACCGAGTGAGCTTCATTTTGCCACGCCCCGGCAGCGGAGGCAGGCGCCGTCCCATCTTCAAGCTCCATCCGCTCCCGGCGACGTGATGACCGTGCCGACCAGACGTCAGCACCAACTCCGGCAGGGGAGACGTACGCTGTCACATCCCCAGAATCTCACCGCCCGCAGCAGCTGAGCAGTGTGACGACCCAGCGTGCAGCACCAACTCCGCCACGGGCTCAGCAGACGGGCGGGAGCGACGGGACGTTCCTCCAACTCCGGCGTGGACTCTCCTCCAGCGCGGCGCGGTGGACGGGCATGGACAAGGACGACAAGACGTAGCGTACTAGCTCCCTCTCTCTGCCTCTCTCTCTCTGCGCATATGCAAGCTCGGCACTGTGGACTCCCCTGGGCTCTATAAAGGAGGATCCATGCCGCGGACAAAAAAAAGCAACTCAAGCTGGAGCGATAGACAACAAAGCTCTCAGCCTCAAGTCCCCGGTGAGCTTCCGAGCTCCCGGGGGTCCTCCTTGTAAGCTCCGACCCGCATTCATCTCTCTCTCCGATAGTCGAAAACACACAGGAGTAGGGTATTACGCTCCGGCGGCCCGAACCTGTCTAAACGCCTCCTGTCCCTCTTACGCGCGGTTGTCACGGTTCGGACGGTCCGATCCGCAGTTGGACGGTCCGAACCTCTCTCTCTCAGCCCGGGCCCTCTTTCTAGCGCCAACGGTTCGGACGGTCCGATCCCGAATCGGACGGTCCGAACCTATTGATCTCTCAGCCCAGGCCCTTCTTCTAGCGCCGATCCATCGTACTGCTGATCCGACTGACGCCGACTTCGCCTGAGAACTACTCCCCTGGCCGAATCTCAAAGGGGGGTCTCCCGACTTCCCGCCGTCGAGGTTTCATCCTCCGACACTCATATACTTTGGGATGTTTAATTAGTCCCAAATACTCCAATCTCTCGACTTCCGCAAAGTATATTCCCATGTTCGAGTTCCCGAAATACTCCAATATTCTGAAATGTTCTGATATTCTATTTCCTAAATACTCCTCGGTAAAATATCCTCTGTTTTCCGACCCCACAAAATATATTCCATTTCACTCCAAATATTTTCTGATTCCCCCAAAAAGTCCGATAATGCATTCCAATATTTTGTACGGAAATTATCTTCCCAAAATCCTTGCTGATCCTATGTTTCTCCTCACATTTTCTAATTTTGGAAATTTCTGGAAAACCACCACTTATTCTTCTTTTCCTTTTTCCTTTTCACCCTCTTTTTCTTTCTTCTTACTGTTCATCTTCCTCCTCCTCCTTCTTCCTCCCTTCCTCCTCTCTCCTCAGCCTGCATCCCGAGCCGCCCCGGGCCGAGGTCAACTCGGCCTCCCTCAGCCCGGCCTGCGCCCGCCCTCCGCAAGCCTCGGCCCACACCGCCGCCGCCGCCACCAGGCCCGGCCTGAGCCGCCATCTCCGCCGGCGCCCTAGACCCGTGCCGTCTCTGGACTCTCGAGCAGCCGCCGCCCCTAGCTCCTCACCTCCCTCCCATATATATATATTGTCGCATCTCGCCCTGACCACCGCCTCCTGCTCCCGTTTCCCGAGCCACGCCCGTGCGTCGCCGCCCCGACATCCCCTGCTCCACCGCCAGGTGACCGAGCCGCCGCCGCGGACGTCGTCGGCTTCGGCCGCTGCGCCTGTCGCCGCCTCGGGTAAGCACTGCCCCGGCGCCTCACTTTCTTTTCCCCAAAACCCGTCGTCGTCGTTGTCATCGTCATCTATCTCTGAACCCGGCACCCCACCTCCCCTCTCCACTCCGCCGGCTCGTCGTCGTTTGCCGCTGTCGTCGCCAACGCGTCGTTGCCGCGCCGCTGATGATCGTTGGTCACCGCCCGCTGCCGAACGCCGTCGTCGAGCACCTCTGCCATGCTGCCATGGCGCTGCTCGCCGTGGTCCCTTCCTAGAGCCACTGACCGGTGGGCCCGCCGGCGGTATCCCTCAACTGCGAATGACATGTGGGCCCGTCGGTTTCATCCTCCTCCAAGAATGACAGATGGACCCCATGTGTTAACTTGGAGCCAATCTCAACCGTGGATACTCCAAGACCAATCTGATCCGTCCGATTCCCTTAAAACATCCCGATGCAATCTCAACCCCTCGGATTCCCTCAGATCGAATCTCGGCCATTGGATTTCTGTAACCCGATCCAATGCCAAATCAGCCCTAATTGCCATGTCGGCATCCACCTCATCGCCACCTCATCCACTTAGACCATGTGTCATCCACATCATCAACCACCACCTTTCTCTGATTATCAAGTCCACAGATCCGGTCTGCATAAGCCAAGCCTCTGACTAGTGGGATCCATTTCCTTTTCCAATTCAAAAATAATTTATTTAATTGAAATTCCGAGAGAATATTCCAAGGAATATTCTTTTCTATTTCTTTTCCTATTTTCTCTGAAATTAATCTTTCGAAAGCTATAACTTTTTTTGTTCGAACTCCGATTCGACCCGTTCTTTTTCTTAAATTCATCTAAAATCATGAGCTACTTGTTTATGTACTTTTTTATGTACTACTTATTTGGAGTTTTTTAGGGTTTTTTCTCGTTTTAGTGTAGTCAATCGTTTCTGCCGTTTTGGAGGATCGCGGAGTCTGCGGAAGAGTTCGGAAGACTCATTGAAGACTTTTTTATTGCAGGGCAAGTCACACGACAATCGCCTTAAGTATGTTGATCCTATTTGTATAAATTGTTTTATTTTAACGTTATTGCATGCAAAGTTTTAGAATGTCATTATTATAGGTATTTATTATAAATCCTATATTCCTTGGTTATGGCCACTTTGCTATTGATATCGTTATCTTGATACCTTAGGTGATTAATATTTACTAGCTGGATGACTATTTAATGATCTAGCTAGATTAATTAGGTTTTGCTTAGCCAGTGCCTAGAAACTTTAACGTCATTTTATGAGGGGAAAACTATTCGATCACCTTGACAAATTAATGATCAATGATTATTGTTTCATGACAGTTGGTTGTGATTGGTTAATTAAATATGAGAACTAAAAATTGACTAAATGGTAGGTTGTGAGCACATGGAATGGTGATGTTACTAGTGGTGCTCATGACAATTAAGGACCGGTTCGCGGACTACTTGTTGCGAAGCAATACTCGTGCTAACCACAAGTCAGAATGGGTAATGGCGGGAACCGAAGTGTGACAAGTTTAATAGGAGGCACCAGGGAATGTTTGTGGCTGATATAAGTCCACGCATGGCAGGCATAAGTCTATGTTTTGGGTGTTAGGCCTTCTCCTTGTTGGGTGCTTGATCAGCTCCTGCCAGAGACAGTGGTTCAGCGGGTGGCTCTTCTATTGTGCGAATTACATAGACGGTCATGTCACAATCTCTATTCGGATACTTTTGAGTATCACGACGCATGGCTGACATGATGTTGAGATTGTGTCTTGTGGGTAAATTGGTACACCTCTGGCCAGAGTAAAACTGTTCGAATAGCCATGCCCACAATCAATGAGCGGGCCTAACAATGTTTTCTGTGATTAGTCTCACACTATTCATTAATGGTGATAAATGATAGAACTTGATAGCTTCAGTTTGGAGGAATATGGTTTTGGGAATGAATTGCATTGGAGCGTTGTTCAGTTGATTTAATACTGATTATTAATTAAACTACACTGTTTTCGGTGTTTTTAAATGCTAAGGTTTTAAATGCTAGTTTATACAAACAAGCCATACTATGCCTTCTCTTTTAAATTCTTGTTGCATTATTCTGCATTCCATGTGTGGCTTGTTGAGTACGGTGGGTGGTACTCAGTCTTGTTATATTACAATCATCAGAGTGAAGTTTTGCGAGGAGGAGAAATTTGGTGTTTGGCTTATAACCCAGTTAAGCTGCATATGGCTTGGTGTTGCTGCTTCGCTAGGATTTTCGTTCCGCTGCAGTTTTCTTCTGTGTGAGGGCTAAGTGCCTCTTCTGTAAGTATTTATCGTTATTACGTTTTGGTTATATTTATCAATTTGTGAATTTGTATATCTCGGCTGATTCCTAGACAAGGATTTAATGCACAAATTAGCTTTGGAAATTCTGGTGAATTTCTAGGCGTGACAGTTTCCTATGACTGGTACTAGCAACGCGGTTTCGTGGGAGTCGGTTTACGCCAATCTCCTACGGCGTCTACTCTCTAGTGTCCTTGGTGTCAGGGTGAGGGTGTTACATGGCATCTTTCCATGAGGTGTCTTTACAAATTACATATAGTTTTTTGAATTTTTATTTACCTTCTTTAAAAAGGAACAAGGATCCTAAATAACCGTAGGACTTCATAAGTTCCCATGAGTGAATGGTTTTTCTTCTTTTTTGTATGTTAATTATATGAGACTGCTGCTAGATGTTTATAAACCTGTGAAGGTTAGGCCCATAATCTGCAGTAGTTTGTCAGTACTTCCAATATTACTTGGTTCCATCGGATGGTCCTTCTTTTGTGTTCATAGTGAGTATCAGGATAATGAAGAAGGTATGAACTTGCACGCATTCTGAGAAGTTATGGACCTCCCTTTCTGAGTAAGAACCTATTGAGCGAAATATACAGTTTAGAAAAATGTACAACTGCCTAGGAAGACCTTTTCTGCAAGTAAAATTGATACGACTAATTGATTGATTCCAAATTGTACACATGGCTCTTTTCTGCAAGTTTTTGGTTTAGAATATTCTGAGTTATTTTTCTGGTGTTCTGTAAGGGCAGTGTATGGTAATGCTGGATTGCCGGTTTCATGTGAGATATTTTAAATTCGCAGGCTATAAAGAACAGTTGCGGAAGTAATCTAAAAATGAACTATGATAACCATTCTTCATGTAATTTACTGGCATAATTCTACTTATTTCTAATGCCATTAGTAAATTCAGTTTATAATTGTTTATAATGGTCATTTGCCCAGATTCATAATGTCAATGGATCGCCTCAGCTAGAATTCCTTTACCATCACCGCTTTGAAGTACTTAAATGATGTCATTGTCATATGAATGTAGTTTCAAAAGATAAATCGATTTTTGTGCGTGCACTTAAGTCATATGGGTCATAACGTGTCTTGTACGTGCCCGGTTACTAATTCTCTCAAAGTATATAGAAGAGTTTTCCTTCTATTATATACTACTCCCTCCCAAAATATGGCTATATTTATATTCAAATTTTGTCCTAAATATAACTACTTAGGATATGTAAAAGACGATTTTTATCTCATTATTTTCCATGCTATCACTGGTGGGTCCATCATTTCATCAACCATCGATACCTGCACCTCACCCATATCTTTACCTATTATAAATGTTGAAGTTGTTTCCGCCAATTTTTGATATGTCATTCGACTCTCATACGATTGGTACGTTGTCCGACTCCCATACAATTCAAAAATACAAAGAGTAGTTTTTATCTACAGTTTTGGTAGTCATCGTGCCCGCCTCGCGCATTCGATTCCCACCCGCGCCCGCGTTGCACGCCGCCTGTGTGCCAACAGTGTGGACATCCAATCTGAGTCCAACTTAGACCTGAATGTGGTCTTTGCTTGCTTTTCTTTCCTGTTTTGTCTTTCTCCGATCCTCTCCGTTGCTCCTCCAACTAATTATAATTTATTCCGTTGCAACACATGAGCACAAACGTCTCGTACTATATTAATTCTCATCACCCACCATCTATGTCACGCCCTAAACTGACCTTCCCTGAAGGATGAGTCCGAACCGTACAATTAACCGGTAAACCTGTACCAGTCCCAGGAATATAGTGCTAGTACAACAGACGATGGAACCGTCATGGCACAACTTGTCTTTATTATTAGACATAGTCTTACATCCGAGTTGGAACTATGGACATATCCCGAGTACACAACGATACATTAGCAGAAGAGCGGAAGCGGAATCTAGCCCAAAGCCACAAGCGCGACTCGGGAACTAAGCTGAAACCCTAAAACTCCTCGAAGCCAGCTTGCTCTTGGAAGAACTCCTCATTGGTTGGATTCAACTCGTCTTCCGGCACTGGTGGGGTAGATATATATATAGCAAGGGTGAGTATTAGCGTACTCAACAAGCCATGGGGACTTAAGTAGTTAATGCAAGCTTCAAAGGATGGCTGGTTGTTTCATAATCCATTTTATTTAAAATTCCTTTCGGAATAGTCTAAGTGTGTGCTTCTCAACAATCGGGGCGAG
Source organism: Oryza meyeriana var. granulata (assembly GCA_003991445.1). NCBI lineage: Eukaryota > Viridiplantae > Streptophyta > Magnoliopsida > Poales > Poaceae > Oryza > Oryza meyeriana. The sequence continues at coordinate 27,567 of RYFJ01000450.1, forward strand.
GTGCGGTCTCGCCCGGATCGGAGTGAATTGTATCAGTCTTTGAATCAGCGCAACTCCCAAGAGTTGGCTTCCAGGATCCAGCTCCACCAGCTGATCCAACTGCATCGGGCCCACAGCTCTGCTGTCCCTGACAGCATCACCACATTTTCCAAATTCGGATTCCCAATCCGTAAACATCCTTCGCAAACAGTTGTCAAACAAAACTACGCTAAGGAATCAGCTCACATCTGCGCATACCGCGGGCACGGCTGTTCAAACAGTTTGAAACCTCTACAGAGAGGGTACACTTTACCCATATGACGCGACTTACCCTACCACCCGGCTCGCGAAAGAACGAACACGACTTGTGACTAGGGGTTTTCGTGACAAGGCATTTCCAGAGTCCACCCAGGTTGCCTCTTGCCAACTGGAGGGGTCCACGACCAATCACAGGGTAGGTCCTCGACCATGCTGTACCAGGAACCCAGGAGGCAACCCCAACGCCCTCCCACACGATCCACAGTCCATTGTCACGCAAGGTGTCCCTAGGCTACTCTTTACTCAGCCAGGCGTTATTCCATATCACCCATGTGGTTGTACTGTTGTATGTCGGGATGATATTCCAAAGGGATCGGTCCTTAGCTGCAGTGCGGGAGACTCGTCCTGCTGGCACGATCCCCGCACCGCGGTTTTCGCAAACCATTTTATTTTCAAGGCACTGACCTAGGTGTCGGCTTTTCTAAGATTTAGTAAACCCAAGTTTTACTCATCGTAGTCATGTTTAAATTTGATAGGCGATCAACGGTACCATGCCCATAGACACATGTACCAGGATCTATCAAGGGAGGTGACAAGGATGTTTAAGGGGATCACAATCAATCAAGAAAGTCATGCAGCAAATGGGTTGGCGGCATGTCGGTCGTCTCGCGACCGCGGCCGGGAAATCATCTCTGTGTAGCCTAATAAATGCAATTTGGCAATTAAAGTACTTAGTTCCGCAATTATGGGCTCAAGATGATCAAAGGTGACTTGCCTTGCTCAAGGCCTGCAGCTTCGACTTCGAAATCCGCGTCCTGAGGCTCCTCGGACTCCGATGCTACATGCATTATGAAGCAAACCAATAAAAAGTCTAGTATAATAGTCCTATTAGGGATTTCTAAGTGTTCCATCAAAAAGATCTCATTTTTAGAGAATTTCTAGAACTGGAACGGAGTCAATCGGATGAGCGAGGAAGGAGATATGAATTTTTGAAGATTTAGGCATTTCTAGAATATTGGAAAATAATTAGAAATGATTTTCTCTGGTAATTGCCTCATGGTTCGCGACCAGGCGGGACCTAGCCGTCGGCCCGAATGGGAGATGCGCGCGCGCATGGGATTCCAATGGAAATGGGCCAGCCCGAAGCGAGGCGGCTTAGTTGGCCGGGGCGGTGCGTGAGGGACCTGACAGGCGGGCTCTAGCCGTCGGGCAGTGTCTGCTGGCAGTGGCTCGGGGGTGGATAACGGGGCGAGGCGATGCCTGGCAAGTGGGTCCGACCCGACGAGCGGGGCCTGATGTCAGCTGCGGGCCTCCGAAAAGTTGGGTCCACGAAGCGCATGCACGGGCGAGCGATGGACGGGGTGCACGGGTGGTTCACAATGCTCCTGACTTCGGTGGACCCATGGGTAGGCGCATGAATCTACTGAGCTACGCGTGCACGAGCGAGCGAGAGACGCTCTCGGCTCTCCGTCGGGCAGCAAGAGGAAGACGAAGAACAGTGCGGCATCCAACGGCGGGCGACGACAGCGCGTGGCACGACAACAAATAAACTCGATTTTCATAATTACGGATTTTTATTAAATTAGGTTTACGCCTAAATGCTAGGACATTACAAACCAACCCCCCTAACAAGAATCTCGACCCCGAGATTCCGAACCTAAGGGAGCAGCTCCGGAAACTCCGCACGGAGATAGTCTTCGCGTTCCCAGGTTGCCTCATCTTCGGAGTGGTTGCTCCACTGAACCTTGTAGAACTTGATCGTCTTCCTGTGGGTTTGTCGTTCAACTTCTTCGAGGATCCGGACTGAATGTTCCTTGTAGGTCAGGTTCCTTTGCAGATCCACGGCTTCGAGGGGCACTTGTTCCTCTGGCACACGGAGGCATTTCTTCAGTTGCGACACATGGAACACGTTGTGCACGTCAGCTAGTCCTTCCGGTAGCTCTAGCTGATAGGCTACTTCGCCACGTCTGGCGGTGATCTGATATGGTCCAATATAACGGGGTGCCAACTTGCCTGACATCCCGAATCTCTTTAGACCATGGAGGGGAGATACCCGTAGGTATACATGGTCGGCTGACAACTTAAGAGTAGCCGGGGGTGTAAGGTGGGCTGCGGCGACGTGGGCATGGCGAGAAGTAGGGCGAGTAGGGCACGCAAGAACTAGGAGTGCATGTCTCGCTGGGAGTGTCTGCAGAGCCGTGGGAGTTGTAGAAGGACTGGGCGAGGGAGTGGCATAGGCGGCCCGAGTCCCAGGAGGTAGTGTCCACGGAAGTGACACCCTCCTCAGTGAGGCGGTGCTCAAGAGCGGCACTGTGGCGAGCGAGCGCGCGGTAAGCCTCCAGGAGTAGGTCAAGCTGGGTAGCCTGTGCATCTGACAGCTCCACGAGTCGAGTCAAGGCAGGGTGCGACTCGCAGTAGGGGCACGGGTAGTGAGTGTCGGTGGGGCTGCTGGGCAAGCGAGGGAACAGACGGAAAGCTGAGCCATTGAGACGACTCGTGTAAGTGTGGGCCAGGCGGCGGAGTGCCGTCCAAGCCACTGCCTGGTAAGCCAGCTGAGCGGTGGGAAGAGTCTTGGTGAAGGTGTGAGGGTGAAGGCCGATCCCGTGGGTGCCCCTACAAGGGTAGATGTGGACAGTGAGCTCATAGTGAGGAGGCTGGCCGAACAAGGTGTAGCCAGCGTACTCAGGGAGAGTGAAGCCAAGGAATCTTGCCATGTTGCGCAGCTGGTCGATGCAACCACCCTCTCTCGCACCGTGGGAGGAGATGGTCTGACTAGAGGCCATCTACAATTTTTGAGGGGGAGAAGAAGTCAGTAACTGTTTTTAATAATTTTTAAAATAAAAGAAGCTGCAAGAAGATCCTAGATTTTGGCATATATCTTTTTATGAACGTATTCGTCCTTATGGTCTTTCTACGCGTAGGGTTTTGTCCTAGGGCCGAGCATGTGCTCTGATACGATCTTTTGTCACGCCCCAAACTGACCTTCCGTGAAGGACGAGTCCGGACAGTACAATTAACCGGTAAACCTGTACCAGTCCCAGAAATATAGTGCTGGCACAATAGACGATGGAACCGTCATGGCACAACTTGTCTTTATTATTAGACATAGTCTTACATCCGAGTTGGAACTGCAGACATACCCCGAGTTCACAACGATACATTAGCAGAAGAGTGGAAGTGGAATCTAGCCCAAAGCCACAAGCGCAACTCGGGAACTAAGCCGAAACCCTAAAACTCCTCGAACCCAGCTTGCTCCTGAAAGAACTCCTCATCGGTTGGATTCAGCTTGTCTTCCAGCACTGAGGGGGGGGGGGGGGTAGATATATATAGCAAGGGTGAGTACTAGCGTACTCAACAAGCCATGGGGACTTAAGTGATTAATGCAAGCTTCAAAGGATGGCTGGTTGTTTCATAATCCATTTTATTTAAAATTCCTTTCGGAATAGTCTAAGTGTGTGCTTCTCAACAATCGGAGCGAGGTGCGGTCTCGCCCGGATCAGAGTGAATTGTATCAGTCTTTAAATCAGTGCAACTCCCAAGAGTTGGCTTCCAGGATCCAGCTCCACTAGCTGATCCAACTGCATTGGGCCCACAGCCTTGCTGTCCTTGACAGCGTCACCATATTTTTCGAATTCGGATTCCCAATCCGCAAACATCCTTCGCAAACAGTTGTCAAACAAAACTACGCTAAGGAATCACCTCACATCCGTCTAGGACCGCGGGCACGGCTGTTCAAACAGTTTGAAACCTTTGCAGAGGGGGTACACTTTCCCTACGCAATGCGATTTACCCTACCACCCGGCTCACGAATGAACAGACACGACTAGTGACTAGGGGTTTTCGTGACAAGGCATTTTCGGAGTCCACCCAGGTTACCTCATGCCAACTGGAGGTGTCCACGACCAATCACAGGGTAGGTCCTCGACCATGCTGTACTAGGAACCCAGGAGGCAACCCCGATGCCCTCCCGCACGATCCACAGTCCATTGGCACGCAGGGCGTCCCTGGGCGACTCTTTACTCAGCCAGGAGTTATCCCATATCACCTATGTGGTTATACTGTCGTATGTTGGGATGATATTCCAAAGGGATCGGTCCTTAGCTGCAGTGCGGTAGACTCGTCCTGCTGGCACGATCCCCGTACCGTGGTTTTCGCAAACCATTTTATTTTCAAGGCACCGACCCAGGTGTCGGATTTTGCATGGTTTAGCAAACCCAAGTTTAACCCATCGTAGTCATTTTTAAATTTGATAGGCGATCACTGGTACCATGTCCGTCGGCATAGGTACCAAGATCTATCAAGGGAGGTGACAAGGATGTTTAAGGGGATCAGAATCAATCAAGGAAGTCATGCAGCAAATGGGTTGGTAGCCCGTCGGTCGTCTCGCGACCGCGGCCGGAAAATCATCTCTGTGTAGCCTAGTAAATGCAATTTGGCAATTAAAGTAGTTAGTTCCGCAATTATGGGCTCAAGATGATCAAAGGTGACTTGCCTTGCTCAAGGCTTGCAGCTTCGACTTTGAAATCCGTGTCCTAAGGCTCCTCGGACTCCAACGCTACACGCGTTATGAAGCAAACCAATAAAAAGTCTACTATAATAGTCCTATTAGGGATTTCTAAGTGTGCCATCGGAAAGATCTCATTTTTAGAGAATTTCTGGAACTAGAAGGGAGTCAATCGGACAAGCGAGGAAGGAGATATGAATTTTTGAAGATTTAGGCATTTTCTGGAATATTGGAAAATAATTAGAATTGATTTTCTCTGTTAATTGCCTCATGGGCCGCGGCCAGGCAGGACCCAGCCATCGGCCCGAATGGGAGATGCACGCGCGCATGGGATTCCAACGGAAATGGGCCGGCTCGAAGCGAGGCAGCCCAGTTGGCCGGGTCGTCGCGCGAGGGACCTTACAGGCGGGCTCCAGCCGTCGAGCGGGGTCCACTGTCAGTGGCTCGGGGGTGGATAACAGGGTGAGGCGATGCCTGGCAGGTGGGTCTGACCGGACGAGCGGGGCCCGATGTCAGCTGTGGGTCTCCAGAAAGATGGGTCCACAAAGCGCGTGCGCGGGTGAGCGGTGGACGGGGTGCACGGGCGGTTCATGATGCTCCCGACTTCAGTGGACCCACGGGTAGGCGCACGAGTCTACTGAGCCGCACGTGCGCAAGCAAGCGGGAGACGCTCTTGGCTCTCCGTCGGGCGGCAAAAGGAAGACGAAGAATAGTGCGGCATCCAACGGCGGGCGACGACAGCACGTGTTCGGGCGGTTCCAAAGGGAGGCAAGGGGCGGCGGGGCGTTGGTAGAGAGAACGGGGCTCGGTGAACATGCCCAACGGCTCGGATCTGCCAGATAGTGGTCGGCAGCGAGGTATTGCGATGAAGCACGACGGTGGCAGCGATTTGGGCATTTCTCCGGTGGGCTCCTGTAGGTTGATTTGACGTGATCGGAGGCTCCCAACACAGTCCGGAGACGAACCCTAGGGTGGAGGTCGACGGCGAACGCACGGCTGGGCGGGCAGCGATGAACAGGACAAGCGGCGGTACGGTGGTCGCGGCGCGGCCGCTACAGCGGCGATTGTGCCCTTAGAAGGGCGATGGCGGCTTCCACACGTACTAGGAGGGAGGTCGAGAGAGGACACGGGATAGGGAGCTACCGAGGCGGTGGGGCGCTGTGAAGAATCGCCGGCGGCAGTGCCTCGGTGTGAACTGGCAAAGAAGAGGAGGCCAACGGCGGCGGCGGTCTTCGAACGGCGGCAACGAGGTTGAAGCGGCACCGGGAGCTCCCAGGCGGTGCGGCGTCGGAGGGGATTCAGAAGGGAACACAGAGGAATGGCGACGCCCTTTTATAGCCATTCAGGGAGTGGCTTGGTGCGGGGCTACGGGAGGGATTTCCCATCGGATGCGGCCTCGCTGGCATGGTCAAGGAGGCAGGGTCGTAGACTGGCACAGCGGCATCAGCGGCGCGCAGCGGGGAGAGGAGAAAGGGATGGGGGCCAAATGGCTCTCGGCACAAAAGGGAGGGAGAGGGGGAGGAAAAACAGAGGCCTTTGGAGCGGTGAGACAGAGGGAGCTCACAGGCGGGGCTTCCTCCACTTGGCGGCTTGCTGCGGCAGTGGTGACACGAGCAAGGATGACGGCATAAAGGAGCGAGCTGGATTGGAGCGATGCAGGGACAGGGCGGCCTCCGGCGTAGGTCGGTGACGGCGGCATCCTGGTGGTCGGCGACCGAGCGGGAACGGTGGGCGGGAGCCGAGAGGAATCCGAGGCGTGACGGGATTCAAATCAACAACCGGCGGCAGAGAGAGAGAGAGAGGCCGACGAAGAAGAGGAACAGGAGAGCTCTTTCTCTCTCTCGCCCTCACGCGGTCTCGACGCGTGCGGGACACATGTCACGCACGTGGTGAGGGAATGGCCAATCTGGCCGAGGCGGCAAGGCAGCATACGAGCGGGCCAGGAAAATGAGGCCCACGGGAACAGGAGATTTCTCAATTTCTAGGAATAAAAGAATGAATTTTCATTGGACTTATTTGAAAGATTTTAAATGAGGGATAGGGTCTTGGATTCTTGTGAATTTATTTGAAAGAGGGAGAACCATTATTCAATGGCTGGTTTCGAGGGCTGTCAAGGATTTCAGGAGAATTTCTCGGAATTGAGGCCTAGGGAAAACAAAGAGGTGACCACACGTGGCGAGATTCAATTCTGACGAGGGGAAAAGGGAGATCTTGGCACATGGCACGACAACAAATAAACTCGATTTTTGTAATTGCTGATTTTTATTAAATTAGGTTTACGCCTAAATGCTAGGGCGTTGCAATCAATTAATGAGGGTATTTTAGACCTTTCACACTAATTTTTAATTTTTCAAAATACTTTTAGATAGCTATATTTTGGAATGGAGGAAGTAGTACCCAACTTATATCCAGCCAATAATTTAATGGATACTAAATCATACTTCTACAGCTGGATAGGATAGTTATCCAATTAATTTCCTTTGGAAAGGACATCCATTGAATTTATGCCAGTTTGAGCCACACCATTCCCATCTATTTAAATCACCTCCACACTGCACACAGTACACACACCACCACACCAGCAGCAGCTAGCCATGACGGGGACCAGCAGCCTCCTCCTCGCCGCCGTCGCCATCGTCGCCGTCTTTGCGCCCGTCGTCACGGCGATCGTCGTCGGAGGCTGGAGCCCGATCAAGGACATCGACGACCCGCACATCCAGAAGCTCGGCAGGTGGGCAGTCTCGGAGAACAACAGGCTGTTGCCGGGCGACGCGCTCACGTTCCGCAGGGTCACCGGCGGCGAGCAGCAGGTGGTGGACGGCATGAACTACCGCCTCGACATCGACGCGTCGAGCGGCCGCAACGACATCAACGGCAGCTACAAGGCGGTGGTTTACGAGCAGGATTGGACCAACACGCGCAAGCTCATCTCCTTCGACAAGAACCACAGCTGAGCGCGCGCGACGGCGAATGCATGGTCTGATTAGTTAGCTCAAGTTATTTTTGATGTAATTCTGTGCGGATATATATCTCGTCACATCAATAAGAGGCAAATTTCTTCTGTTTGTGATCCCCCTCTTCGTTCATCCAAACTAGACGCTTATCTAACACGATATATATTTGCGATAGGAGATGACAATTCTTTTTGGATTTTATTTCTTTTGAAGAACCTTCGAAAATGGTAGGCAGTTCCACCAATTCACTAAAAAAATAGAGTTGATCTAGTTTATAAAGAAAATCGGATCTAAGAATATTACATCGGCATGGCTCACTAAAGGAAAACCGATGAAAATCCTGACATAGACGTCAGTGCTACACCCACGTAAATCAAAAGACGCAGGACCTATGAAACTGTCAACAGGAATACTGGCGATAGGATCGTCATAGCGTCAATCAGAGAAAAGTGAATGATCATTGGTTTCTTTCTCTAACAAAGAAAGCAAAATATATAGCGAAAATAATAATAAATAATACTAAAATTATTATGTTACTAAGACACTAAATTAATCACCCTAGGACTCAAACGACTAAAAACATGACTCCACCCTACTGCTACAGTACCGAACAGTAGAGCTACATGGCATGAACAGTAAATTCAGCAAACTATCATAAACTAAAAACATTAAAACTCCGCCAATTCAGATCCGTTTGACATGAAACTTGAAACATAAGCTCTAGACATATCCTAGGTTCAATTTTAGCCAAGAAACACAAAAAATAACAGATGAAATTAACGGGATCTAAACAAACTTTAATCTGAACAAAACCTAATAGACGTGCACTATACCCTAGATTAATTAAAAACTAACCGATGGATCTAAGCCAAATTTGGTAAGTAGAAACTAGACTACATTGAGAATCCAACACAAAAAACCGCACTCAAATCCAACGGTTAGATCAAAATCTGAAAAAAAATATAAGATCAGAGAAAAATCTGCCAAAACTCACCATAGGAGAAATACAAATTGAAAAACGGAATTGTGGATGGTTTTGCTAAACTTTATTGATTAAATCATGTTTCAATAGTGCCAACAAAAGCACCCAATCTCTCTCAACCCTACTCTCAAACTCTTTCTCTCTTCTGTTCTTCCGTCACCTCTTTCTTTCTCTCCCTCTACCTTTTATACAATAGAGTAGAGATAACTCAATAACCACATGACTAGGCCCAACATTGGCCTAATTAACTAATATGAACTCTCAAGTCCATAATCTATTACAAACTAAACCACCGGTCCACTAGTCGGTCCAACATCATCATGTCCGAACACCATGGACCTAATTGACATAGAACTTCCCCGTTCTACGTCCTCCATCATCTTTATGCGACCAAGCTATAGAACATGACCATCTAGTTACATTTCCGGACCGACTCTGACCTCAGAAACCTCATCCTAGTCTCAGTCCCTCATCACTCACTATGATCACCTCCTAGCTTCACCTGCGCATCAAAGACAAAGAAAACATATTCTGAAAACAAGTTCTTCCTATCTTGATCCACATTAGTCTAAACAATACTTGCTTTTGCCAATTATTCATCACATATATCACACGTGATCTAACACTGACTCCATGAGACGTCATCGTTGCTCCCACACTGACTGCCAAGTGTTCCAAGCGAGCGATCTATGACAAGGAAAGAACCCCTAGATGATGCCTTCAGAAAGGACACACCAAACGAACGGTAACATCGTCCGATCCAACATGGATCTTTTTGGAAATACTATGGACATGAATAATAGCTTATAGTGTTGCATGTATACAATTTTAATGTCATATTTACATAATATGCATATAACTTAAGCAATATGTTTTACGATTTAGTTTTGGATAAAATCCTTATTTGTCCCTAAAATTTTGACCCGATCCTTTATTTGTCCCTTATTCTCTCAACGACATGTAGCTCTAGGATCCACGTGTCAATGAGTCATTGTGGGTAAATAAGAGATCACGTGAATTATAAGGGACAAATAAGTTTAATTTTATAGACATTCATTGAATCAACAAATTAGCCATCATTTTATCCCCTTCTCTCTGTGTCAGCCTGTCCCAAATCATCTCTCCTAAATGGCTAATGTCACACTAGTGTACTCCTACAATACGCTTTTGCCTATAAATCCTATTAGGATTACATGCAACAATTGCTTTAATTGTGTCCTAAAAATGGCGAGGCAGTTTTCAATCAGTTGCCAATGATTTTTGCTTTAATATCTTAATATATTATTAACTCCTTATGGTCACAAATACAAATCTGGATACACATTTTACTAAACTTAGGAAACTATTTGTGGAGGTCATGGGCCCCGGGTATCTCATCACAAGCATATGGGCAACTCCGATAGAGGATGGGCCGAGTCTTGTAGTTAGAGATATAATAACACCCGTTAGATTTTGCCTTGTACAGAAAGGAATATACAGTCTTACCGGGTAAGATATATCTCTAAGAAGGAACTCCCTTGGTCGTATCTGGCTGGGATTCCTATCTTGTATCCATGTCTTCCAGTATATAAGGGGAGGCAGGGCGTCCATTGAGGGCAGAAAAAAAAGGACACGAGATCATTGATTCACATACATCCTCAAAGGAATACCACTACAACTGGACGTAGGGTATTACCTCACATCGAGGGCCTGAACTAGTATAAAGTCTCCTTGTGTTCCTTTGCAGTCCACCGAGTTTTTCCTTGTCGAGTAGCCCTATAGTTATATTGCCGGTGTAAAACATCGACAGTTGGCGCGCCAAGTAGGGGCTCCGACAAGTTTCACATCTACAAGCTCGATGGATCCAACAACTAGAGTCGACAGCAACAAGTTCTCCCCTAGAGACACGATAACCTTCGGCAGCCTCAACTTCATCGCTGACCAGATCGGCAACCTCACCTTGGCCGAAGCAGATCCAATCCAACCGGTCGAGGAACCAGCCGACTCTGCGCAAGTCGGCTCGCAAGACGCTGCAATCACCTTCGTCGATCTACTGCAGCAATCTTTCACTTCGCCGAGCCTCAAGACAACTCTCTCTTTCGGCGTCCGACTCGCGCTAGGCCTTGAGCCAACCCGGGTCAGGCTAGGAAGGGGGGAGAGCATCAATCTCCCACACGAGCTTGGCAACGCCGCAGATCTACACTTCATGCGGTAGACCTGATCCCCCACGGTTCAGTTTGGACACGGCTCAGAGTCATTTCAGATTGGATCTAGGGAGGTCGGAGTTGTTCTTACTTCGATAAACTACTCGGACTCCGACTCTAAGTCGGACAACGGTTCGAACGCTAGTTCGGACTCCAGTCTGGCAAGTTTTCTCCTGCCCCACGAGATTTTCATGGCTTCAACACCACCACCCGAGGTGCGCCGACTACAAGAGGAGCAGTAGGAGGAGGCACGCCGACTACGACAACAGGAGGAAACTGATCGCGAGGCTCGCAACGACGGGCTACGCAAGGTTGGGCGAGCCACCCAGCAACAGATTCTCCAGACCAAAGTCGGCAACCACAACGTCTTCGTCACGCCACAACAGAACGTCGTGGCTGCAGCAACCCTGCTGGACACACTCCAGCTCAGGCCTGATCACCAGGCCACTTCGACTATCGCCAAGATCAAGGCGATGATCACAGCTGCTGCTTGTCAGCAGCAACAGCAGTCGGGCGACATAGTTATACCGACCAACAGGTCGGGTTCTCCAGCAGCAGGCTCATCTACATCAGCACGGCGCCGGGGGACCGGCTCAAGTCGGCCACATGAGGAATTGCGCTAAATATCACTCGGCGACACTAACAACAACCGACAGCGTCACCAGTACGACCGCCGTCCTAACCAGGATCTCCGAGTCCGGCTACAACGTGACCTCCGACACACCATTAATGCTCGGCGCCATGAACGCAAAGAAGACGAGCGTCGACGGCAGGAGGACGACTATGAACGCTTCGGCCTCAACCATGAGCGGTATAACCGCCGCAACAGGAGCCGGAGCCCTCACGAAGACGAAGGCGTTCCAGCTTTCACTCACAAGCTCCAGGACGTCGACTGACCGTCAGGCTTCAAGCCTACGGGGATCGAGAAATACGACGGCAATCCGAGCTGCCGGTGGTGACCACAAAGCCATGGCTAACTACCTCCCAGTCGCGCTAGCCGACTCGGCGAGGACATGGCTAACAGGGCTCCCGAGGCGGTCGATCGGTTCCTGGGGAGAACTCAGGGAGCGGTTTATCGCTAACTTTCAAGGGACCTACGAGAGGCCATCTTCAAAACATGATCTATATCAACTCCACTAGAAGAAGAATGAGTCTCTACGAGAATTTATCAAGAGGTTCTCCGAGAAACGCAACAAGATACCAATGATCAAGGACGAGGCCGTCATCACCGCCTTCTGTAAGGGAGTAAAGGACGCCCCGTTCATCACGAAGTTTACTTGGAAGCCACCATCCTCTGTCCGGGCTCTTTTTGACATGGCGAACATTTTGGCTGAAGCGGTCGCAGAGGCCCTCGACGAGAAAAAGGAGTCTCAACAGAAAGAACAAAAGGCAAAAGCCGACAACGAGCCATCCCAAAACAAGTCCGGCAACCGCAAGCGGAAGTCGGACAACGAGGTGGCCAACATGGAACATACTCGGTCGCGGCCCCAACGGAATAATGACTACCAGAAGGTCATGAACGGGCCATGCCCCTTCCACCCCAAGGGCAAGCACGCGGCCAAAGATTGCTTCATGCTCAAGAAGTTTGCTTCCAAGCAGGTTTCAACATCTGGCACCGACAAGAGCAAAGACAAGCCAGATCAGGACCCGGCCGACGATTTCCAAGATCCCCAGGCCGAGTTAAACCATATTTTCGGAGGGCCGTCTGCATATGAGTCCAAGCGCAAGCAGAAGCTAGCAGCGCGCGATGTCAACGCAATCTCCACAGCAGACAACCCCCAATACTTGCGCTGGTCAAAGACGTCCATCACGTTCACTCGCGCAGATCACCCAGATCGGGTTTCGCACGCAGGACGTTATCCACTCGTCCTGGACTCGGTCGTCAAGAACATCAAGCTAAAGAAGGTTCTTATAGACGGAGGCAGTGCGCTCAATATCCTCTTCGCCAAGACTCTGGATGAGATGAAGATTCCTCATTCAGATCTGCGGCCGAGTACGGTGCCCTTCCACGGAATAATTCCCGGCCTATCTTCAACACTACTTCGGCAAATCACCTTGCCAGTCACCTTCGGCACGCGGGATAACTTCCGCACGGAGAACATCTGCTTCGAGGTCGCCAACTTCGGGACCGCGTACCATGCGATACTCGGACGACCGACGCTCGCCAAGTTTATGGCGATACCGCACAATACAAACATGGTGATCAAAATGCCAGGGCCAGCAGGAGTCCTCTCCCTCCGCAGTGACGTCAAGCAAGCCTTCACCTGCAACAAGGAGAGCTGCGAGCTGGCTCAGTCCCAAGAGGCGGCAGTCGGGCGTAACAGCATTCAGCAAGTCGTCACAACCCAAGTCGAGGAAGATCAAGTCCTAGCCAAGAAAGCAGCGAAATCGGGAATTTCAGCGGACTCTGACACGAAGAAGATCCCCCTGGACCCTTCCGACCCCTCCAAGACTGCCCTAGTCGGGACCGGACTCGACCCCAAATAGGAAGACGCACTCGGCACCTTCCTCCAAGCCAACAAGAATATCATTGCGTGGAAACCGTCCGACATGCCGGGTGTACCAAGGGAGGTGATCGAGCACGCCCTCAACGTGAAGGCAGACACCAAGCCAGTCAAACAACGACTGCGGCGCTTCGCTCAAGACCGAAAGGATGCTATTCGGGAGGAGATAACCAAGCTTCTCGTAGCCGGGTTCATCAAAGAGGTCTATCACCCGAACTGGCTGGCAAACCCAGTTCTGGTCCGGAAGAAAAAGGTAAATAGCGCATGTGCGTCGACTACACCGATCTCAACAAGGCGTGCCCCAAAGACCCATTTGACTTACCAAGAATAGACCATGTGGTGGATTCAACTGCAGGGTGCAACCTTCTCAGTTTTCTCGACTACTACTCGGGATACCACCAAATTAGCCTGAAGGAGGAGGACTGCCTAAAGACGTCTTTTATCACACCGTTTGGTGCTTACTACTACATCACTATGCCGTTCGGTTTGAAAAACACTGGAGCAACGTATCAACGGGCAATTCAGTGGTGTCTGCACACTTAGATCGGGCGCAACGTGGAAGCCTATGTCGACGACGTGGTCATCAAGACCAAGTCCAAAGAAGACCTCATCGCTGACCTGGAGGAAACCTTCCAAAATCTTCGAAGATTCAAGATGAAGTTAAACCCAGAAAAGTGCGTCTTCGGTGTGCCATCTGACAAGCTACTCGGCTTCATCGTCTCGCATCGCGGCATTGAGGCCAACCCGGAGAAAGTCAACGCAATCATGAACATGACTCCCCCGACTAACCAAAAGGACGTCCAGAAGCTGACAGGCTGCATTGCGGCACTCAGCCGGTTTATTTCCCTACTGGGCGAACGGGGCATGCCCTTCTTTAAGCTATTGAATAAAGCAGACAATTTCCAGTGGACTCCCGAAGCCCAGCAAGCCTTCGAAGACTTCAAGCAATTCCTCACATCACCCCCCGTGTTGGTGTCACCCATGCCCCAAGAACCGCTAATGCTATATCCGGCGGCAACTACTCAGGTAGTCAGCACGGTGCTGGTGGTCGTGCGATCCAAACAGGGTCACATCTAGAAAGTCCAAATGCCAATTTACTTTGTCAGCAAAGTCCTTGCCGACTCGAAGACCAGATACCCGCAGGTCCAAAAGCTGCTCTACGGCCTACTCATCACTGTCCGGAAGCTGGTGCACTATTTCTAAGCACATCAAGTCACGGTGGTCACATCGTTTCCACTCGGGGACGTCCTACATAACCGCGAGGCCACCGGCCGAATCGCTAAATGGGCACTCGAGTTGATGGCGTTCGACATCGCCTTTCAGCCACAGACAGCAATCAAATCACAAGCTCTAGCCGACTTCGTGGCCGAGTGGACAGAAGTTCATATGCCTACATCAACAGCGAAGCTAGAGTACTGGACAATGTACTTCGATGGTTCTCTACGGATCGGCGGCGCCGGGGCTAGCGTTGTTTTGACGTCGCCCGCCGGCGAAAAACTCAAGTATGTCCTAAAATACACTTCCCGGCTTCCCACAACGTCGTCGAGTACGAGGCACTTATCCACGGGCTCCACATTGCTATATCACTCGGCATACGTCGACTGGTTGTGCGCAGGGATTCTCAACTCGTGGTAAACCAAGTCATGAAGGACTAGACATGCCTCGACGACACCATGGCGGCATACTGTCAGGAAGTCCGCAAGCTAGAAAACAAGTTCGACGGGCTGGAGATAACACACGTGCTACGACAATATAATGACGATGCAGATGAATTGGCAAATCTGGGATCCAAGCGAGAGGCGGTCCCGACAGGCGTCTTTGTCGAGCAACTCATGAAGTCGTCAGTCAAGAAGAAACCGGTGCCAGAGCAGTCGGGAGGCGAATCTACCCCGACAACAGACGAGGCGCTGCACATATGTCACGATTGGCGGACTCCTGTTCTCAAATTCCTCCTGGATGATGAACTCCCAGAAAATCACAGTGAAGCTGAACGAATTAAACGTCGAAGCAAGAATTTCTTAGTTGTCGGAGAAGACCTGTACCGAAGAAGTGCATTCGGTGTCCTCATGCGCTGCGTCACCACCGAGGAGGGCAAGTAGATCCTGCAGTTGATCCACTCGGGCGTATGTGGCAACCACGCCGCATCCAGGACGTTAGTCGGAAAGGCTTACCGGCAGAGATTTTTCTGGCCAACAGCAGTAACAGATGCCAAAGACATTGTTTGCACATGCGAGGGCTGCCAGTTCTTTGCAAGACAAACCAATCTCCCAGCCTAGGAACTCCAAACAATCCCAATCTCTTGGCCCTTTGCAGTATGGGGGCTTAACATGGTCGGGCCTTTCAAGAAAGCGTCAGGAGGGTTCACACACCTGTTCGTCGCAGTAGATAAATTTACCAAGTGGATTGAGGCCAAACCCGTCGCAACCATAACGGCGGCACGAGCAAAGGACTTCATCATGAGTATATTGTACCGATTCGGGGTCCCCAACTACATCATCACCGACAACGGTACTCAGTTCACGGGTGGCGTGTTTCAGGATTTTTGTGACAACTTCGGCATCAAGATCTGCTATGCATCTATGGCACACCTGCGGAGCAATGGGCAGGTTGAACGAGCCAACGGTATGGTCTTACAAGGCATCAAGACAAGGATATTCGACCGACTACAACCATACGCGGGCCAGTGGGTGCACGAACTCCCATCTATCCTCTGGTCCCTCAGGACCACAGTTAGTCAGGCAACAGGGCAATCCTCTTTCTTTTTGGTCTACGGTGCTGAGGCTGTGCTACCAACCGAGTTAGAGTTCAGCTCTCCGCGAGTTCAGGCTTACTCAGAAGACAGTTCAAACAACACCCGATTGGTCGAACTAGATTAGTTGGAAGAAGCAAGAGACATCGCAACAATCCAGTCGGCAAGGTATCTCCAAGGCCTACGTCGTTATCACAACCGCAATATCCGTGGCCACGCCTTTTTGGTCGGAGATCTCGTATTGAGAAAAATACAAACCACCAAAGACAGGCATAAACTATCCCCAATTTGGGAAGGGCCGTTCATTATAGCGGAGGTCACTTGGCTAGGCGCCTACCGACTGAAGACCGAAGACGGTGCTCTCATCAGCAACTCATGGAATATAGAACAGCTACGTCCCTTCTATACCTGAGTTTTATACTTTCGTATGTGTACAGTTCTTCTCTGACTCACTACGCCGATTGTTTCAATCGAGTAGTGAGTCAGGGGCTGCATGTATTGTATGTGCTGTGTCAATAATATACGAGCCTATTTCACTCAAGTTATGAAGTTTTACTATGACTTTTCCACGTCTACCCGAGTACAGTTTTCTACAGTGAACATTTTTATTAAGTTCCTATAGATTAACTCGGCGCAGGCTATATTGTCGAGTAAAGCTAATGACAACTTAGTAATAGTCTAAAGCTTGGCGGCATTGCACATGCATTTACACATATTCTTACTGTATATACACCGACTGCATGATATATTGTCTTTACATACCTAGGTCCCGGGTGATAATTTCTGCAATCGGCCTCGCCTTAGCTATCAACTCCAGCGCCTTCTCAGGAGTCGTCTCTTCGGCAAACCCCTCCCTGATGGCTTCGACGTCTGCCCTTGGGTAGATGGACTTGGTCATTGCTAGGGTCTGGGCCACACCGGCAATAATGTGCTCATTCGAGTACCTCTTCAGGGCACTCGGTGCGTCTTTAAGGCGCTCCTCCAGTTGGAAGATCGTGCTGGAGCTAGTTCCCACAGGATGAGGATCTATCAGGTCAAGGAGCCCTTTCACAGACTCGCTAAGGGTTTCCTGTGACTCCTTGACCGCCCTGATCTCCTCAGCAAAAGCTTGGAACTGGATCTAGGAATTGGCTCTAGCAGCTACCCGGATTCACCGACAAGCAAACTTGTTAAGCAAAGCCGCATATGGAGTAATTAATGGATTGGCTAAGGTTATTGTCAGGGCGGAGACTCACTTTTGTAGTCGGCCTCCCACTTGGCTATGGGTTTCTCCAGTTCGACTTTTTCTTTCTCGAGCTTGGTATTGGCCGCTTTCAACTCAGCCTTCTCTTGCTCAAGCTCGGTTTTGGTCTCTGTTAGGGCAGCCTTATCTTTTTCAAGCTCGGCCCTGGCTCTCTCGGCCTCCTTCAGCTGCTCTCCTCCCTCTGTTTGGGTCTTCAACTTGGCTTGGAGGGCTGCACAATAGATTAGTCAAGAACTCGACCATGCAGTCAAGACACAACTGGGCACTCGGGAAATAACACAGCTGGAGGGATATATCAAGGATTTGGTTAGGAAGAAGGGTTCTAGAGGCTCACCTCTTATCGTCTTGGCTTGATCCCAATTTTCGCTCCTAAGCTTGGTGATGCTCTCCCTCAACCAAGATTCCCTCTCCTGGCTGCGCCCTTCCACTTCAGTTTTCAAGGCCCAGAGTTGGTCCAATTCTTGGAGTTGGGAGGCGATTCGGTTCAGCACCTCATCCATTTTCTCCGAGCGATCAACAACTTTCTGCTTGGGGATTAACAAGTCAGAGCAGAATCAAGCATCAAGAAATACTACCAAAATTCCGGTACAATGGAAACCATAACCAAATCCCCTCGGACGCGGTGAGTGTGGCACGAAGCAGGGCTTCACGTTCCCTTCCCGTTGCCACATCATCGACCTTGTAGGTCTGTGCAGTTCCGTCAGGCGCCGTCCACTGGAACGTCCTCGGGAACCTGCGCGGAGGGGCCTTGATCCTGGGAAGGTTGGGTCTGTCTGAAGGAAGAGACGACGACGACCACCACCACCACGACCAGGAAGGCAACGGACTCCTGGCCCCTGGCTCGGCGGCCTCTGTGGCCTCGGGGGCTGGCTCAGGTGCTGTAGCAGCGCCTTCGACACCAAGCGCTGGCTCAGGAGCTGCAGCGACGACTTCGGTGACGGGCACCGGCTCAGGGGCTGGGGCGGCGGCTTCGATAACCACCCCTTGGTCGACCGGCGTCGGCGACCCTGTAGTCGGGGCGGTCTCAGCTTCTACAGCTGGGCCCACCGCCGGCTTAGCAGGCGTACTCGCTGGCTCCGGACCGACAAGGACAGGGTCGACAGCAGGGGTAGTCAGTGTGACTTCCTTAAGATTTATGTCGACCCGCTTCCTACATAACAAGACAAGCATCAAGGCGCAACAATGCTGAACATGGTTTTCAGAAGACCCAGAATGGCCTACCTCTTGGAGAACTTGAGCTTCTGACCGAGAGATCTAGAGGGCGGCACTAGAGGGCCGCTGGCTGTTGGGCTTGAGGGCGCGGCAGTCGGCGGCGGCACCTCTGTCCTGGTGGGTCCCGTTCGCGGTGTGGTCGGTTGGGGCGCTTGGGTGCTCGGCGGCGCCGGGGTCGACCTTGTACTCGGCCGCGCTTGGGTTGGGCTCAATGTTGCTGAGCTCAACTGCCCCGGTCCTGGTCTGGGACTCGATGGCCTGGGTGCTGTGCCGGCGGGGTCCCTTATCCTTAAACTCCCGGCTGCGGCACTCGGCTTCACGACCTTCGCCTTGTCCTGATCTACAATGGGCTTTTCCCCCGCTCTCTTGGAGTCGGGCTAGGCAGCAAAAGGACTCCTCGCCCTCTTCTTCGACTTTGTGGCCGACAAAGGGCGGGAGTCATCATCAAACTCCTCACACCACTGCAAATGACTCAACAGTACACGGCATACTATGCAAGGCAATCATGGATACATGTCTACAGGCATTCATCACAGAAGAAGGACGAAGGTTACCTCGGGGCGGGGCCAACTATGGTTATAAGCTGCGATGGTGCGTTTTGCGTCCTCGGTCTCGATTACCCTGCTGGAGAAATAACCGAACAAGGTTTTAGTTACCTTCTGCTGGTCAGCCGACTCATGGCTTTCTCGATCAGGGTCATGTTTCCCTTGGTAATCCTAGCCGAATGCACTCCTCAGCTTCAGCGGCTGCACGCGCCGGTTCAGAAAACGCCTGGCCACCCAGGACCCAGTTAAACCGGCTCGCTTGAATTTCGCTAGTTTCTCCAGCAACTAATGCACTTGCCCATCTCTTCGAAGGTTGGATCTGAAGACCAATTGGATGAAACCACTAGTGGCGAGCCAGTGAACGGAGGCAGGGAGGGTTCCAGATTAGAATAGTAGAATCACTCCTTATGCCAACCTTTCAAGGAGGATTTCAAGGGAATATCAATATATGTTTTCTTCCTCTCGCCCCTCAACTGAAGACCAGCCCCCCCAATCACCTGAACATTATTCTTGGAAGGCTGGGGCTTAACATGGAATAAATGTCTGAAGAAGTTGAGGTGGGGTTCCACACCCAAGAAGAACTCGCAAAGAGTCACGAATATGGAGATTTGAAGGATTGAGTTGGGATTCAGATTCACCAACTCCAACCCGTAGAAGCCAAGGAGACGGCGGAAGAACGCGGAAGAGGGAAGAAACAAACCCCGGTCGAAAAAAGAGCCAAAGACGACAATTTCGCCGGATTGGGGGTTTGGAACTGACTCACCCTTGGCCGGACGCCAGCGGATAACGCCCTGGCCTAGCAGCTTCAATTGACTCTCCAGGAGCTTCAGCTTCACCGAGCCGCAATGCGAAGTCGGCCAGGCATTCTCCGATGCACCCGCAAGGTTCGAGGCCCTCGGCATGGTTGGGGTGGAGAAATTTGGGGGAAATGCGATTGGGGGCTTGAAATTGACAAGAAGGATCGGAATCACTCGAGTTCTAGTGGGAAACAGCAAGCAGCAGCAAACCCTAGCGGAGCGGGAAGCGAAATTTCGGCGCGGAGCTGGGAAGACAAAACGATTGGTCGCGTGGGGAAGATAAAGGAATATTTTCTCTCTCCCTCAGCCTTTATAGAGCCTGAGCCGACTAAATGGGCTTGGGCCTACACAGTTGAAGCTGGGCTACCCAAGATATGAGTTCCTACAGTAGCACGCTCGTTATGGGCCGCTCGCAGGCCGAGTTAAAATCGCGGCGCTGGTGTTACCAACAAGAATCGATGAGGTAAACAGATATGCTTCATGAAAGCCTGATTGCTGAACTTATGTGTTTGGGTATCTGTCTTATCCACCAGGTCTCGAGGATATATCCTTATAAGGATCACAAGCTGGTCTTCATTAAAATTGGGGATGCAAGTATCTTTCTCGAGTACACCTGACCACGCCATGGATTTATTTTTATAAAGTGGTACTCGGCCTACATGCTTGGTCACCAGTTGCCATGAGTAGCGTTATTCCAGCTAATATAATGCTGAAGAGTCTAACTTCCGAGTAGTGCACTACTCGGGAGAGACTATAAACATTTTTTCAGCTGACATGACGCTGAGGAGTCTAACTTCCGAGTGGGACGCCACTCGAGAGAGACTATAAACCCCCTATTCCAGCTGACATGAAGCTGAAGAGTCCCATATACGAGTGGCATGCTACTCGGCAAGACTATAAATCATATTCCGGTTGATATGATACCGAAGAGTCTCATATACCAGTAGTAATCTACTCAGGAAAGACTGTAAGGTTAAAGATCTTTGACTTTATGTTTAATTGTCTTCACAATTAAGCACAAAGTCGGGGGCTACACCTAATAGGTGCGCCTATTCGGCGCACACTATTCATACACCAACATGAAGCCCTTCATAGCCTCGTTGCCAGCTAACATGAAGCAGGACTCGGGAAGAAGAAGCACTCGGATAAGGAGCACTCGGAAGCAATGCACTCGGGCAATCTTCACCGTAGAGGACGAGCACTCGGCATCAGCTGTGACTCGACTATGAAGGTCTCAGGGGCGGCCCTGAATACATCATCACAAGCATATGGGCCACTCGGATAGAGTATAGACCGAGTCTTGTAGTTAGAGATATAATAATACCCGGTAGATTTTGCCTTGTACAGAAAGGAATATACAATCTTAGCCGGATAAGATGTATCTCTAAGAAGAAAATCTCTTGGCCATATCCGGCTGGGATTCCTATCTTGTACCCCTGTCCCCCAGTATATAAGGGAAGGCGGGGCGCCCATTGAGGGCAAAAAAAAAAGGACTCGAGATCATTGATCCACATACATCCTCAAAGGAATACCACCATAACTGGACGTAGGGTATTACCTCACATCGAGAGTCTGAACCAATATAAAGTCTCCTTGTGTTCCTTTGCAGTTCACCGAGTTTCCCCTTGCCGAGTAGCCTATAGTTATATTGCCGGTGTAAAACATCTACACTATAGATGTTTGGATTTAACACATGTAAATCATTTGAGCAGTATTCTTTTCTATAATATTGTAATTTGAAAATCATTTACACATCCAAAACTATATGCAGTATTTATAACTGGATAGAGTAACATAAGAGCAAAGTAAGCATATCCCAATTTGTAAACCTGCCAATGAATTTCTTCTTACTTGGTGAGGAGTATAATACATATTCAGATATCACCAGCAAAAGATGTAGTAATACATATTCCGGACCACCAGCAAAATAATAGGTAGCTATTGACAGTCAAGACATATATCAAAGAGTAAAACAGGTAGTATTTCGTATGCAATCAAAGGTTTAATTGGATGCTAAATCATACAATTGGATAGATAGCATCCAATAATTAATATTCTGCCTGATGGAGCCACACCATATCATCTATTTCAACGCCGTCTCCTTTGCTTCTCCTAGTCTCCACTGCACCAAGCAGCCTCTCACCCTTCACACACACTGTAGTGCACACACACTGTCAAAAAAGTTCAGCAGCATCTGCAGCTAGTTAGCCATGAGGACCAGCAGCCTCCTCTTCGCCGCCGTCACCATCGTCGCTGTCTTGGCCGCCGCCGCCCGCGGCGCCACGGCGGCCACCGTCGGATCATGGCAACAGATCGACATCAACGACCCGCACGTCCAGGAGCTCGGCCGGTGGGCGGTGGCGGAGATGAACAGGCGGACGGGGTTAGGCGGGCTCACGTTCAACAGGGTGACCATCGCCGAGAAGCAGGTGGTCGCCGGTGTGAACTACCGCCTCACCCTGGAGGCGTCGAGCAGCGGCGCCAAGGACGGCAGGTACGAGGCAGTGGTGTACGAGCAGGACCGGAGCAACGCGCGCAAGCTCATCTCCTTCGATCCCATCCACTGATCGATCGAGCGCTAGCTGCGACGGCGAAACTCCGGCGAGATTAATGCGTTAATTACCCAAGTTATTTTTTGAAGTACGAATGCGAGGATATATACCCATCCATCCATGTAAGGTGACATCAATAAGATCAAAGTTTATAAGAGGCAGATTATATTTCTTCTGTTCGTAATCTAGAATAGATTGTTGAATTACTGATGAAAATGAAGTTGATCAAACAATATCATTTTTTTGTTCTGTTCATTGGAATGACGAGATTATGTTAGTTCGATCCTGTTACACAGGGTGAAGAGAGATAAGTTGATGAACCTGAGTTTTTTTTTACCCAAGATAAAAGGTGACGCAGTTAGCCCTCAATCAACGTCATAGGATTTTTCTTTAATTAATATTTCATATCTTAATATGTTTAAACTCTTTAGGGTGACAAATATAATACATGTTTGGATACACATATATATTGCCAAACTCACAAGATCTAGATGGTTTGATTAATTAACACATGAAAATCTTATGAGCAATGCTTTCTAGTGGTATTAAAATGAACCAGAAATTTTCCACGGCATAAAATTGAACATATAGCACTTGGATGGTATAGAACCAAATTTCTATGAAATAATTATTATTGACTGTTTATATACATATTCAAAGAGTAAAAAAGGTTAGTACTTCATATGCATAGCATTATCAACGATTTAATTGACACTAAAACATGCATACAATTGGATGGATTTCCATCCAATAAATTTCCTGCCTGCTTGAGCCCACCATTCCCATCTTTTTAGGGCTCCTTTTGAACAAAGCAAAAGTGGAGGGATTTTGGAGGATTGAAATCCATTGGAAAATTTTTCTACATAATCCTTTGAAACAAAAGAATGGTTCCCCCCAAATCCTTTTAAAATTCTTATGAAATAGCTCATTCCATAGGAATTTTAGAGGAAAACTAACATGAGGCTAGACCTCATGTTTTCTCTTCCTTGTGACTCTAAGGGCTCCTTCAGGTTGTAGGTTTTTCAAAGGAAAAGTGGAGAATTCAGTTCCATAGGAATTTTTTCTATTGAGGTCATTTGGATTATAGAATTTAAAGTTGCCAAATTCCTATGGAATACATTCCTATGCCCAATTCCATAGGATTTTGGAAATGAGCTACAACCTCATGGTTTTCATTTCCATTGAGAATACCAATGCAATCTCTCTCTCTCTCTCTTTTCTACTCCCACTCTAATCTAAGTAGCATATAATCACAAAAATCCTGTATTTTTCATGTATGCTATCCAAACACATGTTTTGAACAATTCATACGATTTTATTTCCTGTAGGAT
This sequence comes from Oryza meyeriana var. granulata, assembly GCA_003991445.1. Lineage (NCBI taxonomy): Eukaryota > Viridiplantae > Streptophyta > Magnoliopsida > Poales > Poaceae > Oryza > Oryza meyeriana. Next base: position 51,360 of record RYFJ01000450.1, read on the forward strand.
TTTATATGTCATCATTCCTATGTTTTTAAAATCATATGTTCCAAAGAAGCCTTAAGTTTCTTTGCTTTTCCTATGGTGCTACCAAACAATACGGCCCTGTTTGGAATGTGGTATTTTTGAATGAATTTTGGAGGTTTGGAATATGTCCCTACAAGGCCATTTGGGACAAAGGAAAGATGCTGCTGAATTCCTTTAGAATGGGAGCAAAGCCTCCATTTTCATGGGAAATAAAACATCCAGTGTGAGTTAAAGGAAAATTTCCTTTGCCCCATTCTTGTATATGTCCCCCCTCTCCCCCCTATTCAGATTTTTCTTGCGAACCAAACAAACCAAATTTCATCATCCCCGTGTTTTGAATTCCTGTGTTTTTTATTTTACACCATATTGTATTCCTGCAGTTTTTTCTATTTCTATGTTTTGCATTTCTTTTTTTTCTAAACATGTCCTACTTTTTGTAAAATCTTATGGATTTATTTTCTACAGGATTCATTGTGACATGACATCCTATTCCTTTGATTCCAAAAGCCATTAAAGGCTCTCTCCTCTCTATCTCAAGCACCTTCACACCACGCGTTCATCAGCAGACAGCCATGAGGATCCACAGCCTCCTCGCTGTCGCCATGGTCGTCGTCTGCACTGTCGCCGCGGCCCCACGGCGATCATCATCAGGTCCTGGGACCCGATCGAGGACATCAACGACCCGCACGTGCAGAAGCTCGGCAGGTGGGCGGTGGCGGAGCGCGTCAGGCAAGCACCGATCGATGCCGGGCTGACGTTCTACAGGGTGACGAGCGGCGAGACGCAGGAGTTCGACGGCATGAACTACCGCCTCGCCCTCAACACGTCGAGCCCGATCCCCGGCGGCGGCGACGAGTACCTTGCCGACACGGCGCAGGTGCTGGATCAGGACTGGATCAACTCGTGCAAGCTCGTCTCCTTCATCCTAGGCAAGTACTCAGCGAGCATGCAAGAAACGAGGGGATGTCCCCTCGAGAGATTAAATTAAAAGAGTTTCATGCAGCAAGATGATTATACTGTTTGCTGAAGGTTTTTTTATGTACTCATGTGTGGACAGATCGTCACATCAATATATAAGAGGCAAATTCTTGTGTTCGTATGATCAATCTGGAATTGTTGAATGATCTCAAAATGTTGCAAGCGCTGGAGACGTCTTTAATTTGGTCTCACTCCTCCAAGGCTCCAAACACATATGTTCTTTTTCTTTTTGCAGGCAAAGAGAGATTTTATATCAGCTCAAAATATAGTTATAATCAGAGTCCACAAGATGTTCAATGAAAATTTGGGACTAAGCCAACCGTACCAACGAACTAGAGTCACACCTAGCATGTTGACACAATTCATCATTCTTTGTAACAAATTAATGAAAATTGATATGTTTGTAAGCAGTTTCTTAGGCAAACTACATGTTTCTTTTTCAAAAGACAAACTACATGCATGTTCTGTGTCTCTGACACTATAAAAAATTGTGATTGGAGATGGCATTTCATTAGGAAATATTAAGGAGAGTTTTTTAGAGGGAAAAGAGAGATTTTATTTTTCATCTTACAGAGTACGCAACATTAATTGTGAGGCAGTTAGTCCTCCTTCAACGGCTTACGATTCTAATCCCCATATGGTAACCTTTCTTCTTGCTATAGAATCAAATCAAGCAAATGCAAAATTAAAGGATATCGTACCTGATATAATGTTGACTAACTGACATGGAATTGTTGGATTATACAGCAAGAGAAATATATGCACCGTATCAATAACTGAAAGGGAATTGCAGGATGAATTAACTGATGCGTCAATTACTCACTAATAAATACGATAGATATGCTTCCGAAATTTGTATTCATTTTATATCCATCCATGCAACAGTATTCTCTACCTACCCATGCCATCTATTTAGACACCCCCATTTCACCTGTTCTTGACCATCGCCAAGACGCTAAGCAACACGTACACACCACCGATCAAACCCAAAGTCATTTGGTTAACCAGACGTCAGATCATGAGGACTACCTGCGTCGCCATCCTCCTCATCGTCTCCGTCGCCGTCGCCGTCGCCGTCGCCGCGGCGGCGGACGACGGTAGTTGGACGCTGATCGGGAGCGTGAGGGGGGCGCACTTCCAGCAGTTCGGGCAGTGGGTGGCGGACGAGCTCGGCGCGCCGATGAGGTTCTACAGGGTGGTGAGCGGCAAGAGGCAGAACGCCGACGGAATCAACTACCAGTTCATCGTCGCCATGGGGAACCTTGTGGGCGTCATGGACAACTACAAGGTGGAGGTGCATGTCACCGTCGAGCACGCCCTTGGCCTGCCGGCGCCAGGAGAGCAGTAGTTGCATGTAAGAGCGATTTTTTCTTTTGGTTCGTGATGAGTCGTTCGTGTAACGGAGCTCAGTTTCATATACGCGAGAAATAATTTAGGTGGATCGATCAGGGTGCTTGCCTAATGCCAGGGGCAAATCCAGAACGAGATTGACTGGGTGTCTAAATATAACACTATATAATGATTATATGTCTTATACTATAATTATCAAGCAAAATATGGTATTGCATATGTATATGCATGCATTAATATCACTGCAAATTAGAATTTATATGGTGTCGTGTGCATCCACAAGACACGATGTGCATTCGCCCCTGCCTGATGCTGTTTTGGTGTTATCATATTATGTGGCAACCAGTTTATTTTAGTCTTAATAATAATAATATATTCTCTTTGTTTTAAAATATAAGGATTTCTAGAATTCAAATCTTGTTCCATAATATAAGAAATTCTAGCATTATTCACAGACTACTTGTTTCATCAATCACTTTCTATTTAAATTTCTTCTCGTCTAGTTACCCTTACACCTCTATTCATTATATATTTATTGAGGGGCACCAAAGTTTTTTTTAGCTTAACCTTAATCTATACTAACCATCATGACATTGCCAGGACGTCTACACCCAACATAAGTAGTAATGCATAATTTGGTATGTTCACTTTGTTGTTATTTTTAACCCTATTTAATTATAATAGGGTAACAAATTAAACATAATATTATCATTACTATCCTACCAAAATTTAGAAATTCCGGAAGCTTCCTCTCATAAAAATATTACCAAAATTTAGAGTGCCTCCAAACTAAACACATCCAATGCTACCAAACTTAGCAACGCCAAAAGGTACCAAGGGTTAGCACATTTTGGCGTTACCAAATTTTGGTAGTATTGGATTATTTGGTTTGTAGCCTTACCAAATTTCGGTAGTGTTTATACAAGAGAAAACTTCCGAAACTACCAAATTATGGTAGAGCATGATGATAAGAGCATGTTTAGTTTGTTACCTTATCAAAATTTGGTAGGGTTGAAAGTGACAACAAACTGAAAATGCCCTAAATTTTGGTATTGTCAAATTTTGGAAAGGTTGGTTTTGACAACAAAGTGACAAGGGCAAAAAACTCAAATAGCAAACCAAAAGTCAATTTTCATGGTGGTTTATACTGATAGTCTGGTACAAACCATAGTTGCATTCAATGTATTCCATGGAACAAAACAATATGGAGCATGGACTACTTTCTTTTATGCTTAAAGAATGAATGGCCAAATGCATATACTTCTTGAGCTTCTAAATGGTGTGATTTTTATAAAAACTTTCTATCCACATGCTTTCTGAGATTCTAAACGGTGCGGTTTTTACAAAACTTTCTATATATAAATTTGTTAGAATTACAAATCTATTCTATACGCTCCTCTATAATAACTATTCTATACCTCCTTCCCTCTCAAGACAAAAACCCATCTTCCGGCCGGTCAAATGGCTCCCACGTCAGTTAGACCTTGGTTAGACCCACCTACAGAATTTCCCTACTAGCCACCTATTTCCCACCTTCATCTTATAGAAACAACGTAATAACACTATGATTACTGTGCAATAACAATGTTGCTTGTTGTAACAATGTCAAAATATAGTCAAGAGAGATATACTTTTGTTAAGTATTTTTTTCTAACATCGTAGTGCAAATGATTTTTAAAAATAATGTACAGTGAGAGGTATTGCTCTTTGAAGGTTAGTATTTTAAAGTTTAGCTCTGCACATACAGTAATGCTATGCACCATTCCATATTACTCTAATTCCTGTTATAATGTTACTGTAAGAATATAGTAACAACCTATAAGTTCCACAGTAACATAGCGTGTTCCAACATTTCTATGATGATGTTACTACGAAATTATAGTAACAACCTATATGTGTCACAAAACTGATTTGTACTACATCTTTCACACTGGTAGAGAAAAACATTAGTTCATTTGTGTATTTGTTGTTCCACCAATTTTTTCTTGATTCCCTAAAGCTAACCGGTTTCTCATAAAGGCATGAACAATTCTCACTAGCGCCACATGCAGCCTGGATTAAAAACATGTTGTTGGTATTTGTGTGGTAAATAAACCTAGCCTTAGACTCCATCATAATTATAAACTATAGCATATTGGTTAGCGTATGTAGACTGTAAACAAGAAGTCTTGAGTTCAATTCTTGTTTGGGGGCCTTTTTTCCTTTTCTTCTCTACGAGAGAGCAATGGGAGGAAGGGGGATCGAGATGCACATGAATATGCAGAAATATTACAAGTTTTGTTACTCCGCTGGACACATGCTGCTGATATCTGTCTCATGTTACTATGAGAGCATAGTTCGTTATGAAGTAACATAGCCAATTATTTATTGAAAGTGCATCTAGACCCCTAGGTGAGTTGATAACAAAAGGATTAAATGACTAATGCGTTTGATGAGTTATGAGCATGAATTAGGTCCTTTGATGATAAAAAATGAGAAATAGGAAGTCTTAAAGCAAAAGAGTTGAAGTGGAAACAATTCGGGCAAAGTATAAGATGAAGAAAATCAAGTTGCCCCGAGATCGCAATGAACCGTTCAGTCTGGGTGTGGCTGGACAATCCGCCTAGTGCAAATTGACGTGTAGGACAATGCGATTGTCCAACTCAACTTGAATAGACCTGACAGTCCGGGTAAAGTTGGACAATCCGGATGAATGTTGATCACCGACAAAATTGAAAGAAGCGGTTTGTCCAGGAACAGTCGAACAATCATAAGTCAGACAGTCCAATACCCTATCGGACAATCTGAGCAAGACATGGAGCAACTAGACAACCACTCACTCAAACGAAGGAGATGATGTATCGGACAGTCTGAGGTACTGTCTTGGTGGTGCTCGATCGTATAGTCCAACAGTAATTGAACCGTCCGGATCTTTATAGCCCAATGGCTATTTTTTTCAGTTATTATTGAAAAAGTATAAAGAGTCAAACTGTTCCACCTTATATAAGTTTGGCAAATTCAGGCAACGGTATAAACAGTTAGTTAGAAGAGTTGAGACTATAAATAGGCGTCGCCTTGGACTTACTTAGAGACTTTTGGACTCCTCTTCAACCGGAGAAACCTTACTTAGTGTCTAAGAGCTTGAGAAATAAATTGAAGATCTTTTGATCTAAAGTTTTAGCCTTGAATGTGTTGTGGATCAAATTTAGAAGACAAAACTCCTCTTCAACTCTCTCTCTCTCTCTCCTTGTGTTCTACAACTTGTGTGTCGTGAGTGAGTTGAGTTGAGCGTCTGGAGGACGTCGCCGATGCCGAAGCCGAGGTGGCGGATGGTGCTGCGCACGTTGCCCGCGCCGTAGTCCAGCAGCGTCACCGACCGCGCGAAGCGGAGCAACGTAAATGCAGCCATGACGCCATGAGTGAAACGGCTCGAGCACCGGAAAATTGAAGAGGGAGAGTGGTCCAGTGCGGTGCTTACTGCTAGCGTCGGTGGGTGGACGCCCGCACGGAGAGGGAAGAGGTGCCGCGATGCTGGCTCCTCCGCTTCGGCCGACCAGCGGAGCAGGGGACGGCGTGGATGGAGGAGTCGATGGCCATCGCTCCCTGCGGCGGCTGGCGGCATTCGCCCTTGTAGCAGTCGGTGCCACCGCGCTCTCCCTACTATGCTACAGGAAGCCTCATGGTGGGAAGCTAAGAAAAGTAAAGAAAAAAAATCACTCTTCTAGAAATCAGCAAGGCAAATATCAAAATATCTAAGGGCAATTGTAAATTTACCATCATTTTGAATTGTTATCGTAAAACTGCCACTAAAAAATGGTAAAAATACCACCAGGACTATCATTTAAATGGCATTTTTTGTAAAATATAAAAAACCAGTGACAAATTTACAAATATCTAAAAGCTGCTTTACCAATTGACATTATCATAATCCACTGCAGCAACACGTATATGCCAAAGGATAATTCAGAGCTCCCAAAGTCAGCACTATAAAATTCAGAGGGTGCTTCTATACAGCAGGAAGATATGATGAGACCCTCAAATTACTGGGAAACTCAGAAAGACGTTGAAGCAGAGGTGGATTCAGTGTAGGTGCTGGGGAGCTTGAGCCTCCCTACCCACTGGATTCCCATGGAGAACAAGGAGAAGGGGAGGGGAGGTTGAAGAAAGAAGAAAACAATGAGCTCCCCCTCCTCTCAGCTGGATCCGCCCCTGCGTTGGAGGCAGCAGGTAATTGCATTTGCAAGAGCACTTTGGATGTAACTACTTTCTACATGCAATGGCGCAACCCAGATAAGTCAATGTTGCTGAAAAATTACTTATGAAACATCGTGGTAAAAACACGATAACCTGAGAATACAGATTCTGTTTACCTAGAAAATATGGATATTTGTCCAATCAACGATTTGTAAACACCACCAGCATCCTCTTTTTTCTTACATGACGATGCATCTTACACTGGGTAACCTCTGATAAGGTTACAATATTGCATCATCCCCATCTTCCAGAATCAGGATGTGAAATACCTTGTGTAGCGTCCATCATATGTGCATCGCTCACATTTGGCACTTGACAGTACAAAGTTCCGTGGCCTGAGAATGATGCCATGTTAAAATTCCCACTTCTCATGTGGAGTCTCTCTTTGGAGCTGGAGCTGTAGGCCCCGGCGGACGAGCCAAATCTAAGTTCTGCATCTCACTTGCAAGAAGCGCCCTTCTTTCTTTCAAAAAATTGAGTCGGCTTGTCAGCTTGGCTAATGCAAATGGCACTGCACCAGATTCCTGAAATAATAGCAAGCACATACGTTTAGCACAAACTTCAATCCACTAAAGTAGTAACAACCGCATTTCTATCGAGTGACACTGACAATACTAGCATACTTATAGGACACAAAAAGGCCAAAGAAACATACGTACTATCTTTTGTTTAAGATAATGGAAGCATTTTATTGATCTTAATCAATTACATCAAGGTGATACAGTATTATTTTGCCAACTAGAACTGATATCGGTTAAAGAGTCAGTGAGATTACCTCTGTTCTAGTACTTGAATAGGCATTTGATCCAAGTCTGCCTAATAGTGGGTATTTGAGTATTTCTCTGTGCAAAGGTTCCACTTGACGTAAAACGATCCATCTTGGCCATCCTTCACAATCTCACCCTTAGAAGACAACATTCTTTGAGCCCTTTGGCTGATGATGCTTGACTGCTCATTGGATGCGATACCTAGGAAAAACCAAAGATTTTGAACTACTGAGTGTTGCTTCTTTGGATTTATTTCTTTTTAAAAAAATGAACAGAGAAGTTATTAATCAATTTACCTCCTGAACTCATATTTTTGATAATTAGTACTCATTTTGCTGTTTGTTTGTGGTTTTTCTTCCTTGATTGCTCAATATCTGCCTGAAATGTGGCATAAAAAAAAAACTTAATAATAGAATTGAGACCATGAATAACTTAAAACATACCAAGAACTGATTTGTGTGCTCATTGTTAACTTCATTGAGCTGGATCTTTGCTACCTGATCTCTCTTTTTTCCCTTGGTTGTCTACAGCAATGAAATATGAGAGATTGTGATGTAACAACGATATTTAGTGAGAAGGGTACGCTGCTCAGCTGACAGGGAGCTGCCAGGAGCAAGCCTCTGGTCTTGGGTGCGAGCCCAAGATACTCACAACCTCCCAAAATTAAGTTCTAGGCAGGATTAAGTTGCTTCTTTCTTAATATCATTAATACTAAACCCGTCCTTAGTATCCCACCTTTTTAAAAAACAAGGATTTTTTTTTTCTGTGCATTTGCTACTGGGCAACTCATACACTTTAGGTCTTTATTGCATATTCAGGCAGACATAACTAATGTGACTAACTTGGTTACACTGTTTCAGAAACATCTGCTATGATTTCCATTTCCAAATATTTGGGATTATCATAGAGCACTTAAAAGACATGCACATGCAATAGTAGTCCCAGACTAAAGAGTGTTTGGCTCTCATAGTCTTACCATGTCTGTAGCCGACACCATTTCAGATAAAGAATTGGGCCCAACATTTGATGATGCAGTATTCTGTTCATCTCTGGAGAAAGATAATCCACAAGTATGTTCCCTTCACATTACTCGCTGTTCTAATTGGACAACAAAAAAACGACAATACAGTGCTAAAATACCACAGTTCTGGATAAAAATCCTTACTCAGCTAGCTTGTCTGTATTTAGGAGTCGTTTGTTGCATGAGTCACATAATGAGTTGGAGCTCATCTGGACCTGGTTGTTGAGTTGTCCACGGAGATCAGAAACCTTTTGCTTCAAGTTCAAACTATCAGCTTCAGCAGTAGCAACTTCTTCAAGATCAGCCTTAGTCTTTTATTAGCAGAACAATTTTTTTTTCAAATGGTGAAAAAACACTTGCACTTTAACTCAATAACAAAATTTTAAAAAGAAAACCTTGCTGTCAATTGTTGATGGGTGGGACACCTGCCCTCTTCGCAAATTCATCAGCCCAGACTCCAATGAGGCCCTCAAATTTCTCTCCTTCTGTAGCTGATCTCGCAAATTTTCCACCTGTTGAATGCAAAAACATTTTTCTTGTTTAACAATTAACAGACAATGCATATTTCAGGCAGATATTGAAGATGTATAAAATTTTCCTGTGTGCTTGACATAGATTTAAGGATTTCTTATGGAGATAGAGAGAGATAGAAGCATAAAATCTACCTGGGCGTTGTCTTTCTAGAAACAAAAATAATATAGTAATACTTTTCCCATAGTTTGAGCTCTTACTTCTTTTTCAAGTGCTAATCGGCGTTCATGCAATTCTTCTTTCCTCCTTTTGAGACTTGCCTGGAGGATTGAATTTTCTTTCACCTGAAATAGAAAAAACATCACCCCATGTGTAAGAATTTGATGGTACATAATTTCTCAGTGATCCCAGGGAAAAGGCTGTACCTCCTTTGTAATTTTAGATTGGAGATCTGTCTTGTTGTTCTCAAGCTTCTCAATAAGAGTCCTAGTTGAAAATCCAAATTAAAAGAAATAACTCAAAAGTTATCAACAGCGTAAAAGTTGTATGATATCTTTAATTCAGTTCTCGATTTGATATTTTTAAATATGTTAACCAAAGGTAAGAGGCAAACTCCGCCTATGTTCTCGATTTTAACTCCGCCTATGTTGTCCCAACTATAAAGCGGTTCTCCGCCTATGTTGTCTCAACATAGCAGGTTCCAAGCCCTGGTAAAGGAGGAGGAGAGGGCCCCCTGTCCCTATAAGGTTGTGTTAGGCTTGGCGAGCCAATGTAAAACCTAGCCAATCAGATGGAGATGAAACCCAAAAGAAAACCGTTGGGGCGTAACCCTCTTAGCGACGCGCCATATCGGAACCCGGGTATGGTGTTAAATGGGCAAGGGCCGGGTCGTCACCCCCGTGACGCGCCGTGTCGTGATCTGGGCAGGGTGTTAAGTGAGCAAGGATCGGGTCGTCGCTTCCTTAGTGGCGCGCTACATCGGCGCCCGGGTGTAGTGATAAATGAGCAAGGGTCTTCACATCTGACTCGACGGGTGCGAAGGGTAAGGAAGCTAGTCGAGCCAACTAGGATTCGTTTAGGTAGTTGGAATGTAGGGTCTCTTACGGGTAAGTTGAGAGAGTTAGTTGATACAGCGATTAGGAGGCGTGTTAATATCTTATGCGTTCAAGAGACTAAATGGAAGGGTCAGAAAGCGAAGGAGGTAGATAATACTGGCTTCAAGCTTTGGTACACAGGGACAACTGCAAATAGAAATGGGGTAGGAGTTCTGATTGACAAGAGCCTCAAGAACGGTGTGGTGGATGTGAGAAGACAAGGAGATAGGATCATCTTAGTCAAGCTTGTCATTGGTGACATGGTCTTGAATGTAATTAGTGCGTATGCACCACAAGTAGGCCACAATGAGAGTGATAAGAGGCAGTTCTGGGAAGACTTAGATGGTATGGTTAAGAGCTATACCTAGTACCGAGAAGCTTTTCATAGGTGGAGATCTCAACGGCCATGTAGGTGCAACAAATGCAGGCTTCGAGGCAGCACACGGAGGTTTGGGTACGGTAGTAGGAATCAAGAGGGAGAGAAGTCTTAGACTTTGCTATAGCTTTTGATCTGATGGTAGCCAACACTTTCTTTAGGAAGAGACAATCCCACTTAATAACTTTTAGTAGTGGCCAACACTCTAGCCAGATTGACTTTGTCCTCACAAGAAGAGAGGATAAACAAGCATGCTTGGATTGTAAGGTAATACCTGGAGAGTGTGTGGTTTCTCAACATAAGCTTTTGGTGGCTGACTTGCGCTTCCAGATGTGCGTTCGTAGGGACAAACAAGCTAAGATTGCAAAAACGAAGTGGTGGAAATTAAAGGAGAGTCGGCAGAGGTTTTTAAGAAAAGGGTTATCGAAGAGGCCCTTGGAGGAGAAAGACGACGCAAACAACATGTGGAAGAAGATGGCAACATGCATCCGGAGGGGCTTCAAGGTGGTTGGAGTGACTAAAGGGAGTGGATGCGAACCTAGAGATACTTGGTGGTGGAATGAGGGCGTCCAAAAGGCTATTAAGGAGAAGAAAGAATGCTATAGGCGTTTATACCATGATAGGAGTGCGGACAATATAGAGAAGTATAAGATGGCAAAGAAGGCAGCAAAGCATGCTGGGAGTGAGGCAAAAGGGCGGGCTTACGAAGGTCTATACCAAACGATTGGGTACAAAGGAAGGAGAGAAGGACATCTATAGGATGGCTAGGGTTCGCGAAAGGAAGACGAGGGACCTCAACCAAGTTAAGTGCATTAGGGACGAGAGGGAGCAGCTTTTGGTAAAGGAGGATGAGATCAAACACAGATGGCAAGAGTATTTTGACAAGTTGTTCAATGGTGAGAACGGGAACACAACCGTTCAGTTAGATGACTCTTTTGATGACACCAATAGGCGCTTTGTGCGGAGGATCCAAGAATCAGAAGTCAGAGAGGCGTTGAAAAGGATGAAAGGGGTAAGGCAATGGGTCCTGATGGTATCCCAATCGAGGTGTGGAGATGCCTAGGGGATATAGCTATAGTATGGCTAACCGAGTTGTTCAACAACATTTTTCGGTCAAACAGGATGCCTGATGATTGGAGGAGGAGTATATTGGTACCGATCTATAAGAAATAAGGAGACATTCAAAGTTGCACTAATTATCGAGGAATTAAGTTGATGAGCCATACGATGAAGCTATGGGAGCGAGTAATCGAGCATCGCCTAAGAGGAGTGACGCGGGTCTCTATGAACCAATTTGGTTTCATGCCCGGAAGGTCAACCATAGAAGCATTTTCTTAGTAAGACAAGTTATGGAGCGGTATAGGGAGCAGAAGAAGGACCTACACATGGTTTTTATTGACTTGGAGAAGGCCTACGATAAGATACCAAGGAATGTTATGTGGTGGGCATTGGACAAACATAAAGTTCCAACAAAGTACGTTTCCCTCATTAAGGACATGTACAACAATGTTGTGACTAGTGTTCGAACAAGTGATGGTGACACATGTGACTTCCCGATCAAGATAGGCTACATCAAGGGTCAGCTTTGAGCCCTATCTTTTGCCTTGGTGATGGATGAGGTCACAAGGGACATACAAGGGGATGTCCTTGGTGTATGCTTTTCGCGGACGATGTAGTGTTTAGTTGATGAAAGCCGAGCGGGAGTAAATAGGAAACTAGAGTTGTGGCGGCAGACTCTAGAGTCCAAAGGTTTTTAGGCTCAGCAGAAACTAAAACCGAATATATGGCATGTGACTTCGGCACTGCTAGACATGAGGAGAGGGGTGTTAGTTTGGATGGTCAAATAGTGCCCAAGAAGGATACCTTTCGATATTTGGATCAATGCTACAGAGAGATGGGGATATCGATGAAGATGTTAGCCATAGAATCAAAGCGGGGTGGATGAAGTGGCGTCAATCATCAGGTATTCTCTGTGACAAGAGGGTACCACAGAAGCTAAAAGGCAAGTTCTATAGAACAGCAATTAGACCGGCAATGTTGTATGGTGCAGAATGTTGGCCTACAAAAAGACGGCATGTTCAGCAGTTAAGTGTTGCGGAAATGCGTATGCTGCGTTGGATTTGTGGTCATACAAGAATGGATCGAGTCCGGAACGATGATATACGTGATAGGCTAGGGGTAGCACCAATTGAAGAGAAGCTTGTCCAACACCGGTTGAGATGGTTTGGACATGTCCAGCGGAGACCTCCAGAGGCACCAGTGCATAGTGGAATCCTAAGGCGCGACAGTGATATTAGGAGAGGCAGGGGAAGGCCAAAATTGACATGGGAGGAGGAAATAAAAAGGGACTTGAAAGGATGGAATATACCCAAAGATTTATCTTTGAATAGGTGTGCTTGGAAAGCAGCCATTTATGTGCCTGAACCTTGATCTGCAGCTTCTATTGGGTTTCAACTCTAGCCTACCCCAACTTGCTTGGGATTGAAAGGCTTTGTTGTTGTTGTTGTTGAAAGGTAAGAGGCAAACTCTAAACGGTATAGGTTTTACAGAAGCAACTGAAAAATTCACCAATCATGCAATGGAAGAACCAAAAAATTCCAGGAATGATTGTGGAAGTGTGCTTTTACTTTTAACTTCACAAGCACTTCCTTTTCCACTATCCACTACTGATCCTAATGGGAGTGGAAGGGAAGTTCAAGACAATGTTGAGGGAGGAGAAAATGTGTAAAACCTTTTATAGTTAAAAGTTATTGATACCATATTAGCATAACTATATATATATAATTGTCACAATGAAGACAAGTGAAGTGACAAGTAAAAACTAATAGAGTAGGCAATATTACTTATTCGGATTATTACCCTAACAAAAGTCAATTATCCCCACTGTTGGTCCATCATCCAAGGAGTAGTTAGTTATTGAGACAAAAAGAAGAGCAAAGAGATAAGGCATAATCGCAAGTGGAAAAATAATTTGGTGCTTCTAAAGGATATGTCTGAAACTCTTCCAACAGCACAAAGCAAGAATATATAGCTGGATACTTACTCATCATCACTGCAATAGTCAATCTCCTCTGCTGACAGGTCTTTTCTTGCCTGTAAAGAATATATTTTACTCAAATTATGAGATTGTCCTAGTCTCATTAATGTGTAGGGGTATGCAAATAACAATTACACGTACTGATGTACGGCCCCATAGGGTCTTTTTGCTCTTATTTCTTGAACTGCTTGATTTCTCCATAAATTTTGCTCTCGATGATGATGAGCGAACATTTAACTTTGCTATTTGATCTGTGGATCCATTTAATTTGTATACTTCTTGTTTTCGAGTGGATGGATCATTGCTCTCCATTTGGTAGGTGTTCTCCACTGGTGGAACAGAAGAAATTTGAGCAGTGTCTTCCCTTACCGCACCATGTTCTGTTCTGGCTGCTTTCGTAGGAGGTTGTAAACCCTGATCATTGCCATTAGATGCTGTGCCAGAGTTATTGTTTCTAACCTACAGAGTATGGATCAAGGCATAGTAAGGGTGACACACAAATCGCAAGAGCATTAAGTCAGAGAAACAAAGATGTAATTATGGGTAATCAATATACTTAACCACGTCAGTTATTCAAGGTTTGTACAAAGTTGTGGAGCTGTAATATATTGTTGTATTCATTTTCACTTCTCAGATCATTGAGCTACTGTGAACAAGTCGTTCTTTTAATGTCAGAATAATGTTTACAAACTTCAAGAAGATTTTTGGAGTAGATGGTATTAAGAATCCCTATGAAAGATTAGCACTTCAATTCTAAGTTAGCTTGAAATAATTATTTAACTATGAGCATGCTTTTTCAGAGGTAGCTTAAGAATTGCAGATATCAGTGGTCTTAAAGCATAAAAACTGTAGCACACAGTGGGGTAGCAGCTACTGTAGTGCTTTATACAATTGCAGCAGCATAACAATCTCGTACTACCTTTCAGCATATTCTAGTTTACATACATTTCAGGTTCCCTACTAACATGATCTAGTTTAAACATTTAAGCATATTATGGTTTAAACTATAAACTAACGTGTTCTACTATTAATGTTATATCAACTATCCAGGTCTTTTTTAGAAATATTGCATATCAAAAGTGGAAAAAATTGACCAGACTCACAAAAAACTTATGTTTAGGAGTGGAGATAATATAAGAAGTTAATCCATGTGTGCTAAATGGAAAACAAGAAGGATAATTACAATACAAATTCAACAGTTAACCATTGAAATCAGCAAAAAAAAAGCATAGGTAGATCATAAAAGGCTACAAAACGGAAGCTCCCTCGTTGCAGGACCTTTCAGACACAGCATACAGTGTGCCCCATCTCCATCTGTAATGCTTGAAATCAAAACGATGAATAGTTGAAGTACCTTGTCATCGGAGACACTGCTCCTAATGTTGTTGTCACATTCACTCCCAGCAGAGGAGTTCTCAGTATTATCATCCATGTATTCTTCAATGTTATCTTCAACAGAATCATAAGAGTCATCCTCTTCAGGAACATCGTTGTCTGGGGAATATTCCTTGTCAAAATCACCATCTTCAGACTCGGTATATGCGTCTGATGAGCAGGAACCATCTTCCAAGTCCTATCCAGGTAACTGCTGAATTAGAATCCATGAAGAATCAATGTAGTATAACTTCAAATGGAACTTGACTGTATAGAAAAGAACATGTAAAGGAAAAAAGAGATACATCAAATATCTGATCGTATTCCTCGAGCATAATGATGACAATTGCTTGAGCATGGTTGGCAGCAGCTGCAGCTTGAAGCAGCTGGAATGAACCATCCCCAGCCATACTAAAGTCGCTATCAATTTCACATTCACCGAGAAGAAGAGGGCGGAGAAGGAGTGGTGCCATGCAAGCTGCCAAAGCAGATTGAGACATCCTATTCACAGCTTTGTGCGATCCAACAATCTGCATCATCTTAAGAATCCTAAAAGAAAACCAGTGAGTTTTGGAGTCCATTGGTGGAGCCTGAAGTTATTATTGTTCTATAGTCTAAAGCTAAATCATAATAAAATGATTTAAAAGAGTGTAATTTCAAACAAAAGCATCCAAGGTAGATACCTCTGCAGTAGTTGTCGGTTTGGTTCTGGGAAAACTTCATAAATCACTCTATTCATAGCATCAAGCCTTCTTGTCTTGTCAGTTCCTGTACAATCACACGTCTTTATCAGTTTGTAGGAATGTCAGCATGTTTCAGGTTAAGGGCATGTTCTGAGCTGATTTTAGCAGAGTTACTTATACATCAGTTAAATGCAAGACTACATTGACTGATTGTTGAAGTAATGGAAACAGAAAAATTTCAAGTCAATCTTACGGTAAGCTCCAACCAGTGCAGTGCAATATGATGCAGGAACTGGAGATGAAGGCATCTCTCGAAGAACATACTGTAGCAAAAGAGAACCGAAAATAATGTTACTGAAGAATGTGGTAAGTCTACGTTGTCACAATGTAGTCAACGCTTGGCAAAAAAAATACCTTGATACAGTCACCAATAACATGTGCATCCTCTTCTGGGGAGAACTCATTTTTCCCTATAAGATCACATTAACGATTAAATAGTATATATTTATCACATGAACAGGACACAGGAAATTAAAGGATCACATGTTATGAATGCTTAATGGCTTACAAGTGACACAAATATCCTCATGAAAAAACATTTTATTATTTTGATTAGGGTTACACTCATAAAGCTCTTGTTAGGAAGAGAGAGAGAGAGAGAGAGAGAGGGGGGGGGGCAAAGAAATCACCCTTTTCATAGTCCCGAACTCTGCGTTTGACTTCTTCAACATCAGCAGACTGACGTAGGATTCCTTCCACCCTGACACCTACGAACAGAGTATGTTTCTGCTCGTCACTAAACTACAGGATTAGTAAATATATATACAATGCTTCTAGTTCTTTAGACAAATATTGTACTTCTATTTGATTGTTATTAATATTCACCAGGATAGCATGAACACAAATAAGTCAAGGCCATTTGTTGATCAATTATGATAAAAAACACTCACCATAATCTTCAATGAACTTCAAGGCCTTCTCCAGGAAAGATGGACTACCATCAACATCTACAAGGGCAAACTCTGCAGGTCTGCCAATAATAGATTTATCCTCCACTGCTATTGAAACAATAGGATTTGCTTGTTCAAGTAGAATGTAGGGATCCCAACCCCCTGGAATCTACTACCTTAGATGGTGAGCAATTGATGAAAGTTATCGTAACTTACGCTGTTCAGCTGGAGCTTCAGCAGGCTCTGCTATGTCAGTGCTGAAAATTGGATTTTGGCCAACAGTATTTGCTACAGCAGGTGCCTGTGCCAGAGCATTCTCTAATGCACTTCTCCATTCATTGAGTTCTTCTGTAGTTTCTGCCTGCTCAGTGAAAATCATTCCATTAAAGTACGATAGGCGTTTCAAACATGAATGGAACAACTCCTTGCTGTTGCATGAGCTAATCTCAACCAAATAGTTGGTCTGCCGGAGATGATCTTCCACTCTCTCTCCCCTCGTCTTTGTTGCTGCATTAGTCGCTGCCACCCAAGGGCAGCAGTACATATTGCCAACGAACGCCAACAACAGTATGTTAAAAATTGAAATAGGTGTGCAACTAACCTTGAGAGTGAAAGTTCGCCCGTCGCGGCCATCGGGAAATAACACTGTTAAAAGTTTCTTGTCTTCTTTGACCACAACACTGAAACCATAGCTCAAGATTATATGCTTATCAGATTACAGGAACTCTTTAGCCTTTAAACAAAATTTAATTTCTCAATGCATACCTTCCGGAGTTATTCAAGTCAATTCCACCAAGTGTAACAATCGGTTCATTTCCTCTTGGAGGTGCATTCTGAAATTAAAGCAGAACTTCGGGATGAGTTGTCATGGTTATAGATACCTTAATCTTTTTAATTTTGAATATTATCAAACCAGCCATCATGATATAATAACAACTTATGCAAAGGAACACAACAAACTACAGGTATGCTATAATACAGTATTATGTCAAAAAAGGCACAGCACAAAAAAACTACTGTGATATATCTTACAGGATCACTTCTGAAGAACGCTAATGATGCCCTTGTGAGAATAAACCAGCGCTTTTTCCATGTTGTCCAACCAATTCCTGTTACTTATCACTTTTAGTGAAACATGAAGAGTACTGTAGATACATGTATATAAACTTGCAAGAGTATTCTAAAACGAATAGAAATTTGGCATTTCAAGGAACATTGTTTGTGTTACACTATGCTGAAACCTTTCAAGACTCTGATTTTTGGAGAGGTAATCCCTAAAAGCTCTCCAGGCTATCTAAATAATAAACACATGGTATATTGCTGTACTTTTTGTCGATACAAGACAGACTAAAATGAATCATGGTCATCAATTTTGTAATACATTATTCACCATATTAATAACTTGATTTCCTATCTACCAAACTATGGCATAACAAAATAAGATCACTGTAATTTATTATGCTACGTAAATATACATGACAGATGGTATACATTATCCATTAAGACATTTTCATAATTGTGTGACTTCAGGATAACATGTATTATTGGTTCTTGTGTACTTGAAGTGCAAGAGTAGGTTATATTGGTCCTATTTAGACCACTGCATGGACAATATTCATATCCATATATACATTACTGCAAGCTTTATACCGCAAACATATGTTTTCGATGTAACAATGTATCTACTAATGCTAAAAATAGAATTCAAGCAACCATTACACATATTACCACAAATCATACCTTTAGATGAGAGCAGTAAGTGTCCACTCTTAAGAACCTGCATCAGAAGAGCACTTAAAATTGGTCATGGAAACTTGTGCACGCAACTACGAAGCATAAAGGAAACCATGTGTACTCCTTTATCCACTGAACATAACTCTGAACTAATAATGCGGTTTTACGATAAGAATTCAACAAACCCCCCTTTTCATATTCTCGCCAAAACACAAATGAGACATAAGAATACCAAAACTGAAGTTTCAAGTATGAAAAAGTAGCAAATATGCATAGCAATGGAAGCTTATGTATAATCTGGTAATTTAGCTACAAACCAGTGATGTCTCAAGTCAAGAAATCTCACAAACCTGGCAATTAGGACAATTAGTTGGCGAACTACCACCAGTTTCAGATGTATTTGTACTCTGAAAGTTTGGGTCTCCTTCCCCACATTGGCAGACCTTGAACTGACCTGCATTCTCAGCAGGTTGTGAAGATGATACCTATCAAAAGTATGAAACAAAATGGAATGAATGCTCATACTAATGCCACAGCCAAGTGGTGTAGTAGACCTTGTGAAACTTGAATCTAGCAAAAAAAAAATATCAAGCTTTT
Source organism: Oryza meyeriana var. granulata (assembly GCA_003991445.1). Classification (NCBI taxonomy): domain Eukaryota; kingdom Viridiplantae; phylum Streptophyta; class Magnoliopsida; order Poales; family Poaceae; genus Oryza; species Oryza meyeriana. The sequence continues at coordinate 70,043 of RYFJ01000450.1, forward strand.
ACATGACAGGTATTGTATGCACTATGCACGCACATAGCATTTAATATAATATCATAAAGAGGTCTTGAGACAAAATGCTAATATTTTACCAGAGAGAGGTGCTATAGAACAACAGTATATTCATAACTTGATTATCGAGACTGCTAAAAAATTTGAAAAGTCCATTTTGTTCTTCAGTGAGGCTCATTCTTTGTGCCTGAAGAAGTAATTGGCCTACTGCAAAAATATTGTCTTAAACTAACATCAGTATAACTTAACAAAACATATAACAGAAACTGTCCCTGACAACAAAATGAGACCTTCACCTTACTCTTTACTTTGAATGAATTGCACTAGTCCAATATCTCAATATATACTCAAAATCAACTGAACTTCACTTATGGTAAATGGTGAACTATTAACTGGAATGGCCAAATGCAAACGGATCGTGGAGAAGTTATAGAAAAGGAATAACTGTAAGGAAAGCATATCCCCTCTTACTTGCTGGTAAGGAATCCTGAACTCCGAAGCTGACATTGTCTTCTCTAAATAGCTGACTTATGAACGCACCAGGATGTTTCTGTTCCACCAATGAGTTGATATTTCTCTAGAGCCTGGTACAGTATACAAGGTTACTTGTGATAAATTTATGATATTAGGCACAACGACATTATCGACTCAAACATCAGTAGTCTTAAAAAAAATTCAAATTTCAATAATTAATCGCTGAATGCTTCTCTCAATTCAGAACTAAACTGAAAATCTACATGTGATTTAACCATTTGATTGGCCCAGTCTCTTCTTTAAATACTACTCCCTCCGTCACCTATTCCCTCTTCTCAACCAATCACAGCCATCCCCCATTTAATTTCTTCATCTACTTCTCTATCTCAACCAATCACAACAATCCAATATTTAGTTTCACAACTCTAGAAATCCTTATATTTTGGGACGGAGTATGTGTGAGGTGATAGGAATCCAGAACGAAGTGAATTCCCGTGAAACTCAAAATTCTACAACAGGAATAAGGATTTACAACAAGAAATTGAAGCATGCAAACTTATTTATTAGCCCCTCATGCTGTAGCTTCAAATCTGTTGAGTTGGCTTCCACATCCACCTTAAGTATTAGCCTATAAGCTTTTAAGCCGTTATTTGGAACTGGGGATGAGTCAGATCAAGCAAAATCATACAGAGAGAAGTATAGGTCAACAGATCACAAACAAACATAAAAAAGTTACGAACTAGAGTAAATATGGCAGATTACTAGCATGCCCATGGAGTTTTCGTTCTGTTATGCCGCACGTAATTGGAACTTTGTTTCATAATGGTATTATGCAATGCATTTACGTTCGTGTATGTAGGCACCACTTAGATATTTCTGCCTCCGAGCAGATAGCTCAAGTTGTACACAAATGAATCCATCAAATGAGGCATCCGCTTGAACAAATCAGGCACCAAATTCGCAACGAAGCGCAGATTAAATGAGCAAAAGTTACAATGTACACCAAACAATCCCAAAATTATCATAAGCCTCCTATGGAAATCAAACCTCCGACTGTGCCCACAGCGATCTGCATGCAGTTGACGCAATCGGATTCATCACATCAAGCAGACATGCGAGAAGTCAATACTTCCCCCAGCGGGGCCATAGTCGAATCCCAAAACGGGTGCACTCGTCACAAATCCACAATGCACATGACGACATGAGAACATACCACCATTGCCGCTCGGTCACCAACCATGTAGATCCTCCCCGCCCAAAGAGGAATTGCAAATGCGAATTGCACCGGTCGAGGAACAGAAGTGGAGGCGGCAATGCAGCTCACCTGAGACCACGAACGCGATCAGGAACCTCACGGAAGCACGCGCGACGCCATCGATCCCAGTATCCCACAACCTCCTCCTCCACTGCTCCACCACCCCCGTTTCTCCCCTTCTCTCTCTCTCTCCCTCTCCCCTCCATTTCCTTCCCCTCTTGCCCGCACTTTCTCCGGGGACTTCTTTGGCAGGGCGAGCCCAACGAAATCGCTGACGACGCATCCCACTGCAGCGTGGGCCCGAGTATCGCGTGGCCCCACCTGTCAGAGCAACGTTCCAATTTCCATTCGCTTTCCGCCGTTCCTTTCCAATGAGCGAGGCGTGGGCGTGCGGACGGGGTCAAGCGATCTGGGCCGTGGGTTTGATGGCGCGCGACACGTGGCATCCGATCGAAGGGGTCTTGTCGTCCGTGAGGACAGGTTTGTTCCGTCTGCGGGGCTCATGGACAGTATTTAACTAGCTGGGCTCCATTGCTTTGAAAAATCTTCTTTTTCTTTTTACTTTTGTTCCTTTTGTTCTGGCATAGGCCTCACTCCTATACAATAACTCGCTCTCTTCCAAAATATAATAATTTATAGAGTTTAAATTCATTATACATATAGCAACCTAATAGTTATAAAAGATAATTTTTAACACTAAACTAATCATACTACTCCTTATCTTCATTATCATCCTAATTAGTTTAGACCCACACTTTACCTATCCCAAGAAGATAAATAAATTTTTTTATCTTTTTTCTTATAGCCGTGCAAAGAAGTATAACTTACTTATATTTTAGATAGAATGAAGAAAAGGAAATAGTATATTTATGTTTCTGTGCTTACTTTTCACGAAAGTCTTCTATGGACTTTGGGGGATAAAAGAAATGTTCAATCTAGGATTCCCAAATGATTTCCAGAGCAAAGTCCCCAACTTTTAGATGCCATGTACTGTAGAAAAAGCATCATGATTCGAGAAACACATGTTTTTCTTCAGCCAACCAAACGGCCAAAACTTCATGATATTGCCCCATAACAATAGGACCAGAAAACCATCAGACCAATGCTTTGGGTGCTCCTGGTGCTGAAGCATTTTCTACGTAACACAGACGCGTTGAAACAGTCCACGTAAGCCTGCACAGTCCCTTAGCTAGGCCCCTCTTTTCCCCCGCCGTGCATGTTCTCTTCCCCAATTCCGTTCACCATCTTCGACACACCCAACGTGGCTTGCGAGCTGTGCCTCCGCACGCGCGTACGCCTGTGCCCTCTGCAAGGCACGGAAAGCCTCATGAGGACGGTGTGTGTGCTGAGGTGGAGCAGCATCTCCAACGTGGCGAGCCAAGGCTACTCGTCACGTCCCCACACCGTGAATGCCAAGGCTAAATTGGATACTGCCACTGCTGATCCTCGAATCCTCGGGTAGATACGCTTTGTTTCTTTGTGTCCTGCGCAAGCCATGTGCGAGCCAGATGAGCCATGGCCGGACCCCTTCAGGAGCTCACGGTCGCAACAGAATTGAAGAGACATAGCCAGACAAGCATTGCTCGATATGCCCGTACAAGCAAGGCAAATACTCCATCCGTCCTTATACGTAAAAAATCTTTTAACAATATAAAAGATTTTACATTACTACTTGCTTTATCAATCACCTTATATTTAAATTATCCCCAACCACCCTCCACTCCTTATATTGATTGAAGACATTATAATATTTTTTTCTTTATTCTTAATTTCTCTAAAACATATAAAGGACGGAGGGAGGAGTAGTGACAGCTGCAGAGATAGCAGGATTGCACCTCTTACCAGAACCAAAACGAAACGTACAAACCCTCCTCCAGGGTTTGTGTCAGATGCAGCAGCAGAGATTATGATAAACACTTGATACTTAGGTACCAGGGGATGATACGGTAAAGATGATTAAGATAGGAGAGCTTAAGATGCTTTGTTACTTCAATAACAAACAGAAACAACAGCTGCGTTCACTGGAACAGAACATTGCGGGTGTGAGGAATTAACTCAGCTATCAGTGTGTACTACATGGAATTGGAAAGCCTGTGGGAGAACAAAATTGCAGAAGCCAATTCCCCCTAAGAAAATGCTTCAGGCCTTCTTTGCCACCAAGCGACAGGATCGCAGGTGGTTTTGTGCTATCCGTCACAAACTTCACTCATGCTTCCACAAGTCCTTGACTTCTTGCTTTCTTCTTCCCGCCTTTTGTTGCCTTCGAACTTGATTGATCTTTCTCGTCCGTCTCCGTTTCTATTCTTGCAAAAACTGGCTTTGGCTCCATCATTACCTGACCTGCCTTTAGACCTCCCCATTTGGTATCCTCCTGCAGGACATAGTTCACAAATTATATGCTAGGTTGCCCCCATTGGAAAATTTATAGCTCCAGGTACACAATACTAGTGTACGAACCTTGTGTTTTCTGCAAGGGTGTTAGATTATATATATTCGAGGATAACCATAAAATACTGGGCAAAATGGGAAATATAAATGAAGAGTATATCATTTAGTCTGAAGAACCTACCCATCTCAATGTTCTAAATTGGTCTTCTGTGAAACCAAGCTGTGTATAAATCCTCAAAGAAAGGCTTGGAGTGATCGGTGATAATGCAATTGCAATTATTCTCATAGTCTCCAAAATAATAACAAGATCCTGAAGATAATTGGAGACAGAATTTACTGAACAAGTTATATCTCAAAATCACACACCAAACAACAATGCGGTTAGTCTCACTCCAAAAGACAGATAAAAAATAGGTCCAGAAATATGAGTTCAATGCTTCAAATTCCTATAACGAATACATCCAAATACTCCACACAAGATCAGTTTTGGAGACAAGAAGTCCATTATGGCTTAAATCTAATAGCATTAGCTAAGTCATTAACTGTTGACCAGAAGAAAATATATTACAAATTTTTTTTGTGACACTGGTCAGTTAAGAGTATATTCAGACTCATGCAGGCATCTGAACCTTTTATTTAAGAAACATGCAGTATCAGAACAAGGATGCTGTAAGACTTATTACAGTGAAAGAAATCTGAGCTTAAAGGGAACCCTCTTGTGCAGGCTGAATTCTTGGGGGATGTGGCTGGACCTTTCAACATTTACGACTACGGTTCGACAAAATGAAATCTGAAACAAGTATGACAAACTGTAACAGTTTTAAATGATTACCTTTGCAGCCTTTTCAGCACTCTCACCCCCTTGCTTGAAACAAGACCATGGTGCTTGCTCATCAATGTACAAGTTTCCTAAGTTACCAATCTCCATAAGAGTTTCACATGCTGATGACAACAAAAGATTTTCAAACTGATCCTTGGCCTTGTCTACCTGCATAAAAAAGTTTATACCTCCGCAAACCAACATATACACAACAGACCATACAAAGATCCAGATAACGGCAAATGAATGGCAGGTGTTCTGAAATATCCAGATGCAACACAGATTTGGAAGAACATATGAAACCAACACTTCACTGACAAAAAATCATGTGAAGTCCTTGCCATCACGTGCTAATATAATGAATGGCATATGCATTAATCATGAATCAGTTTAGATAGTATGATAAGAGTTGGTCTCTTTATTTGCCTGTAGGCTCAAAAATAAAAATTTGGAAGAGTACTACAAGCGATAAATGATCATTTTATCTCAATGATATACACATTAAAAGCACAAATGGAACTTGAAGTGACCTCTAAAACATATGCATATTGTAGTCCAGTTGAGGAGCAACTGCGACATGTTCAAGAATTCAGCTTTTTACTATACATTCAAATGATTTCTCTATTCATTGTCTGCAAAGTCTTTTACTAAAGCCGATTTTGAGCATTCCATGCCCAATAACAAAGAATCTAACAAAAGATTTGTCATTTGAAATTTTATTCCTTGACTCCACCAATTGTAGTTTATAGATGACAAGAGGACTTACCAAGTTTTCAACATTATCCTTCAATGAAATTCCATCTGCGGCAGCAATCGAGTCAAAAGCTAATGTGGATTTACAGTTCTTTTTTAGCAGCCCGAGCGTGCGATTGAGGAGGTTTCCTGTTAAGAAGAGAGAATGATCATTAACAACAAATAAAGATGTGTATTGGAGAAAAACATCAAGTCACCAGCTAAAGAAAAATCAAAAAGCCATCACGACATTTTATACTCCAGAAACAAAGGTGCTTTGAGTAGAAATACCAATGGTGTTGGCAAGATGTGCATTGACTATATTGATAAAGCGTTCCTCTGAATAGTCCCCGTCATTGCCAAATTCCACTTCCCGCAAGAAGAAGTACCTAACAGCGTTAGCTCCAAATCTGTTTACCAGATCCTTTGGTTCAAGTGTGTTGCCTAATGATTTTCCCATCTTCATGCCATCCTAAAATTTTTCAAAATAAAAAAGCATTGCTGCATGAAATAAAAGTGACTGGATGAGATAAGTAGCAACAGTTCTTTATTTTTGTTCACCACTGAAACCTTTCTCAAGGAATATAAGACTGATATTTGTTTCCAGATAATGTAGAAGACATAATTTACAACTGGAAGGCCGTGTAAGAGGGTTACAAACTTTAACACCACGGAACATGTGGCAAAAAGCCAAAAACCACATAATATTTTTTCTATAAGCTACATTGCTGCTACCTATATGACTATATATGAGATTCCAACCAACATAAGAGGAAAGCCCATATAATACTACTATAATCAGCAGAAAACATAGACTACCATCTAAAACAAAACACAGTGCATGCTACGGTAGAGTCATAAGGATGATATTGCACTCCAGAATGTAAAGATCTATAAGAGGGTAGTCCAGGATTCTATGAAATATTTTTATAGAATTGAAGTACATAGAGCTTCTTCATGCTCCTAGAAAGTTGAAATTTTTTTGAAGGGATGTTAAAGCTGTAAAGAGAACATTAGGATAAATAAAATAATGATCATACAGCATGGATATCCAAATGTTCGGATCAGGAAAATGAACATGAGTTGCAGGAAAAGCAGGTTCATATTTCAACATAAATCATTACTGTTTACTTATGCTGTCATTGGTCGGAGAGGTGGAAATAATAACGATGAAAATAGGTAGGATCACCTTTGTCAAAAATCCATGACCAAAAACTGCATCAGGAACACTTATTCCTGCTGATATTAGCATTGCTGGCCAATAAACTGCATGAAACCGCAATATGTCCTGAGGTAGATGTACAAAGAATCATCATAAACCATATTATACCAAAATTAAAAATAGAGATAAAACTCAAGAAGTCCATCCAACATTCTTTCCTGTACACTGGACATAAATATCAATGTCTACTGCATAGGTGATGTCAGGTAAAACTGTCAGCATTGACTACAGCCATATAGTACAATGGAGAAGGAACAGTACAATACTCAAAGCAGTAGATAAAGAGAAGTAAAGCGTATCTTGGCATTATAAGAGTCAGGAAAGATATGAAAATAATCAGATTTATCGTATTAGAAGGCCTATTTCTCATTGATGTCTTAGCTGATCCTATTTCTGTCAATTTTTATAATCAGGGCCTATTTCTGTCAAAATAGTTTCAACTAAGGCATGCCAGACAAGAATTTTTCAACGATTATTTTCAAAACTAGCATTCAATCCACTTCAGAATAATTAGTCACCTACCATCTTCATCTGTGCACAGACCAAGGAGATACAAATTTAAAGGGCATGTTCACACTGCCCAATATCTTTCACATCATTAAAAAAAGGATTAAGAGGATGGAAAAAATGTAATAGCACATGATTAAAAATATTTTGGATTGAAAAACCCCAATAATCTGGGTAACTATTTAGAGCCAGAGGAGTATTTTTGATACTTCGTTGATAATTATTCTGAGATTCAAGCAGCATCAGTGCTTAGTTATCAGCCCATGCCAGAGTTAAAAAACATGAACAAATAAACCAAGGATAGATGAGAAGAGAAGCAAACAGCATTTTGCTAGAATAAGAAGGAGCATGAATGGTTGAAACTGCTAAAAAGCCTGAAATCCACCTTTCCTATCAAGTGTAGGGAGGCAGGCCAACCACGTTCAACTGCTTGTTGTAAACTTGCCTTCTCCCCATCATCTAATAATGCTGAAATGTACCTAAACACAACATATGAAAATAAAACAATCAGTCTTAAAAAACAGTAGGATAATATATACAATTATGTATTCATTTATAGGCATAGAAGCTTTAGTAGTAATGGTGAAATGGATAACAGCTAGTCATGAGGTATATCAGGAGTGCTATTTGTGAGAAGATATCGGAGCACTTCTGAAGATTCAGAGCAATCAGAGTTCAACAGAGAGTAGAGGGAAACACTACAGGCCGTAATACATCCAGGAACGCCGAATGATAAGAATTCAATGAACTACAAAAATGTAAATATGGACAACAGCTAAAAGTTAGAAACAGAAGCAGTCTTCATTTATTCAAAGAAAGTTGTGTGTAATAAATTCCCAGCAAGACTAGTAAACAAATGAAGTTGCCTGTCTTGTATACTTTTCTAGAGGATGTTTTCTATACTTAAATTGTAGGAATAAAAAATAGGAGTATACATCAATGAATATCATGTAGAGAAGCAGAGAAACATACCCTAATAACGCATCAAACCACACGTATATTGTCTGTTTGGTGTCATTTGGCACCGGAATACCCCACTCTACAGATGCACGGGAAATAGAGAAGTCCCTTAATCCACTTTTAACCCAACCTTGGACCTACAACTGTTTCTTAATCAGAAAGGTAAAGAACAACTATATTTGAAAACACGAATAAAATTGTTAATTCGCTACAACTGATACAAAACATCAATACGAATCTTGAACAATACTAATTCGCTACATGAAAATTGCTCGTTCATATTATTACAGTCAAAGAAGGAATGCCATGTTTCCCTGGCAAGTTGATTCCAATAAAATTCTAACAGTGAGCACAATATTTGTGACTTATGAAGATGCACAGCCCTTTCTCTTCAGAAAACAATAGAAGGTCTTAATTTACAAATGTTAAGAGTGACACGAGTCCTTGCTTCTCCACATATGTACATTGAGAAGTCAAAAGAAAAAGAATCACATAATGACTAAATTTCAAGCGTTATGCACTTAGCTTTCTTTATTAGTTCATAGTCACTTATACTGCTGTAGAAACTAAAGGCGCATGTGAGTAGGCCAAACTCAGGCCCTTTTCAGTCCTGAAGGTATGATGAATAAGTTGACTATATCATTAACTGGTTAGGATGCCATCTAAATAACCGTTTGATAAGTTCATAAGAAAACAAATTATAAGGATGTTTGTCCAGTATGCCAACAGCACTTCCTGGCAACCAAAAAAAGGCCCAACGAAACAGACATAGTTTGGTTTGTAACTTTACATATTTGATAACACATATATTCTTTAACACGGCTGTCCCAGACCTCCAATCACACATGTGTAACCTAGTTTTTTTTTAACAAACAGATTTACACTTCTCAACCACAGTTTGCAGCGGTGTACAATGACTCAATAAACCAGCGGTGTGCGTTAACTCAATACACCAGCAATGTGCAATAACTTGATAAAATAGAATAGATTGAAAACAAAATTTGAACATAAGAATGAGGATTATAGCTTCACCTCATTCAAGCGATGTGATGGCCGTACAAAATTAGGATTTTCTGTCAGTAGATCTTCCAGTTGATGCTGGTATTTTGACAAGGCGAAGAAATAGTTGTCTTCCTTTCTTGGTACACAGGGCTTTAGATGCACCGGGCAACATTTGTTTTCCACAAGCTCTTTTTCATCCTGTACTTCAAACAACAAAACCAGAATTTGTACAATTACAAATATTGGAAAAGAAGGATGATCTATAAGTGAACATGGCAACAACTGTATAGCATGAAAAAAGCGAAAATGCAGAAACATAATTCCCTAGAAAAGTATATTTTTACAAAATTCACTTATTGGTTTTGTGTCTGATTTTCTGAAGGACCAAAACTCTAAAGTTCAAACCTAAAAGATCTAGTAGGCACAGGCATGTTATGTTCACAAGAATGCATACTGAACATCATTATAAATAACTGCGTTAATCATATGTTTATTGTTAGACAGCTTGCTGAGACTCTTGATCTACTAGATCTTTATGGCTATCTATAGCTTAATTGCTGCATGCTTAGGCCCTTGGACTTCTGATCCATTATGGCTAATTATAGGTTGATTGCCTATATATGTACTCTACCTCTTGTAATCTAGATTTATCTATTTTTGCAATACATTTGCTCACATGGTATCAGACGCCTAGACTCTTCTCCTTCCGCTGCCCTTCCACGCGCGTGCCTCTCGGCATGTCGCGTGTCTCCCCTCCCCCCGCCTCCTCTGCCGCTAAGGCCGCCGAGGCTGAGCGCGCTCGCGCTGCCGAGGCCGAGCGTGCCCGCGCCGCTGAAGACGCCCGCGCCCGCGCCGCCGAGGAGCGCCGCCGCCAGCAGGAGGCAACCCGGGCCGTCGCTCTCCAGCGCGCCCAGGCCGCCGAGCAGGAGGCCGCGGCTGCCGCTCAGGAGCGGGATGCCGCCGCCGCTCGCGCTCGCGATGCGCTCGCCCGTGCTGCCCAGGAGCGTGCCGCAGCAGAGGCTGCTGTGCCGCATGAGGACGACGCCGCCTCCTCTGTTAGCGCCGGGGGCGATGGAGGTCTTCGTCAGCCGCTCCGGGATGCGCTCCTGGCGCACGAAGCCGCCGCCATCGTCAACCTCCACGCCCAGGCTGTCGGCGTCAACAACATCCGTGCTCTCGTCCCCGCCGTCCTAGACATGGAGACCAACAACTACACCCGCTGGCGCCACCAGATGCTCCTGGTCCTTGGGAAATTCTCCCTCCAGCGCCATGTTCTCACCGACGCCGCCGACCACACCTACCCTGACTGGGAGCGCATGGATTGCGTCGTCATGACGTGGCTCCTCGGCACCGTCTCCCCCGATCTCGAGGAGATTGTCCGGGATGACCCAGCCACAGCTTCTGCTCGCTCCGTCTGGCTCGCCCTGGAGCACCAGTTTCTCGGCAACCGGGAGCAGCGCGCGCTGTACCTCGACGCCGCTTTCCGCAACTTCGTCCAGGGTGATCTATCCATCACTGACTACTGCCGCAAGTTCAAGTCCATGGCCGATGCCTTGGGTGACTTGGGTGAGGCGATCACTGATCGAACGCTCGTCCTCAACGAGCGTTTTGCATCTATCAGCATGCATCTTCAGCGTGGGCGTCCGTTTCCCACCTTCCTGGAAGCCAGGACCGATCTCCTGCTTGAAGAACTCAACATGGCTCATCGCCCGATGTCTTCCCCGACCGTCCTCCTTGCCTCCAGCATTGGCGGCGCTGCTGGTCAGCAGCTCGGCAAGCTCGCTGCACCACCACAGCAGCCCCCCAGCGCCTCTCCTGGCGGCACATCCAGGAACTCCGGCAAGGGTGACAAGCGCGGCACACACGGCGGTGGCAAGGGCAAGGGGCGGCAGTCTGGCGCGCACGCCCCTGGTCCACCGCCGGCTCCTCCGGGCGGTTCGTGGCCTAGCTTCTACAGGCCCTGGTCCGGTTCTATCAGCATGTGGCCCGGGAATCGTCCCCCCCTTGCTCCGCTGCCGGTTGCTCGTCCTCATCTACCGGCCCCACCTCAGCCACAGGCTCTCGTCGCCGGCGCCCAGGGGCAGTGGGCTGCTCCCTCCGGCCACTACTACCCCACGACCAGCATGGCGCCGTCCTGGGACACACAGAGTTTGGCTTCCTCCTTCAGCACCATGACGCTGACTCCACCTCAGCAACCTGACTGGATCTTCGACACCGGCACCACCTCCCACATGACCTCTGACGCCGATAATCTTTCACACACCTCTTCCCAGCAATATCCTATTCCACCCTCCATTGTTGTCGGTAATGGCGCTTTCCTTCCCGTCACCTCCACTGGCACTACTTATCTTCCTGGTTCATTATGTCTTAATAATGTCCTTGTTTCTCCGGGTCTTATTAAGAACTTAATTTCTGTGCGTCAATTTACTTCGGACAACAATTGTTCTGTTGAATTTGACCCTGCCGGTTGTTCTGTGAAGGATCTTCATTCCAGGAGAGTGATCACCAGGTGCAATAGCTCCGGACCGTTGTACCCTCTTCACTCATCTGGCGCTTCCTCTCTTCCTGCTGCACACCTTGTCGCCTCCACAGGACACAGAAGTTCTACCCTATGGCATCGTCGTCTCGGTCATCCTGGATTTGAGACTCTGTCTAAACTTCTAGCTTGCAATAAAGAAGTTAGAACTTCTGTTTGTCATGCTTGTCAGCTCGGGCGTCATGTTCGTCTTCCTTTTCCTATGTCAGCATCACGTGCTTCACATAGTTTTGAACTCATACACTGTGATTTATGGGCTTCGCCAATCCCTAGTGTATCGGGTTTCAAATATTATTTGATCATTCTTGATGATTACTCACACTATGTGTGGACGTTTCCTTTACGCCTCAAATCTGACACCTTTTTAACCTTGTCTAATTTCTTTGCTTTTGTTTCTACACAGTTTGGCCGAACCATCAAGGCTGTCCAATGCGACAATGGGCGCGAGTTTGACAACTCCAGCACCCGTTCCTTCTTCCTCACTCACGGCACTCACCTTCGCATGTCGTGTCCTTACACCTCAGCTCAGAATGGCAAGGCTGAGCGAGCCATCCGCTCTCTCAATAATGTGGTTCGGTCTCTTCTCTTCCAAGCTTGTCTCCCACCTCGGTATTGGGCTGAGGCCCTGACACCTCCACTCTTCTCCTCAACATCTTACCAACCAAAATGCTGCACTCCCGTACACCTCATGAAGCTTTGCTAGGCTCTCCGCCCGTGTATGACCATCTGCGCGTCTTTGGTTGTCGATGTTATCCCAACTTGTCCGCCACTGCTGCTCATAAGCTTGCTCCGCGCTTTGCTTCGTGTGTCTTCCTTGGCTACTCTGCCCATCATAAAGGATACCGCTGTCTTGACACCAACTCCAACAAGGTCATCATCTCCCGCCATGTGATCTTTGACGAGTTCTCTTTCCCTTTTGCCGAGCAGCCTGATACACCATCCCCCGCGGACTTCGAGTTCTTGGACACGGTTTCTAACCCTGTTTCGGTGCCCATAGGCCCGACACGGTCTTTTCTTCCTACAGGGTCACCATTGCCGGCTCTTCTGCCTGCTGCTACGGATTCCCTGCTACCACTTCCGGCACTACCATGTGCGGCCGAGTTGCCAGCAGCCGCCTCGCCTACACTGCCCCGTGCGGCAGTGTCTCCTGGTGCTCCTGTCTCGACGTCGCCAGCAGCTTCGACTACATCCACACAGCCACGTGCGGCTATTTCGGCTTCCTCCGCACAGCCACGTGCGGCTCGCTCCATCACTCAGGTGTACAGCCGGCGCCCTCGTCCGGCTCCAGACGCGTCTTCCGCGCCCGTCACCCCTACACCCCTCCCGAAGGGCGCGGTTGCCATTCCTCCTGTGGTCAATCAGCACTCCATGATCACCAGGGCGAAACATGGTTTTCGGCAACCCACTGCTCTTCACACCGCGCTGCCGGCTCCTGTCCCAAGGACATATCGGGCTGCTCTTGCCGACCCCAACTGGCGAGCTGCCATGCTAGATGAGCATGCTGCACTTCTCCAGAACAACACTTGGGATCTTGTTCCGCGCCCTCCTGGTGCGAATGTGGTGACTGGCAAATGGATATTCAAACACAAGCTTCAGGCTGATGGTTCGCTGGAGCGCTATAAAGCTCGCTGGGTTCTTCGCGGCTTTACACAGCGCCCAAGTGTTGATTTTTCAGAAACCTTCAGCCCCGTCGTCAAACCAGCTACCGTGCGGACTGTTCTTTCACTGGCTCTCTCCCGCAACTGGCCTATTCGACAGCTTGATGTCAAGAATGCCTTTCTCCATGGCAACCTTGATGAGACAGTTTATTGTGTTCAGCCCTCCGGGTTCGAGGATTCCACTCATCCCGATTACGTCTGCCGTTTGAACCGGTCCCTCTACGGTCTCAAGCAGGCGCCTCGGGCATGGTACAGCCGGTTTGCAGCATATTTGATATCTCTTGGATTCGTGGAAGCCAAGTCTGACACCTCACTCTTCGTGTTTCGTCGTGGTGCTGAGCTCATCTACTTGCTGCTCTATGTGGATGATATCATCCTCACAGCCTCATCGACCGCGCTCCTTCATCGCACCATCACTGCCTTACAGCAGGAGTTCTCGATGAAGGACCTGGGTGATCTCCATCACTTCCTTGGGATGCAGGTTCAGCGACGGTCTGATGGTCTTTTTCTCTCGCAGCGTCAGTACATGCAAGAGATACTAGATCATGCAGGCATGGCTGAGTGCAAACCTTGCTCTACCCCGGTGGATACCTGTTCCAAGGTTTCAGCGCAGGACGGCGCCCCTGTCAGTGACGCCACAGATTACCGGAGTTTGGCGGGTGCCCTTCAGTATCTCACCTTCACCCGCCCAGACATCTCCTACGCCGTCCAGCAGGTCTACCTTCACATGCACGATCCTCGGGAGTCTCACCTTGCTGCTCTGAAGCGCATCCTACGATATATTCGTGGCACTCTTCACCTGGGGCTGCTTCTTCGACCTTCGACACAGTTTGATCTGGTTGTCTACTCCGACGCTGACTGGGCCGGCTGTCCCGACACCCGCAAGTCCACCTCGGGCTATGCTGTGTTCCTCGGGGATAGCCTCGTCTCCTGGTCCTCCAAACGCCAGAATACTGTGTCCAGGTCCAGCGCCGAAGCCGAGTACCGTGGAGTGGCTCATGCCGTGGCTGAGGCATCCTGGCTGCGCCAACTTTTATGTGAGCTCCACACTCCACCCAGCAAGGCGACCTTGGTGTATTGTGACAACATCAGCGCCGTCTACATGTCCTCCAATCCGGTTCAGCATCAACGCACCAAACACATCGAGATTGATCTCCACTTTGTTCGGGAGCGTGTTGCCATTGGTGCTGTCCGGGTTCTTCACGTGCCGACGTCCTCCCAATATGCCGACATCTTCACCAAGGGCCTGCCTTCCACGGTCTTTCAAGAATTCCGGTCCAGTCTGAACGTCTGTGCCGACGCTCCGACTGCGGGGGGGTGTTAGACAGCTTGCTGAGACTCTTGATCTACTAGATCTTTATGGCTATCTATAGCTTAATTGCTGCATGCTTAGGCCCTTGGACTTCTGATCCATTATGGCTAATTATAGGTTGATTGCCTATATATGTACTCTACCTCTTGTAATCTAGATTTATCTATTTTTGCAATACATTTGCTCACATTTATTATTAGGTATGTTTCCAGTTCTGTAGTTAAGACAGATGGAACAAGTAAACTGGGATATACATCACTCATTCAGTCCCACATAAAAAAGGATGAACAGCCAAAAAGGAATATCAACTATTTAACTCAGTCATTAGTAGGTAAAATATTCTTGATTAAAAGTATCTTTTATAATGCCCTGCTATATTCACCTAAAAGGAAGCAGCAGCGTAGTACTACCACTCTATTAGTCTACTACCACATGGGGAAATAAAACAGAAGCTTACCTTGTACTCCTCACAGCTCACACAGTAAAGTCCTTCATAATCTGCTCTATATATGTCACCACTATCTAGCACTCTGGAATAGAAGTCATTGACAACTGCCTCATGCTTAGGATCAGTTGTGCGAATAAACTTGTCATACTCTATGTCTAGCTGCGAGAAATGTGTAACAAAGTTGGAAGACAAAAATGAGCTCAGCATTTCTTCCATGTGGTGAATGAAAACATAAAATGAAAACACCTAGAATTGTGGACATACATCATCCCAAAGCATCTTATATGAATTGGAAATTGTATCACAATGATCCTTTGGGTTTCTACCACAAGCCTCTGCTGAAATGGCAATTTTCTCGCCATGCTCATCTGTTCCGGTAATGAATACAACCCTCTTATCCAGCAACCTCTGTGACCATAAAAGCAGAATCAACACACTTAGATTGCGAGATTTGATCAACAGATAATGCACATTACATTCCCATAAATGTTAATAAAAATTTGGTGGCCAGATCATTGAACAGGCAAAACGTGCATCAAAACTACACAGGCTTAAGTTGTCGCATTTGTATTGTAATCCCATATGAAATTTATCAAGATTAAGGGCATGAATAGAAAGTGAAATGATATGCACTCATACTAGTACTTGACAATGGCATATCGTTCTGTCCAACCTAGCCATATAGGAATGAACAATTTACTCGGTGAATTCAGATCCCAATTTCAGACTATCTCAAGTGTACATATGAACAGGCAGACAAGTAATCCAGGAGTTCAATATGCATATGAAATATGAATTGCTCAGTTCATCTATTCACTTGAGTGGCTTCACGTGAGACACTTAACAATTGGACGTGTTAGAATTGCAGACGTTTAGTTATCAACAGTTTGACGTACTCAAAATCCCTAGAGTGGGATTAGAATGTGAGCAGCGATGGAATGCAAACACCGCGAATGCGCGAGCATAGGCTTGCTTGCCTGGAAGCGGGCGATGGCGTCGGCAGCAATGGTGGTGTAGGCGCTCCCCATGTGCGGTGGAGCGTTGACGTAGTAGAGCGGCGTGGTGAGCACGTAGGGCGGCGGCGCGGACGAGGGGGCATCGGAAGCGGACCCGGAGCAGTAGCAGCGGCCGCGGCCGCGACGGTGGGACACGGCGGCGAGGGGCCGGGCGGGGGGGCACGCGAAGGCGAAGCGGCGGGCGCCGGCGGCCAGCGAGGAGGGCGCGCGGAGGAAGGCCCGCCCGGCGGCCATGGCGACGCAGCCCAGCGAGTCGAAGCGGAGGAGGAGGAGCAGTGGACGCGTGGGGAATTAGGGAGGGGTTTTGGCTTCGTGTTCGTGAGGAGGAGGAAGCGGATGGGTGGGGGGGTAGGAGGAGATGCTCGGCTGCATCTTGGGCTGGACGGGCCGAATATTTTGGACCGGCTCGTAAGTTCGCAGTTGGGCCCTGTATGAAGCCCATAGGCCAATGTGTTTCTGGTTTTATCTGGTGAATTGGGCTCTCTCCCAAGAACCTCAACACGTGATACCCGAATTTTTACTGTTACTAATTTAATTTTTTTTTAATTTACAAAACTAATTTTCGATTGGGATAATTGCAAAACTACCCTCTTGCCGCCCTGGACCACGGCGGGATTTAAAAACCGTAGTGGCCCAGGGCGGCGAATGGCATCCCCGTCGTCCGGGGCTAACGGCGCCGGCCGCCGTTAGCCCTGGGGAGGCCACGTGGATTTGCCGCCCTGGGGGACGGTGGCGAATGCCCCCAGGGGGCCGAATGCAAAATTACATTCGCCGCCGTCCCCCAGGGCGGGTTATAGCCATTCGCCGCCCTGGGGGAGGGCGGTTTTTTGCCGTCCTCTATAAAATCCCTTCCTGCAGTCGCCGCGCGTCATTTCTCCCTTCCGCCTCCAGCGTTCGTCCAATAGAGCTGAGGGAAAGGAGAAGAAATACAGCGGCGAAGCCCTCACAGATTTTTTAGCCGAATCCAGGTATTTTTTTGATCTCCCTCTGTTATGTAGTCAATTTTTTAGATAAATGTTAATTAGTAGTAGACTTGTAGTGTAATATCCGATATAGTATGAAAATATTAGCGGTTTGGCATAACCATCGTTAGTGTTAAATTTATTTGACCGTACTAGAAGAACATAGCGGAGAAGTAGTAAATTATAGATATTTTAAAAATAAATATGCTCCGCCATGGCCATCGTTGGTATACGTCATTTTGACACGTTAGATAAACCTAGCGTATAACTTTATTAGCGCCGCTGGGTCAGTTTGTAAAATATAGAAACGGTAATGATTTGACTCATACGTATAGCCTTTTTATGGAACGAATATTGATTAGTACAGATTAATAAAATCTTTTTTGTGAACAGAAATGGCAAATAGAGTTGTATTCGCGATATATCACGGTGAAGGAAATGTCAGACAAGGACAATATGGGGGTAGATTTATCGGAGTTCAACGTAGCACAAAAGGGAATTATAGCTCCAGCTGAGAGAAGTTTTCCTGGAGTTTACAATTGGTTAATGAGGGGATTCGGAGTAGATCCTCAAGTAAATGCAATTACGGTGTACGCACTGGTTAGCTGGGCTGTGGAAGGTTTTTGGTGGGAATTGATGCCAATAGATTCAACGGCCAGCTGGGTATTTTTTGTGGAGAGTGCACTGCAGCGAGGATGGGCACCGAGCATCCTAGTGGTAGTGCATGACGTGATCAGCATTGATCAGGCTGGTCCGAGTACAGCGGAAGGGCCCGATGAAACAGGGGAGCAAAATGAGGCAGAAGACGAGGGTGCCGGAGAGGAAGGAGGCCAAGAAGACATGGGACTGGGGGGTTTGCAGATGAAGGGGAGAGACACCCAGGTCTAGTACAGGAGATGGAAATTGAAGACTCAGAACCTGAGCATATGGAGGATGATGATTCTTCGGAGGACGATGTACACCCGGCAGAATGGGACAACGAGGACTTCTCCGGACTCGTTGTCTCAGAGGGGCAAACCGTGGCATGGGAGTATCGACAGAATGAAGTGGTGCAAGGCGCTAGATACGCCGAAAAAGCACAGTTGACAGAGGCTGTGAAGATATGGGCCGTGTCACTTGGGAGGGAGTTCTGGGTATCAAAGTCCACAAGATCGGTATACGAAGTAAAATGTGCAAGTTCAAGCGATGGATGTCCATGGAGGATGTACGCATCCAGGAAGAAATATGACGACTGTTGGTCCGTGTCAATCGTGACGGAGCACAACTGCCATCTTTCGGGTGTTCAGAAGTACCATAAGAACATATCATCTGCATTCATCGCTTTAGAGCTGTACTATGCTGTTGTGGAGAACCTCCGGTTCGAGCCCAAGTCAATTATCAGCCACATCGAGGAGAAGTACAAGTACACTATTACATATACCAAGGCATGGAGGGCCAAACAGAAGATAATTGAAATGAGATTCGGTAGTTTTGAAGCTTCGTACAATAATTTGCCTCGTCTACTGCAAACCATCTGTGCGAGGAATCCTGGCAGCTACTCCGAAATCAAAAGTTTCCCATCGTTAGCAAGTCCTGGGCAGAGCGTCCTTCAGCGGGCCTTCCTCTCTCTGCAGGCGTGCATGTTTGCATTTCTTCATTGCAGGCCCATTCTCTGCATCGACGGCACGTTCCTAACTGGAAATACAGAGGACAAATGTTGACGCAATCGGAGTAGACCGGAACAACCAAGTGTTGCCAGTGGCCTTTGCCTTCGTCGAGGGAGAGAACACAGAGAGTTGGTACTGGTTTCTGAAGCTGGTTAAGGAAAAGGTGGTGGGGATGAGGCCAGATGTATGTCTCATACATAACCGTCATCCAGGGATGTTGCGTGCAATTTAGGAGCTGCGAAACGGCTGTGCAGACAAGGGATACCCTCCGGTGTGGGAAGATGTGAAGAGCAGATGGTGCATGCGTCACATGGGCGCAAACTTTTATAAGCAGTTCAGAAACAAGGAGCTGATGGCCATGTTCAAACGTTTGTGCGCCCAGAATCAACAGAAGAAGTTCAATGAGCTGTGGAGGAGACTTGATGAGCTGACAGCCAAATATAGACACGAGAGTTCTGCAAGACCCCCAGCTAGAGGTGTTGACGGCCCTGAAGCTCTAGATGCACTTCCCACCGATGACGGTACATTCAGAAGGAGGCCCGGTTTGTCGGTTAGCAGATTTTCGCAGTGGATCGAGCACGAGCCGAAGGAGAAATGGGCATTGCTGTACGATGAAGGTGGAGCAAGGTACGGCATAATGACCACGAACCTTGCAGAGGTGTACAACTGGGTCATGCGTGGTGTTCGGCAACTCCCCCTTGTTGCCATCGTGGAGTTCATCCTACATAAAACATAGACGTACTTCCACGACAGGTGCAGACAGAATGGCCCATCTATGGCCGATGGAAACATTTGGTTCGGCACCAAAATGACAGAGTACCTTGAGGAGAAATGCAAGAAGGCAAGAGAGCACCGAGTCCGAGTGCAGGGCACACGAGAGCGTAGATTTGAGATATTATGTGCCGACAGATCCAGGCGTGGCATATTCGCAAGGAAGCCTATACAAAAGTGTGTCCTAAAGGAAGATGGGACATGCACGTGCTCCTGCCGGAAACCAAGCTTGTACCACAAGCCCTGTTCTCATGTCATTGCCGCTTGCGGGGAGTGCGGCATTGATGAACGCCAATATGTGTCTCCGTACTTCAAAAAGGAAGCAATCATGCATACAAGGAGTACCGAGATCTTTGGTTTCGGCATCGTCGGCACTTTTACTGAAGACACAAGTCCAGTTTATTACATCCCTGATCCGACGAAGGCAAGGAACAAGGCATGCCGACGTCGGACACGGAGGATACGCAATGATATGGACGAATCCGAGGCCGGCGTTAGCGCTCAACGTTGCAGTAGGTGTGGAGAGGAGGGACATACCTACAAGAAGTGCACGAAAGACGCCGAGGCCCCAAGTGCAGCGGAAGTTCCTATGGAAGGATCAGGCGCCGACGGAAGGCGGCCAACTGGGGAAGGCACCACTGATAGGCAGCGTCGTCGCAGGCGTCCTCGTGCACCTTCGGGTTATGTTGTCTAGTATAGCCACTCGTTGATGATGTAATCTCCCTGTAATGTGTTAATTTTCTGTTAATTTTCTGACTATAATGCACTATGTTTAATTGAGCTAATCCGTTCCACTTCTTTTTCCTTGCAGGTATAGACTACCAGACGCCTGAGCTGCTAGATCACGCCACCGATCAGTCCCACCGGTCGTTTCTCTGGGCGGTGCAGAACCTCGAGCTCGGTACCTTACGTCCTCGACCTTCCAGGCGACTACTTCCCGTGGACGACAGGTTCACGACTAGGTACGTACGAACGTTGTACTGTGAATCTGTATATGTCAACTTACTAACTTGCTTTGTTTTGATTGTCAGGTTGCGGGAGGCGGGCCTTCTGCCGCTGTGTAGGCTGGTAGCAGCCGCGGTGTTGCCGAATGACCCGACGAAGAAGTGGGGTATCGACCGGTCGCTGCTCACAGCTCTTGTGGACCGGTGGAGACCGGAGACGCACACCTTCCACCTCCCATGCGGTGAGATGGCCCCCACGCTGCAGGACGTCAGCTTCCTCCTTGGGCTGCCTCTAGCAGGCGATGCGGTGGGGCCAGTTGACGGGCTCCAGGCGTGGCGAGAGGAGATCCTACAGCGGTTCGCCCCGGTTCACCATGCTCCGGGGCTTCCCCTCGTCGGCGACATCTCCCCGTACACGCATGCGGGCCCCCCTCAGGCTTGGGTATTGAGCTACACGGTAAGAATGCTTTCTTGTTGTTTTATGTTCGTCCTTCAGTCCGTACTAGAATTACAGTGTCAACTTCGTTATATGTTACCGCAGTCTGATCAGCTAACACCGGAGGCCGACGCGTACTCACTGCAGAGGAGCCTAGAGGCGTACCTGTTGTGGGTGTTCGGGTGGGTGATGTTCACCAACTCGCACGGCCACGCAGTCGACAAGGGCTTGATTCCTTACACGAGGGAGATAGCCGACGCCGAGGACGGTGCTGTTCCCCAATACAGTTGGGGATCGGCAGTCCTTGCCGCCACGTACAGGGGTCTGTGCGACGGTTGCAGGAAGACCGAGCCAGAAGCGGTCTTCACGGGTTGTCCACTCCTCCTACAGCTCTAGGCGGCAGAGCGGTTCGCGATCGGCCGCCTCGTTGTGGACCACAGTCCGTACGAGGCGAGCCTGTACGTGGGTGTCCCACCGGAGGACTATCCGACGATGGGGACGGTGTGGTGTCGTCGTGAGGTATGTTCGGTGTTAGAACCGTCTCGGTTTTTTATGTTACTTGGACTAACGAGAACTCTTTTCCTGTTTGTAGCGTCGGTACGCTCACGTGCAGGTGCAGAAGTCGTACCCAGACTTCGTCATGGAGTTCGACAGGATCACGGACGACGACGTTGTCTGGGAGCCGTACAGCGCCGAGGCGAGGGACGCGCGTGCGCCGCACGGGCTGTCGTCCCTCTGCACCAGGGACCAGGCGTACTGGCTGACGATGACGCCGATGCTGTTCGACATTTCTGTCGAGCCGCACTGCCCGCAGAGTGTGATGCGGCAGTTCGGTATGCAACAGACCTTCGGCCATCAACAATGCAGGGGCGTACCGCAACACGTTCATAGGTATATGTGAAAATGAATATTCCGTATTGTTATGCATTGTGTCACCGGTTGTGCTCTGCAGGTTAAATCGGCGCGGCCAGGCCGCCGGTAGGCTGTGGAGACCCACCGTCGTCGACTACATCAACGACTGGCTCATAGCCACGGAGGACGTCATCACGGAGCTGCACCCCTACACAGCCGCCAGGTACGAGCAGTACCTTTCCTAGTACAGGCCGTACCAGACTACGGTGACGTACCTCCGAGGCTCCACAGGCGCACGTCGCGGGGGGCGAGATGCATACCCGACGCACCGCGACCAGGACTACTTCCGCGCGGTGAGTCAATGGTTTTCATACTATTTTCAATGGTAGGTGCCACGCGCAACTACCACGCATGTCCTGCTGACAGGCGGACGATGCTAGGCAGGTCACACGGAGCTGGACCTACTGCGGCAGCGCCTACAGGCTGGCATCTCTCACGCAACAGGAGCAAGACGATCACGTTCGACCGGATGTGCAACACGATGCGCTCGTCGTCCGTGCTCTGAGTTGTCGCCGTCCCGATGCAGTCCACCGATGCGATACATATGCGAGGTCCCATGGTGAGGGACATCGGCAGGAGCGGCGGGTTCTCAGGGGCCAGTATGTCGTGGGAGCAGGTCCTTCTGGTACCGCCGGAGGATCGAGGTCGACAGCCTCCACGATCGGGCGAGGATTGTCAGGTACGTCAGGATTGAACCTATTTTACATAACTAACTGCACTTTTTATGCGGCTAACGCGAGATTTTCTTTATCAGACCCACGCAGCGGATCTCACCTCCACCTGGGGGACACTGGGCGGGGATCTGCCCCGAGCACCTCTGCTTGGATCTCTACCGAGGACGACCTCCTTCCGGAGCAGGACGTGATCAGGTCGTCACAGCTCGGAGGTGCACCGCACACACAGCCGCACGACGCCGGTGCTTCCCCTGCTGCTCAGGCGGTCCGAGCCACTCGTGGGGTACCGGCGGACCGCCTGACGTACTCGCGCGGGCACGTGCGAGCGCAGCCTAGGAGGACGAGGAGGCGTATGACCTAGGGGCTATATTGTTTTTATTTATTTATAGGTCTCGCATTACTTGTTTAAATTTGTCATGTCCATATTCACCTCCTGTAGACTCGATCCCATCCTTCAGATACATTGTACTGCTAACAATGTAGTCTCGCTTGTTGTATTTCGTACTATGGGTGTCGCATTCATCATGCCGCAATGCGAATGGCTCGCATCTACCTATTATCATGTCATTAAAACGGACCGGCCTATTACCATGTCATTAATTAAGTTTTACCAAAAATAAACTTGAAAAAATGATCAGCACGATTTTACAACCAACGCCCACCATCGTCGGATTATAAAAAAAAACTTTCAAAAACATACCCTAAACCACGATTAAAACTAAATTTTGTTAAGCGTGTAGGCGAAAGACGGGGAGGAGTGGATTGTGAGTGCCAATTCAGATATACGAGGAGTGGAATGCGAGTGGCGATCTGGGAATACCCTCAGTTTGACAAGTTCTTTTCACGACGTGAACAATATATGATATTTGGTTTTTTTTAAACATCGACTCAATAAATGCAATGGCACAATAAATAGAATTTAAGAATTTAATTTTGACAAATAAATTTTCAAAAATTTTGGGGTTAAAAATTAGCAACAAAATTGTCAAATTTGGTAATTTGCAAATGGCTCCAGGGGGCCGAGGCCTGGGCTGGGCAATGGTCCGATCGGGAGGGAACGGTTCGATCGGACGGTCCGATCCCTGTGCGGACGGACCGTCCGATTACTGGGCGAATGTAATTTTGCATTCGGCCCCCTGGGGGCATTCGCCGCCGTCCCCCAGGGCGGCGAATCCACGTGGTCTCCCCGGGGCTAACGGTGCCGGCCGCCGTTAGCCCCGGGCGACGGGGATGCCATTCGCGCCCTGGGCCACGGCGGTTTTTAAATCCCGCCGTGGCCCAGGGCGGCAAGAGGGTAGTTTTGCAATTGATCCCAATCGAAAATTAGTTTTGTAAATTAAAAAAAAATAAATTAGTAACAGTAAAAATTCCGTGATACCCAGTTGGTTGAAGAATTTTTTTATTTTTATATTTTTTTAATAAATATTTACAAAAGTATACCTTCATTTCAAAAATTTACAAAAATACACTCCCAACACCCTCCGGGAGGGTGTTTTTTAAAAATCGCCCTCCCAGAAGACGATTTGATGATGTGACTGACGGCCGTAGGTCGGACGGCCGACGGCCGTCAGCACTTTTGCAGGCGGCCCCATGGCCCAAAAAACCGCTCTCTAGGAGGGCGGCAAAGGGACCGCCTGTAAAATAAAAAAATTTCGTTGGTTGAAAGGGACTGTGGTTGTTTTTTTCTATTTTTTCTTTTGAATTCTGAAACGGATTATTTGCTCCACATATCTTAAAAATACGATTTTTTAAAAAAACTTTCTTTTACTGCCATTGATTAGATCAACTATTCTAAATTATTTATAAAATTTATTTTTAAAACATTAATTTACCGTGTTAATAAAAAAATCCACATCAATAATCTAAAGAAAAAGATATCTTAAACACAGCCTGTATCTATGAGCAAGCAGCTATCTAGGTTGGTTAGGCACTGTTTTTAAGAGCTTTTTTAAACTAGTATGTTTTTTTACTCTCTATGTAGAAGTTTTTTTAAAAAGTCAAATAAATCTATTTTTTAAGTTTGTAATAGTTAATATTCAATTAATTATATAGTAATGGCTCATCTCGTTTTATGTACACTAATAGCTAAGTCAAAAAAACTGTTAAGAGTGGTGTCTAAGGGACCAGTTCGCTTCAGCTTAGCTAAAGCTTATCAGCCACGTACAAATGATGGTTATTACGGTGTGATTAATTAAGTATTAACTATTATAACCTGAAAAATAAATTTATTTGATTTTTAAGAGAAATTTCTATGTAACAAAAACATATAGTTTAGCAGTTTAAAAAATATGCTCATATAAAACAGGAACCTAAAACAAATTATGATTGTAACCAAATAGGCCATCCAAACCAACGAGGCTCCTCTATTTATATCTGAATACATAAGAGAGTGAGCTTTATATATTAAGGAGCCACGTTCCTCTAACTTTCCACGGGAGAAACCACTTCCCATCCAAAAACCGCCAAACCTTCAACTCATCTACAGGCATGGAGCACAGCCACACCGCCACAGCAACAGCGGAGCGGAAAGGAAGGGCGCGCGAGCGAGCGCGAGGCCACGGCGTCAGTTGCGCATTCCTTTTCACCACCCCAATTTATGAGCGCGCACCGAGTATCTCCTTTTGAGGCAAACCGGTCCAAAAGTTACTCCTGCTGCAGTGGCAATGCTGCTGCCGCCGCTGTCCTCAGCTCAGCACGCCAAAAGATCAAAGTCTCTGCTGTACCCGGTGACTAGTACTGACTAATTGCGTACTAATTGCACAACACTGTAGTTTCTGGCTTTCTGCTAGATAGATTAACTATAAACTCGTAATCATGGAATCACGGGACCCTGCCAGACACGTAGAGAAAGGCTCTTTTACGACTCTTTTTTCCATGTGAGAGGACATGGATAATTAATAGTACACTCCTACATAGAAAAGAGAGAAACATTGTTGTTGAGCTTAACATTGATTTTTAGTATTTATAAAAGAAAATCTTTGCTACATAAAAGTAAGGAAAAAAGAAAAATAATAAAAAATTGTTTTGGTGTATTAATGATAAAAGTTTTTTATCTTAACTATTGTAAAAGAATAGTATCTAAATGAATTAAAAGTCCACACCAAACTCTATCTTTAAACATGTTTTAGAGGTTCATGATGACCGATGAAGCGACGATGATAAGTGTTCGATAGGCTGGTGCTTTCTTCCCGTAATTGCTGGTAATCTTCTGGAGTTGTTTATTCGGAGAATCGGAGCACCCCCTGTTTTTTGTCCGGCATGTTTGTCCACTCACACGACCTAGCAATCAGAATGGGCTACCAATTGCTGTTTGATTGTTTTTGCCAACATCTAGGACGGACGATTTGTTCGCTGCAACTGAACAAAACAAAAGAAGCCTGAATTTCTTGGGGCCTTGTGCTGGGTGCCATACTGTGAAGGAATCGCGTTACAGAGAACGGATCACGACCCCGAAAGATGGCACATTTTCCAGGTAGTAGAACACTAGAAACAGGATGAACCAAGATTTCGCCATGTCAAAATGTCTTGAATCGCTTGTAAGCACGGCATTGATTTGTCCCAAAAAAGACAACTTGGCGCCGCAGCAATTCACCGGACGTGGCGCAGCCCTGCAACAGTACAAGGGGAGAAGATGACGAGTAAAAGCAATGGGTTTCACAGGACAGCGGAGAGGAAGCGCACACACACACGCGGCCCATCCTCCACAATAAATCCGACGACGGACGGCGCAGTCGTCGTCATATTCCCCGAGACGGCGCATTGGATGCCATCCCTCTCTCTCCCTATCTCTGTCCATCACCGGAGATCAAGGACACTCCCACTCTCTCAGCCAGAGCGGAAAAAAGGTTTGGTTTTTGGACCTCTTGCTCTCCTCGTCGCTGGGGTTTCTGGAGAGGTAGCCACTTGCTTGAGTAAAGAAAGAAAAAGCATGGTTCTTGGGTCATCATCTTCTTGGTAGCCCTCGTCTCGGCGTTGCTGTCTCTTCCCTTAAGTGGAGGCTAGCTTGGGGTTCATCCTGAAATGAGGAAGCATGGGTGGGAGCTGCCTTACCATCCTCTCCAGGTATGGCCTTCTCTTGGCCTGCTCTTACGTCTTCCTTGCGGTGTTCTTGCTGTTTGTTACTTGTTAGCATTTGTCATTCACCTCTCTTCTTATGATGTTCATGTTCCTTGGTGCGCTGACGAACCTGCAGGTGGTGGCGATAGCGGTGTTCTTGGCATTGGGTTTTGCATTCTATGTCTTCTTTGTGCCATTCGTGGGGAGGAAAGCGTTCCAGTATGTGGCCATGGGTCTCTACAGCCCCTTGGTGAGGTTCCTCTCCTCTCGAGCGATTGAATTAGCTAGCAAGAACAGATCTGGCACCTTTCCTTTTCTTTTCACTGCTTCCTTCTCACTGACAATTAAGAAAATGTACCATTAGCCATTACGCTATCTGTAGAGAAATGTAAGTTTGCTTGTTTGCACATATACTATATATTGTAAAGCAATGCAATGATGTGAGGGAGAAGTAGAGAAGAATCTACAAGAAGCTTTCCTGCACCAAGTGATAGCCTTTTAAAGTGCATGCCAACTTAATCTGGTCTGATAACATTATTGTTGAAGCAAAGGTGAGAGGATAAACCTTAATGGGACTAATGTAAAGCCGTTATTCGTGTCACAGATTTTTCACCAACAATTTGAGCAGAGCCATTTATTCTGCCAAGTTCCGTATAAATATCAGCGTTGGAGCATACACAAGTATATGTCTGGCTGACTGGTAGAGCTATTTTCTGTTGAGTAATGCGTAACTTCTCATTGCAGATTACATCTGTTGTCCTGTTATACATTTGGTGTGCTGCAACGAATCCTGGTGACCCTGGCATTTTCAAGTCGGCAGTGCATCCAAAATTGAATAAGGATGGAAAGCAATCCCAGAAAAATTCAGATCATGGGTTAAGTCATGGAGGAAAGATGTCAAGTGATGGTTTTAATGCTGTTGATAACAGTGAGAAATTGAGCAGCATGCTTGAGCAAAAGGATTCATATACCTGGCCCGTATTTTCTGAAATACTTTGTTTCCCCTTTTCATGCCTTTGCAAAAGATGCCTCCATGTGGATAATCAGTCATCTGAACAGCACATGAGTGAGGAAGGCATGTTCTTCTGCAGCTTATGCGAAGCAGAGGTATGATCAACTGATGTTCAGAAATTCTAATTTTTGTGATTGTGATTCCTAAGTTTGTACTGGCCACACACTCCAATTCCTTAAGTTGCACTGGCCTCTTTTAAGGTTGTGTCAAGACTTCAGATTATAGTGTGACACGAGCTGGTAAATATAAACTAGTAGGATTATCAGAATAATCAATGTAATTTGGGGACAACTGTGACTAACTAGATTGTGTTCAGGCAAGAATCAGGATAGTTATTAGTCTGAATCAAATATTCATGTGATCGCAGAGTACCAATGATTGTCCATGTGCTGTGTATGTGCATATTTCCAAAATTATCACATCAATTGCTTTAGTTATGCAAACAATGTTTACTTCCAAATTATTCATACCAGCGCCTTCTGATTCAACTTGTTGTATAGTTATGTGATGAAAAGTATGGAACGGCCTGGTGCAGGTTTTTTTTAATGCTGAATGCTGATGATTTTGGCCTGTTCAAAATATTTGATAACATCTTCAGTGATTGCACTGTCTATGGATATTAGCATAAATTTCTTCTTTTATTGCAGCATGTTGCTAAGACTCTATGTAATATGTAGGTACTGAAGAATAGTAAGCATTGTAGAGTATGTGACAAGTGCGTTGATGGCTTTGATCATCACTGCAGAGTACGATACACTCCTTTTGTCTTTCCTCTGATCTTTATACCCTCAGTCCTTTAACAATGTAACATGTTTATTTTCTAATTACATTGTTCTCTCATAGTGGCTCAACAATTGCATAGGGAAAAGGAACTACAAAGGATTCTTCCTTCTAATGACTTCTGCTGTTCTCCTTGTAAGTGGACATTCCTCCATGGGCTGATGAAAATGGGCCTTTAAAACACCATAGCTATGACAGCTAACCTTGCAATAGTGCTTCTGTAATTACATTTGCCATTATTTGAGCTGAAACCATCAATCATTATATCACATGTAACTAAGTGGCTGTGGCTAGCGCATGCAGTTAGCACTCTTTTTTTTCCATGCCCCTGTTATTCTGGTTGCTTATTGACAGGTCTCTTGGTTTGTACACCTTGGGCCAGCTTGTAATGCAGTGGTTGACAGGAGTCCTTGTGCTAATTCTCTGCATTGTGGAGCGAGGGGAGTTCTCCAGACAGATTGTTTCGAAGTTAGGAAGTAGCTTCTCAACTGTAGTGTTTATAATTGTTGTGGTGAGTTTTTATACTACCTCAGTTTTTTAATAAATGACGTTGTTGACTTTTGTCGTGACATGTGGCCATTCGTCTTACTCAAAAAAAGGGTGTAAATACGTGAAAATATGAGTCTTCTTTAATGATAAACCAAGTCACAACAAAATAAATTATACTTAAATTTTTTGAATAAGACGAATGGTCAAACATTTGGTCAAAAGTCAATGGCGTCATCTATTAAAAAATGGAGGGAGTACAATTTTTCCTTTCTAATGCATGATGGCTGCACAAAATCACAACAAGAAAATTTACTGGCTACATTTCTTATTTTCTATCATGATCTTACTAGAGAGCATTTACAATGTCTATATGATTTGACTTTTCAGGCCACCTGCACCGTTCTAGCAATGGTTGCAACTATACCACTTGCTCAGCTTTTGTGTTTCCATATTCTTCTTATCAAGAAGGCAAGTATTTTTAGCTTTCATCAATGTGAATATCACATAGATATGGATTAATGGGGCTTGTAATTTCATTCTTTTTCTATATCAATTTTTGGATTAAACTGCTCCAAAAAGTGATACGCCTAGCCAGCCAGGGTCATTATGAAACTTGAATTTTCCTTTCCTTCCATCTGTCGCAAACTATCACAACTATGTTTCTTTTTCTGACTGCTGATAGTGCAAGTGTCAATTGTCTGCTTTTTGGTAGACTAGTCTATAACCAATTCACTTAATTGGTTTGAACTAAGTCAGAACATTTCTTTATGATGAACTGAGAGATGTTCGGTTGAAATCACCTTGTGCATGCATTCCTGTGCTCCAACCAGGTGCTAACCTTCTCTTTAAGTGATTGGCAGAGCTCCTGGTCTATTCTCACAAAAAATAAAAGGGGGAAGAACAGATTTATCTATCCATGGCAAAAGCCATATATAGCATGTGAATTGTTTGTTGAACTATTGCATGGAAGGTGTTTGGGGTTTTAGCCCAGTTTTCCCTTAATTAACTGAGCATTGTTAGGTTTGGCCTCATTCTCCCTAAAATGAGGCACCCTCCTCTTCTTAATATAACGCCGGCAATTTTGCCATGATCTTTTGAAGAAAAAAGAACTATTTCAGGGAAGTTCATCTATGTGCATTTAAACTTCATTTTCTTCTTCCCTGTATAACTGGAATTTAAATTACTGTCCTGTTTCTATATGTATCTAGGGAATTAGTACATATGATTACATCATAGCTTTAAGGGAGCAAGAGGAGGATCAACAAGAAGAGATTGCTGGGCACCAAAGTCCGCAGTTGTCTATTATTAGCTCTGTTACTGGACTTAGCACTGCAAGTTCTTTTGGTCCACTTCATCGTGGTTCATGGTGTACTCCACCACGATTATTCCTCGAAGATCAGGTATGCGACTACACAGTGCCATTGGCTCATTTCTGTCAAGAACCAGATATGTTGAGAGGAGGCATCCTGGATTTGCCCATAGATGCATAAAACCATATATAGCTAAATATGATGAAACCTGACCCATATGTCACACGGTAAAGATGCTTGCATCATTATCAATTTCCAATGAAGCATGTGATGTTGCATTGTCTGTAAGATGGATAATGAATTTATTATTCATTTATGTTTTCAATGAACTTTCTTGTCAAATTTGGACATGCTCCTAGATTGTCACTGTCAGTTAGCTATAGTAATTTTTTGACAGGAAGCTGTAGTAAATTTTTTGTTTGATGTAAGTATCAAATTTTTAACTATGGCAATTAAAGATCACTTTATCAAGCTTTGGTGGTTCCAATAGGCACCTCTGGTCTTTTACTCCTGTACCAACGCTAAAATTCAGTAGCTTTACCCTGATCAATAAAAATTCTTCAACAATCTGATGAAAATTTCAGACACACCCTAACTACTTATCGAGACTTCTTTATGCTTAATGGTCATTCTGTTCTTGCGCAGTTTGATGTCATCCCTCCAGAGATTGGCATGCCACAGAACTCAGGGAGTAAGAAAACAAAGGAAGATGAAGGAGCAAGGAGAAGAACTGGGACAGTGAAAATCAGTCCTTGGACACTGGCACGCCTGAATGCAGAGGAAGTGTCAAAGGCAGCTGCACAGGCAAGGAAGAAATCCAAAATTCTGAAGCCAATTGCAAGGCACGATATTCCAATCGGCCATGACATAAGTATTGGCGGTAAAGTAGTTCCTAAGGCTGATAACAACAGAAGACCTGATAAAAGGGGCCGGTTCCCTGCTGAACATTCTCTCGACCCCCTTACAAGGCTATCTGCAAGTGGTACTGAAAGCAACTTCAGTGACGCGGCGATAGAAACATCTGGACATTTAGCCCCATTGCAGTTTGAAGCGAGGAGCGCATTCCAACCGAGTACTGCAGCATCCACTAGAAATGCTGCTTCATCACCTGAAAGTAGCTTTGACTCGCCTGATCTGCACCCGTTCCGCCATTCTTCATGCACAGCTGATGAGATGCAGGGAGTGATTCCACATCCAGCTCAGGCTGGCATCAAGTTTTTGAGATCGACAAGCGACGGTTATGAAGCATCAGGAGGTGAGGACAGTGATCGCATCCCATCAAGAATTGTTCACAGATCGTCGAACTGGGCCAATGCCATTCTGAGCTCAGGTCAGGGAGGAGGCCCTGCAGCTGATCAGAACATGCCATCATCTGAAGGGTAACTCTACCACCATCCACCAGGTCGATATGACTTTCCTGGCCATCTGAAGAAGCTGCATGGTGCTGGCTCCTGGAGAACTGCAGTATACGGCAGAGCAATGTTGGTAACACATTGGTGGTTAGTTTAGGGTTTAGGAGTAGTTTAGCTGGTGATTGGTGCCAAGTTCGTCTCATGTTAATGCATGCGAAACTGCAATTCTGTTGCTTGGCATATGGCTGTCCGGCATTCTCTTGTGCCCTGGCAAAGTTAACCTGACATTCGTTGCACTCATTTGGATCAGTACAGCATTCTGCCCGTCTAATGGCCTTTTGTGGGGATCTCCCATGTGCTTTATGTTAACTGTAAGCTTGAATTTTAACCGAGTGCAGTTGAACCATACACGCCCAATGCCACAATCCAGCAAACCAAGACTTCCATCACAGCACCAACCCCTGATCTCGTAATGCCACTAAAATAAAATGCTTGCAAACTACATAGCTGTACACCAGTAGCACGAACCGTAGAGCCATTATTGCAACAAATAATTTGAAATGCAGCGAATTTCCTTTCTTCAAGCTGTTAGCTGCACATAGAAGTGAGACGTGAGATGCACTTGACAGTGCAGTGGTACGGGTATGTGTTTCAATCTCGAGGTCCTGTGTGTTTTTTAACAGCTTTCAAAAAAATAGAGTAAATTACACCTACGGATATATAAACTTGGGTAGTGGATACAAATAGGTGCAACAACTTGTAAATCACTCGCTCCGGTACAACAACCTACTTAATCTATGCGAACCAAGACTAAAATAGCCCATGCAATCAATATGAAATGATGTGGCATTGATACAGATGACACATTGACTTCCATGCTGACAGTTTGGTCATGGTTTGCTTTTCTTTTTTTCTTAAGGAAAAAAACCGTGTATATGGAGATGTTATATTCAGACGATTTTAGTAGTTTCTTGGTCTTATTTGTCATTTTGTTCCTAAATATTTACGAGTGATCCGTATGAAATTTAGGTCTTGATAGTAATGACGATTTTAGTATTAAGTTGCCTATTGCCGACCACTAGTGGGTTAGAATAATACACAAAACCTTAATGTCAAATATAATATCAAATGGTATTTTCTAAAAAAATAAAAAGAAAAACATGACCGAACCATGTTAACATGAAGCCAACGTGGCATCCATGTTAGCGCCATACTAGTTTATTTTTGTTGTGATTGTTTTGGCATGAACTACACAAGTTGTTGTAATGGAACGCAGGTCGAGCTCCAGCAAACAATGGCATAGTGAGAACTGAGACGAACATCGTTGTTCATTTTTTTCCTTGAACGATGGAACTCGTTTTTCTTGTACCATGTGTAAAAGTCTTGTGTCAGGTACTAAACTGGTTCTGCAAATTCCCATAAGCTATGGAAAGAGATAGCATCTGTAGCATACTCCATGGATCAACTGTGTTCCTGTATAACCAAAGTACTTAAATTGTCATCCATTTATTTGTTCGGCCATTCATCCAAGGAATGTGTTATTTTTTTACGTAAGCAATTGCTACCTGAGGCATTTAAATTCAAAAAGGAAAAATTCTCAACCGAACAGAAGGAACAAAAATTTTCTGCAGCATTCAACATTAATAACGTATCATCTCATTCTTTCTGCATATCATATCCTAACATTTTTGGAGTGGTCAAAACCTCAATACCATTCTAGGCCGAAAAATTTCAGAAACGTCCAAACTGTGGATCTCGTTCAGTTGGGCTTTTCTTCTTGGCACCTAGGGCACGTACATATGAATCCATAATCTGCAAGCTGCGCCTGCCTCTCCTCGTACGGAACATCCTCATCGATGTAGGAGATGGTAATCTGAGTTTTCGTACGGTGCAAAAATAACGTTGTTAATGTCTGCTTTTTCAACTGGCAGCACGAGAAAAAGATCATTTGACACAGCGTTTGACAAATAACAACTTAGTACCTCATCGTCCTTTCTGATAGGCTTCAGAGCAATTATCACTGCATGACCATCAATATCCTGCACGGGTAGTTCAACGGCTTTATATGGATTGCTGACAGGCAATTTGGTCAGAAAAATGAGAGAATAAGCTGGAAGAAATATAGATTACCTCATCTCTTTTATATGCTTTAGCATTTGGACAGCAAGAATGATTCATACAGCTTTGCAAAGGAAAGAATGCCGTCCCTGCCAATGAGAAAGTTCACAAGAGAAAGAATGTATACTGCTGGGTAAATAGAAAATGAAAGTACTGCGAGGAGATAAACTTAAGAAGAAGCTGCACATACCCTCACAAGGAACTGCATAGTCTTCACCTAAAGCATCTAGAAATGGCCCTGTAACCTTTTCAGCTTCCTCCTGGGATACGTTGCATTTCAGACTAACAATGCCACAAGGTAAAAATTAAGCTAACCAGTGAACATACCTTCTCATCATCTGGAAGATCATCAATATGTATGAAATAGTCTTCAACAGGAGATGCAACAACCAAACCACTGGAATAAAAGATGGAAATATATTGAGAGGCTATTACATGCAATGACAGAGTATGTGAATGCACATGCATAAATGAAAAATAATCGGATTTACTTACAGATTGTTCAGCTCAAACATGCCAATTATATGGCCATACACCTCAAGTGAGAACACTAGAAAATGTCAAGGTGACCCTTTTTTTATGCGAGTCGATGAAACTTGTATATATGAAACCGGTCTTGTATATACTAAAAAGGATACAAGGTGCACACTCAGAATCAAAAATAACATGCTTGAGAAGCTGCAATGACTGCAAAATACAGAAGATGTAATTTGCCCATTAGCCCGTTGGTATCCAGAGCACAATACTGTAGATAGAATATGAACCAACAGTTTCACACGAATGAAAGATGTGCTGGCATAATTACCGTAAATGCTAGATCCCTAATTTGCTGCCTAAATGAATCTTCGTCACAGGAATCAACATCCTCAGGCAAAGCAACAGAATCCCACCACCTGCAACCATTTTTTTTTGTCATATTTGGGTGGAAAAACAATTCAAACAACACGAAGGATCTTGTAGAGCTAGAGCAAGGTAGTGAAATCCATGCTGAGCTGAAAATAACATCTTGCCAGCAAGGCCCAAAAAGAGAACAAATATGCAACCGTGCAATAGAGATTTTATTGATTGTTATAAAAGGGAGAAGAGTGTAAATATAGTACTCCCTCCGTCCCAAAATATAGCTACCTTTGAGTTCAAATTTTGTCCCAAATATAACAACCTAGGACATGTAAAAGATAGCTTTTACCCCTAAACTCCCGTCATCCCACCAGCCCACGGACCCCACACCAGTGTTTGCCTTACCATCCGGGGATGGGTTACCGTGGGCCGGCGGTATGGTGGTTACCACGGTAACCGCCCAAAATCGCACGAAATTTATCTCCAAAAATTTGAATTCAAAATTTTCAAATCACACGGTTTGGCCGTGGTTACCACAGTAAGGTCGCGGTTACCGCGGTATGTTGAAGCTAAAAAGAAAAAATTGCGGAAAAAATTGTAAAACATAGTAAAAATTCTAAAAAATTGTAAAAAATTCAAGAAAAAATTGTGGATATCTCTAGAAAAACAATGTAATATTGCATAATTTTTTTTGCATAACCCTTGCTATCATTTTTACACTTAAATAAAGTAGAAATTATATCCCAACCCATCTCTTATTTTTTTAACGAGCTCCAAAATATGAAGTAAACTTAATTATTTTTACAAACTTTCCTCACCATAGTGATCCATAATTTAACTACTACCTACTAGAATTTTTTTGGATTTTTTATTTTTTTAAAAAAATTTAAATTCGGATGAAATTTGTTTAAACCAAACCGCCGGTAACCAATACCATACCCTGGCGGTTTGGGCGGTTACCGCACGGTTTGGCAAACACTGCCCCGCACCCCACCTACTTTAATGAGGGGCATTTTAGACCTTTCATCTCAATCCTTAATCCACTCAAAAACTCCAAATGTATCTATATTTTGGGACGGAGGGAGTAGAACCATTGAGTTATTGATCATACACCTGATGTAGGAACCTTTCAATTGCGCAATAAAATAGCTGTCACGGCCTGGTAATGGCCGGAGGTTGTAGGCCTGTGGCGAGCTTGGAGAGGCACGGCGGTCGATCGAAGATAGACGAAAGCAAGAACACACAAAGAGAAGAGGACAAGAGGAGGAAGACAGAACGATAGATGGATTAGATGGAAAAATAGAAGATTAATCTGATTCTCGTTTTTCCCTGAACTCACAATTACAATCCATTAAATAAGACACATCCCTAACAACCTCAGCAAATCTATTGCTTAGAGAAAAAATAACTAATCCGAAGACATCCAAGACTCTGAGCTCGTTGTTGCGCAACGCTTGATCACGACGAGTCATGCTCCACGCGCGCCAGCAAAGGTGGAACTTAATCCCCCACATGACATCTGTTCTCTCCTTCGCAAACAACTCGTCCTCGAGCTGGAATGAGGGATACAAATCCGATGCTGGTTGATCACACCATTGCACGAGCACCTCCTGTACGCCGCGTGCCACCACATCCGGCAATGGCATAGCACGGCCATGATACATGGTAGGCAACGATGGAGTCGAGGATGGTGGCGTACCCCGGAACAGCTTGAGCATGCTGACATGAAACACATCATGGAGTCGAGCAAGCGGCGGCAATTCCAAACGATAAGCCACATCACCGACACGTGCCACCACCTTGTATGGGCCGTAGAAACGCGGCGACAGCTTAGCCCTGGCCAGAATGCCCAGTGACGCCACCGATCGGTGCAACAAGCGAAACCCACACCCAATCTCCAACTTGAAATGCCAGCTCACGATGTTTCACATCATAATACTTCTTGTAGGCCTGTTGAGCTTGTTCCAGCCGCTTCCTAATATCACCCAAGAATTCATCCCTATCACGCAGAAGCTAATCGACTGCAGTAACTCGCGCCACTCCTGGTTCATAGTCCCGCAGCGCCTGCCAGGGCCAATACCCTGTCAAGCAACAAAGATACATGGCTATTGTTTTGTTGACTGCCTCTGTCTGTCCATATGATTGCGGATGAAATGCCGAACTCATGTGCAACTGCACGCCGGCCAGGCGAAATAGCTCCTGCCAAAAACGCCTCGTGAACACGGGATCTCGATCACTGACAATGGAGGCTGGTAGCTCATGTAACGAGACGATGTTGGCGAAGAACGCTGCTGCCACTAATGCGACGGAATAGGGATGGCCGATGGCGATGAAATGCGCGTACTTGGAGAAACAATCCACTACTGATAAGATTAATGATTTCCCATGCACCTTAGGGAATCCTTCCACAAAATCAATGGAGATGTCCGCCCAAACTTGTGATGGCACTAGAAGGGGTTGGAGCAGGCCGGCGGGGTGTAAGTGTTCCACCTTGTTCCGCTTACACACCTCATAGGCTTGGACGAACTCGTGCACCACAGCTTGTAGCTGCGGTGCGGAGAAATCCCCCATGATGCAATGTATTGTCTTCTGGATCGCCTCGTGGCTGGCGTTGTGAGCCGCGGCAACGATCTCCTGTAGATGAGCAGAATCCGGTGGCAAGTAAACTTTGCCACCGAACGTCAACAGGCCATCGGCTTCGGCCCAAGGCCCCTCTAGCGAGCCCGCCTGTAGTTGCTCGCGCAAGGCTCGGAGCGCCGGGTGGGAGGCATTCTCCGCATGAAGGCTACCGAAGATGGCGAGGGTGGGCATCAAGATGGCGAGGACATGCGCCTCCACCTCAGTGTCGCGGCGAGAGCGCGTCGGCGACAGTGTTCTACCTACCGGGCTTGTACTCTACTCGGAAGTTGAACCCGAGAAGCTTGCTCACCCATGTGTGATGTGGTATGGTCGACAAGCGTTGATCCAAAAGAAATTTGAGACTATAATATTTAGTACGTACCACAAAAGGCCACCCCCAAACATAGGGCCGCCAATGACGAACGGCCTGGACAGCTCTTGTTCATATGCAGCGAGACGAGCATGGCACGAAGCGATGGGCCGGCTAAAAAACTCCACTGGTCCGGCGCCTTGGTGTAACACAACACCAAAACCCAGCGCCTGACGCGTCGCACTCAATGATGAACGGCAGGGTGAAGTTGAGGAGTTGTAGGGTTGGTGTCGACGTCAATGCATGTTGCAGGGTCTCGAAAGCGTGGTCGGCCTTGGCCAACCACGCGAACGCTGCCCTTTTGAGCAGCCGAGTCAGGGATGCCGCGATGACGCCGAATCTCTTGATGAATCGCTGGTAGTACCCGGTGAGGCCGAGGAAGCCACACAGGGTGCGCTGACTTGGGCGTAGGCTGATCCAGAACGGCCTGCACCTTCTGTGTCCATCGAGACACCCTCGTCGGAAACGACATGGCCCAAATAGGCCACAGAGGTGACGCCACAGAAGCACTTGCAATGCTTGAGGAACAAATGGTGGTGCTGCAGTATGGAGAAAACAGCACGCACATGGCGGAGATGCTCCGCCCAAAATGGGCTATAAATGAGAATATCATTGAAGAAAACGAGTATGAACCGGCGCAAGCACGGCTGCAGGGCTTCGTTCATTAGTGCTTGGAACGTGGCCGGTGCATTGATGAGGCCAAACGGCATCACCAGGAACTCGAACAATCCCTGGTGCATGCGGAACGCCGTTTTTTCAACGTCGGCAGCCCACATTCAGACTTGATGATAACATGAATGCAGGTCGAGCTTGGTGAAATAGTGGGCACCCTGTAGCTCGTCGCGAAGTTCTTCGACCACCGGAATTGGGAATTTGTCATTGATGGTCTGCTCGTTCAGTGCTCGGTAATCAACGCAAAAAACGCCAACTCCCGTCCTGCTGCTTGACGAGGAGAACGGGCACCGTGAACGCCGATGAGCTCGGCCTGATGATCCCTTGAGCTAGCATGTCAGCACACCGGCGCTCCAGCTCATCCTTCTGGTGTTGTGCATATCGATATGGCCGCACCGCTACCGGTCCCGCCCCGGGTAGCAGGTGGATGTGGTGATCGCGGTTACGTTGGGACGGAAGTCCTCGGGGTTCGGCGTAGATGGTGAATTCCTCCAACAGCCCTGCTAGGACGTCGGGGCCGAAGCACGCAATCGCGCGGTTTGGTGCCGCAGCTGCCGGTACGCCAAGGCCGCGCCATGTGATCGGTCTTCCCTGGTGTGAAGGAGAAACTGAGCTTGGCGAAGTTCCACATGACGCAGCTAGATCAGCCGCTCGATGCCGAGGATTGTGTCGAACGTGTCGAGGACGATGGTGAAGAAATAGGTGGTGAACTTGAGGTCATCGATACTGAAGTTGACGTCTCGCATTGTCCCCGCACAGGCGAGGCGATCCTCGCTCGCCACCTTGATCTGCATCCCATGACCCGACTCCAATATGATGCCGATGTTCCTAGCCGCGCCGGCATTGATGAAAATGTGGGTCAAGCCGGAATCAAGCAGGGCAACCAGCTTGTGCCCATTAATCGTGATGTGCACCTGCATCGTCTCATCCCCTGGTGGCCGAATGCCAACCACCGCGTACAGGGAGATGCCCCCGGTCGCAATCCTCCATGGCGTCCGGTGGCTCAATGTTATCGTCCGCTGATGGTGCTAAGAGCCAGAACATGCATTTACAACGGTGCCCCGGCATAAACTTCTCATTGCAGTTGAAACACAACCCCGCCTCCCTACGCGATTGCATCTCTTCGGCCATCAGCGTCCACCGGGGGCGTGCCTAGGTTTGGCAGTGGTAGTGGCAGCCACTGGCGCCACGGCTCGATTGGGGGCACCTAGGGCAGCCCCGGACGCGGCTGGCACTGCCGAGCGTGCGGCAGGGGCGCACGGTTGTGCCTTGGTTGGCTCAGTGGTGGCAGGCTCCTCTGTCTGCGCTCGGAGCTCATAGGCCCGAGCCAAACTCATCGGTGCTTCCGGTTCGACGTTGATGCGGAGTTTGCCCTGCAATCCTGCAATGAATAATTCGATTCGTTGTACCTCGGTGAGGGGACCGGAGCGGCTTAGGAGGGTGAGGAAGCGTTCCTAATAATCCGCCACCGACCCCATGCGGCGCAGTTCGGCGAGCGTGCCCAGCTTGTTGTGGAAGAGGGGTGACCCGAAGCGCAGCTCGACCAATTCTACGAAACGCCACCACGATGGCATGCCATATCTGCTCTCCACGTGCGTATACCACTCCTGTGATGTGCCGATAAGGTGGAAGGCCACGACCCACACCTTCTCCTCCACCGTCCGTTAGAAAAACTGCTTGAATCGGCTAAGCCAAGTGGCCGGGCCACTCTTGCCGTCGAACAGCGGAAAGTCCCACTTGTGGTAGCGGGGGACACGTCCGTCTGGTGTCTCATGGTGAGGCTGGTCAAGCTTGTGCGACAGCACCCATGGCGCCTGGCTCTCAAGCTTGCCAGTGGCCGATTCGTGTGCCTTTTGTTGCTGGTCGATGTTGCTCAGCTTGTCTTCCAGCACATCCAATTTCTCTAATTGCTTGATGATGAAATCTAGCTTCTTGTCAACGCTCGCGTTGTCCGACGTCAACATGTCCACAGACACAGGACGGAGCTCTGATACCAAATTGTCATGGCCTGGTAATGGCCGGAGGTTGTAGGGATGAAATGACGGAGGCCGAAGCTTCCTGTGGCGAGCTTGGCGAGGCACAGAGGTCGATCGAAGATAGATGAAAGCAAGAACGCGCAAAGAGAAGAGAGCGCGAGGAGGAAGACAGAACGATAGATGGATTAGATGGAAAAATAGAAGATTAATCTGATTCTCATTATTCCCTAAACTCACGATTACAATCCATAAAATAAGACACATCCCTAACAACCTCAGCTAATCTATTGCTTAGAGATAAAATAACTAATCCGAAGACATCCGAGATTCTAAGCTCGTTGCCACGCAATGCTTAATCACGACGCGTCGCACTCCGCCGCGCTTCCTGGCGCGCCATCCTTCTTGTAGTGACGGTGGAACTTAATCCCCCACATGACAATAGCACTACTGATTAGTGCCATACTAGGAACTACTTTATCATAGAGGATGAATAGTTGCATACAAGTATATGGCTCTACCTCTTTTTGAAGCCCATCGAAAGTGGTTTCCATGCTTCCATAAGCAAACAAAAGTTTGATTGATCTGTGTTCTTTTGAAATTCAGGATGCGTTTTGAGTTTCTTGTACCTCAACAGAGTGAAAGTGATAGCCTGACATGTAAAAATGTATTAAGCTCACGCGTCACGACCAGGAAATATTAAATTGGTTGCAATTGGTAGCCACAAGGAAATTGCACTTGAATCTTTTATTTGAGGGTGCTTTTGATATAGCTACTAAAAATTGTCTTGTGCAATTGTCTGTATCGGTGCATTGATAAGTAGATTTCTGACAGCCATTAGTGATAACAATATCAACTCAAGTGTGATGCCCAAATGCTTTTGCATTAGCCATGGCAAAGTTCTAGTATCCCCATAAAGCTTTTGGATGATACTAGAAACTAAAATGGGCACATAACATGATGTTTGGTGCTAAAAATTAATAGATATTTCTATCGCATACCTTGGCAGCAACCAGAAAAATATCATTGGACCCTGAAAACAAAGATTTTTTAAGTATCAGATAACTGCTTGACAGCTTCAATCACAATCATCACTAATCATGAACTAATTGATCTAGATATGGTACATTTAATGAATAGTGAACATATCATAATGATGGTATATGATCACTGCATAATGCTAGCTTACCATTTGCATGCTCTACAAATTTCTGAAGAGCAGATCGCCAGGATGGCTCACTCTTAGATCCAGTACACAGCAAAGAGTGATAAGTTTCCCAGTCGGAATCAGCACATGATTGGCTAAACCAAAATGCAGAATCAACAGGTTACATTTTTTTCTTCAAGATTACATTTCTATCCGAAGGACAGCAAGAACAAGTTACATGTTCTGATAAGACAGTTAGGTTTGAAGTTTTAACATGACTGACTACTATAACTTATGATGGAGAACGAATATCAGATCACCAAAATATGTATGCCTCAGTAAATATTCTAATATCTTTGGGTATTGCAGTCAAAAGAAAGGGTTAAGTGTAAAATGGTTACCAAACCTGCAGTAGCGTTCTTCCTCACATCCACGACAAGCAACAACTTGAGGCAAACCAAAATGGTCTGTGAAAGGCAGTGACATGTCACCAGTAATAAGTGATACTAAGACCTCTTCTGACAAAGTATTACTGTTTTCCTTTGTTGCGCCAGAAGAACTAGCACTCGATCCCACATCACTCTCATGGCAATGTCTCCTGTTAGTGCGGTCACTGCTTGAACCAATGCTTTGCCAATACAGTCTTCGTCCAATCTGGAACTCTATAGAACCAATGAAGCGGAAGCAATAACTACACACAGCGCAATCAATCTGAAACAGGACACAATATGGACAACGCACTTCAGGGAGGAACAGTTCACACAAAAAGGGAAAGGAACAAAAACCTAGGATCACTTTAAAAGCAGACGAACCTTGTTAAGACTGTGCTGAGCACCAACCAATATTTGATCCTTCAGAATAAGGTCCCCTTCTGCAAAGTACTTGTTCGCGCAAACACCTGCAAGAACCAACTGGTTAAATGGCTTGGCTTTTACCCTACAACAACTTTATACAAGCATGCCATGTTTTCCGGATTGCATTCGCATAAGATATATAAGTATTCAGTAATCAGTACCTTTCCCATGCTTGCTGCTGAAGTTCACTCTTATACCATCATGTTTCTTAGACTGTATGAGCCCATCGTAGTATTCCTGAAAACAAAAGTAGCATAGTTATGTGTCAGATGGGAGCTACAGATTGTCAGCAATACATGAACTAAGGTAGGAGCAAAAAAGCCATAAAATGTAGCAAAAGATTTACTACTCCAATTTTACTGGCCTCAAAAAGTAAACAGTTTGTAATTCCAACACAGCAAGAACACAAAAGATTGCTTCCATTATGTCTTATTAACACCTCAATCGAACTGCATTCACTACACACGAACTGGGATACCAGAAAGACTGTTACTGTTGCAAACCAAACGATCCGCCTCTCATTTCACGAACCTAAAAAAATCCATTCATGCGGGACCAAAAAGAAACTGTTCTCTCCCATCATAGTAGTACCGCTTTCTCATAACGAAATTTTCGACAACGATTACCATGAAAAAGCCCTAAAATCCCAACCTTTTTACAGCACACTATTTAAATCAAGTAATTCCCAAGCAAATAGATGAGGCCCAAACGATGGATGAGAAGGGAGGAGAGGAAAAGGTACCTGCCCGGATTGGAGAGGAGGCGTGGCGAGGAGTTGGGCGATTTGGGGCGCGAACTCCCTGTCCAGATCGCACGGGCTTGTGCTGCTCCCACCCATGCCGCCGGTGCGAACTGCTGTCTCTTGCGGCTGCTGCTCCGCCGCTGGCCACCGTGGGGGGTTTGGGGTTTTTGATCTCACAAGGCCCGTGCCCGTCTCGTGCTAGATGGATCAGCGCGGCGCATATACGCGTTCAGGCTATGAAGGCGTAAATCCAAAAAGTACGCCTTCTAGTGTTGAAAACGGAAGCGATGAAAAAAGAGAAATAATATACAGGAAGC
Organism: Oryza meyeriana var. granulata; assembly: GCA_003991445.1. Lineage (NCBI taxonomy): Eukaryota > Viridiplantae > Streptophyta > Magnoliopsida > Poales > Poaceae > Oryza > Oryza meyeriana. The sequence continues at coordinate 113,375 of RYFJ01000450.1, forward strand.
GCATACTCATAAGTACGCCTCATGAACGGAAATTACCTTTTTTTTTAATCAAAACTAACAATTATATGGGTGGGCTGAGGGAGCAGTAATCTTATCGAGCCATATATCGTCGTGGCAAGTTGCATAATTTTTTTTTTGATATACTGGGTGGTCTAACATGGCTAGTGCTACTGTTTCCTGGCTTAATTTCTGCAGCATTTTGAGTTGTGGTTTTTGATCTTGTCAAGTCAACATCCACCCTTCAACCTTGTAATTTTCAACAAAGACGTGCATCGAGATTGCCTGTGGTGGATACAACCTCAACAGCTTCGTGATGATTATTTCAATAAAGAAAAACGCTGCTAATTACTCCCTCCATTTTTTGTTTGTTTGACGTTGGTTAGTTTAAACTTTCTAAAGTATGTATTAAGAAATGGAAGGAGTACTAATTACAAGTGTTATATGCACCGGATACAACAGAAAATAACTTCCCAGGTTCCTAATGCACAATGCATAATCCATATGGTTATGGCCGGGTTGGCCGAAGAAAGGCCAACCAAATTTCATTAAGACATTGGAAAAAAAATACATTGTGCACAAAACACAAAAGAGAAAAAAACTAGAGCATCAACAGGAGGCTGTTGATATCAGGCATTGCTCGGCAGAGCGCCAGCAATGACCAGCACAGGACCGCAAGAGCAATCACTCTATAACGGGAACAATCCAGCCTCTCTCCAAACTAGGATCTCATCTTGGACTTTTGAGAGCTAATGTGCTGTCTTGGCCGTTTCGTTGAAAATTCTCGCATTCCTCTTTTTCCAAATGCACCAGCATAGCAAGAGACAGAGAGTGTCAAAAGCTTTTATGTGTCTCTCTCCAAACGGCAGACGAGCTAACACCCACCATTCACTCAGTTGTAGACCTTCTTCACTTGGCAGTGGGAAATGGACATTGGCCCAAGCCCTCCAGCGCTCCCATACTCGGTTCGTGAATGGGCAGGCAACAAAGAGGTGGAAATAGTCTTCGTCTCCTCGTGAGCACAGCACACAGGCATCCTGATGCTGCCATCCTCGCTTCATTAAGTTGTCACTGGCTAGGCACCTTCCCTTGATTGTTAACCACATAAAAAAATTGATCTTGGAGGGTGCCCTTGTCATCCAGAGAAGGCTGCTCCAATTCGAGGTCTCTTTTGCTATAAAGAACAGCTAGTAAGCCAACTCAACCGAGAAACGCCCATTTGTCTCTAGCTTCCAAAGCACAGAGTCTTTCCTATTTGGTTGTAGCTGTAAATCCTGGATTGCGTCCCAAACTGCCAAGTACTCCTCGATGGCTCTGTTAGATAGTGTGAGAGGATTGGAATTAGTGAGTGTATTCCATATTGTGTACAAGAGTACATATACGGCCGGGGGATGTAAGCCCAACCACACAGGCTCTACAATCAAGGGGAACCTCCTATAATTACATTAGTCTAACACTCCCCTGCAGTCTGATCGGGAGCATGATGAACGTTCAGGCTGGATCGAAACTCCTGGAAGACAGTGGTCGGAAGGCCCTTGGTGAAGACGTCGGCGTACTGGGATGTCGTAGGAACATGGAGTACCCGAACGTGACCAAGGGCGACCCGCTCACGAACAAAATGGAGATCAATCTCAACATGCTTTGTCCGCTGATGCTGTATGGGGTTGCTGGAGAGGTAAACAGCACTAATGTTATCACAATAAACCAAAGTGGCACGACGAGGCGGGTGGCGAAGCTCCATGAGCAACTGGCGCAGCCAGGTGGCTTCAGCGACACCATTGGCAACAGCTCTGTATTCGGCCTCTGCACTAGACCGGGACACTGTATGCTGACGTTTGGATGACCAGGACACCAAATTGTCCCCGAGGAACACTGCATACCCAGATGTGGAGCGACGAGTGTCGGGACAGCCAGCCTAGTCGGCATCAGTGTAAACAACCAGCTCAGTAGGCGAAGAACGGCGTAGAGTCAAGCCGAGAGAAAGAGTGCCCTGTAGGTAGCGAAGAATCCGCTTGAGGGCAGCAAGGTGTGGCTCGCGTGGATCATGCATATATAAACAAATCTGCTGAACGGCATAGGCAATGTCTGGGCGGGTGAACGTCAGATACTGCAGTGCACCGGCCAAGCTGCGGTACTGAGTGGAGTCGGCAACAGGAGGACCATCTGCAGACAATTTGGAGTGCAAGTCAACAGGGGTGGTACAAGGTTTGCACGCGCCCATTCCTGCACGCTCCAAAATGTCAAGAGTGTACTGTCGCTGAGAGAGAAACAGACCATCGGTGCAATGTGAGACTGAAATGCCCAGAAAGTGATGAAGTTGACCCATGTCTGTCATCGCAAACTCACGCTGAAGGGCTGCAATAATATGGTGGAGAAATCCAGCTGACGAGGCAGTGAGAACGATATCATCCACATACAACAGCAGATAGGCGGTGTCGGATCCCCGGTGGTATGTGAAGAGCGAAGTGTCAGACTTGGCCTCAACAAAACCGAGAGACACGAGATGAGTGGCGAACCTGGTGTGCCAGGCGCGGGGAGCCTGCTTCAGACCATAAAGAGACTTATTGAGCCGACAGACAAAATCCGGATGTGACGGGTCAACAAAACCAGTGGGCTGTACACAGTATACCGTCTCCGTTAGAGTGCCATGTAAAAAAGCATTCTTGACATCCAGCTGGTGTATGGGCCAGTGCTGAGCAAGAGCCAAGGACAGGACCACCCGAACTGTCGCGGGCTTGACCACTGGACTGAAAGTCTCATCATAATCAACACCTGGTCGCTGTGTAAAACCCCGCAAAACCCAGCGAGCCTTATACCGATCAAGTGAGCCATCTGCGAGTAGCTTGTGACGATAAATCCACTTGCCAGTCACCAGATTAACTCCAGGGGGCCGAGGAACAAGACTCCAGGTATCATTGGCAAGAAGTGCATCAAACTCAGTTTGCATAGCAGAGCGCCAATTGGGGTCTGACAAAGCATCACGAACAGAGCGCGGCAGGGGCGACATGGGCACGGCGTGGAGGTTGAGACGGTCCACAGGGTGCGCGATGCCGGCTTTGCCACGCGTGCGCATAGAATGCGCATTGGTGACCGGGACAATAGAAACCGGTCGAGTAGCAGCGGTACGGCCGGTGCCGCTGGCAACAGCCTGTGCGCGAGCAACAGGGGCAGCAGAACCGGCAGTACGGACGAGCTCCGTGGGGATGGAGGCGCTACTGGCAGCAGCCTGCGCACGGGGCATAGGGGCAGCAGCGCCTGGTGATGGGGGCCCGTGCGACCACGACCCAGGTGACGGAGGCGCAGAAGTAGCAGCACCCTGTGGGACTGGCGCAGAAGCAGCAGCACTGTGCGGGACTAGCAACTGCGGCTCGGTGCTGTGTGGCGCATGCCGGGGTGGGGCAACAGGCCCATGCACGGGCACAGTGCCATGCACACTTGGCGACGCCGGGGTAACCGAGACGATCAGCGGAGTACCTGCACGAACAAGATGAGCTCCAAGCTGTGGCGGAGCAGTAAGATCATGATCATCAATTAAAAAATCAAGGGCAGCCGGTGCCATGGGTGTGGTCGACATGTCGGAGAAAGGAAAAAAAGATTCATCAAAAACAACATGTCGAGAGATGAGGATGCGATTCGACTGAAGCTCGAGACATCGGTATCCCTTGTGTTCCGAGGAGTAGCCGAGGAAGACGCACAAAGAAGAGCGAGGGGCGAGTTTGTGGGGTGCTGTGGAGGACATATTGGGATAGCAAGCACACCCAAAAACACGGAGGTGGGCGTAAGAGGGCTGAGAGGAATGAAGGGCGGTGTATGGTGTCGAGAAGGCGAGGGTTTTAGTGGGTAGGCGGTTCACAAGATATGTCGCAGTGTGAAGAGCCTCAACCCAATAAACCGGAGGAAGACTCGCCTGAAACAAAAGGGAACGCAGAATGTTGTTAATGGTGCGAATAGAACGTTCGGCTTTCCCATTTTGTTGAGAGGTATATGGACACGACATGCGGAGTGCAACACCATGAGAGAGGAAGAACGTGCGGGCCTGAGAGTTGTCGAATTCTCGGCCGTTATCACACTGGACACTCTTGATGGGGATGCCAAATTGCGTGCGAACATAAGCGAAAAAATTTGAAAGGGTGGAGAAAGTCTCGGATTTGAGGCGGAGAGGAAATGTCCAAATATAGTGGGAACAATCATCAAGAATGACAAGGTAGTACTTGTAACCAGACACGCTAACAATGGGAGATGTCCAAAGATCACAGTGTATTAAATCAAAGTTATGAGGAGCTCGAGAGCTAGATAATCCAAATGGTAGACGTGCATGGCGACCAAGTTGGCACGCATGACATATGTGGTCGATATCATCTTTATTACAGGAAATGACACTGGAGCTAATAAGTTTGGACAAAGCTTCACGCCCAAGGTGACCGAGACGGCGATGCCAAAGGGAGGTGGGTGCAGCGAGGAACGTAGAGGTGTTGGTGGAGGGTGCATAGAACGGGTAGAGGTCACCGGAGCTATTGCACCTGGCGATCACGTTCCTGGTTTGCAAATCCTTCACAGAAAGGCCAAAAGGATCAAACTCAATGGAGCAGTTATTGTCGGTGATAAAACGACGAATGGAAATTAAATTCTTAATAATGTTGGGAGACACCAGCACATTATTGAGAACAAGATTATGCTGTGGTAGAGAAAAAGTGTGTGATCCAGTGGCTGTGACAGGAAGCAAGGCACCATTTCCCACAATGATAGATGAAGGACTGAATGAAGAGGGCAGGGAAACGGTGGAGAGTTTACCAGCGTCGGAGGTCATATGCGATCCTGCACCGGAATCGGCATACCACTCGGAAGTAGCGGCCGGCGGGGTCAGCGTCATGGTGTTGAAGGAGTGCGTCAGGGCGTCCTGATGCCATGACCCGCCGTGAGTAGGGTTCCAGGGCGCTGCCTGGTACGCTGGTACGGGCGCCTGAAACACTGGTGGTGCAGGTCCTCCGTAGAACGCGTCGTACGGAGGAGGTGGGGCGCCGTAGGTGCCACCATAGGTGCTGGGGGCGCCGCCGAAGCTGCTGTACTGTGGAACGGCGCTAAACGCAGGCGGAGGTGGTGGCGTGCGGGCGGACTGGTCATATGGCCACATCCGTACAGTACCTGCCCATGGGTACGCAAAGGATGGATGCATGCTAGGGGGTGCAGCACCTTGTCCGCCTGGAGGAGCGCCACCAGGAAGAGCCGATTGGCCCTATTGGGCTCCGCGTCCGCCGCGGCCGCGACGACGACCAGTACGTTGGCCGCTGGTGGGCGCTGGGGGGCGTGCTGGAGGAGGTGCCCCCGGGCGTGGAGGTGCTGGAGCGCCAGGGGCCGCAGGCCGCGGTGTCGCAACGACGAGGGCGGACGGCGGGGACGGAGGACGGGCATCGATTTCCAGCTCCTCCAACAGGAGATGTGTCCGGGCCTCCGCGAACGTCGGGAACGGCTTGTGCATCTTGAGGATGGACACCATGTGGCGGAACTTGCCGCCGAGGCCGCGGAGGTGCGTGAGCACCATCTGCCGATCCCCGATGGGGTCGCCGAACTCGGCAAGGGAAGCCGCCATGGACTCGAGCTGGCGACAGTAGTTGGTGATGCTCAGGGACTCCTGTCGGAAGTTGCAGAATTTCGTCTCGAGCAGGAGCGCCCGGGACTCCTTCTGGCCGAGGAACTCGTCCTCGAGATAGCACCACGCCCCGCGAGCGGGACCCTGCCGCAGCATCAGGGATTGCTGTAGGTCGCCGAAGACAGTGCCGTAGATCCACGTCAGGACGCAGCAGTCGGCTTGAACCCATGCCGGGCGCGACGGGAAGGCTTCGTCCTCAAGGACGTGACGAGTTAGGGCATATTTGCCGAGGACAGTGAGGAACATGCCGCGCCACTTGGTGTAGGTGTTCGTCGCTTGATCGAGGACGACGGGGATGAGGGCCTTCACGTTGACGACGGCAGTAGCTTGCGCCCAGAGGGCCTCATGGGCACGCTCGTACTCGTCGAGGGCGGCGGCGCGAAGTCGAGCCTCCTCAGCCCGACGGGCCGCGTCGGCGCGAGCAGCGGCCTCGGCTGCGAGACGACGGTCTTCGGCCTCCTTGGCAGCAGTTGTGGCGGCGTCATCGTCATCGGCCATCGGAGACGGGCCGGCGGCCACGCAACCACGCCCGGTGACGAAGTCACAACGGGGATGGGCGAGCAGTTGCGGGCGGATCGGACCAGCGTCCGCGCTCGGCGATGAGACAGCACGAGGCGGGCGATCGGATCAGGATGAGATCGGCGGCACTCCCGGCGACGGAGTCGGCGGCGGGTTGGCGATCGGATCGGATCGGCGACGGCGCTGGTTCAGGTTGCGCGATGAGACGACGACGGCGGAGGAACTGGCGAGCAGACCGGCGACCGCACCCGGTGACAAGGTCAGCTACGGGATGGGCGATCTGGTCAGCGGCAGGTGTGAGAGATGGACGATCGGATCAGCAGCACGTCCGGCGACGGAGTCAGCGGCGGAGCAGCGATCGGATCGGCAGCGGAATTGGTTGCGGAACGGAACCGTCTGATACCATGTGAGAGGATTGGAATTAGTGAGTGTATTCCATATTGTGTACAAGAGTACATATACGGCCGGGGGATGTAAGCCCAACCACACAGGCTCTACAATCAAGGGGAACCTCCTATAATTACATTAGTCTAACAGATAGTGCCCTCTGAATGCTTCTAATCCATCTCAAGTCCTTTAGACCTACACTCACTGTTATGTGACGCCTCGAGCAGAAACTGAACAAAGTGGGCATCGTCGTCTCAATGGGGCCAAAATTCAACTAGTGGGACCTCCAGAAATCGGTAAGTGTCCCGTCACCAACCTGAAAAAAGTTGTCGCAAAGAAAATATTTTCCAGCTCCTTATCCTGCTGCATTTTTGGTATCGTCCATGGACGATCTTCTTGTGAATGCTTCATCACTAGCCATTTCAGCCGCAGCGCTTGGCCAAAGAGGTTCAGATCTTTTATTACCATACCCCCGTTCTCCGTCGGTAGGCAAACATTCTTCCATGCCACAAGACAATGCCCCCCATTGATGTCTTCTTGCCCTCTCCAAAGAAAACCTCGGTATTTTCTCTCAATATCTTTAATCACCCATTTGGGCATTCTCAAGGCTAACAGAAAATGAACCAGCAGGGCCATGAGTATAGATTTTACAAGCACCAAGCGATCCCCGGGTGGAAGAATTTTTTTTCCAACCCCCCATTTTCTTGGCAAGACGGTCCAAGATGGGCTGCACTTCTGGTTTTGTTGGTTTACGAAGGGATAGCGGCAGCCCCAAGTAGGTGATGGGGAAATCTTCCTTCTTACACCCCAAAATTGCTTGCACCACTTGGCTCTGTTCCTCCCCACATCTAATGAAGGTTACTGCACTCTTAGATAGATTTGTTTTTAGCCCTGTGGCTGACCCAAATATCTCAAGGGCTCCTTTTATTAACCAAGCCTCCTGTCCTCTTGCTGGTAGAAAAATAATAGCATCATCTGCATAAACCGAAACCCCTAAATAGAAAATCCCTCTATCAATCTTGTCAAGAAGGTGCATGTTAGTTGCCTTGGCTAGAATTGCTTGTAGGGTGTCCATCACTAGCATGAAAAGCAACGGTGGCAATGGGTCGCCTTGTCTGAGGCCTCTTGCTGGTTTAAAAGGGATACATTCATTCCCATTTATTAACACCGTTGTCTGAGTAGTCAGAAGCAGCGACGTTACCCAGCTTATCCACCTTTGACCAAAACCTCGATGCTTCCGAAGCTGGAGCAAGAAAACCCAAGAAACATAATCGAAAGCCTTTGTGATATCAAGCTTCAAAAGCGCCATCGATTTTCGACTTCGATGAAACTTCATAGCCATACTTCGGACGAAAAGAAAATTCTCATGAATAGTCCTCCCTCTAATAAAAGCCGATTGTGTGCAAGATATTAACTCATTTGCTCTACGTGCCAGCCTTGTAGCCATCAGCTTGGTGGCTAACTTGGAGAAGCTATGAATGAGACTAATGGGGCGGTAGTCTTTCAACATGGAGGGCGCATCTTTCTTTGGCAATAGAGTGATGACGGCGGTGTTGAGCAGGTGTAAGTTCTGAGAGTTTCCGGAATGAAATTTGGCTAGTGCAGCCATCACCTTCGTCTTGATAGTAGCCCAGCAGCTCTGGTGGAAGAGACCTATAAGCCGTCAGGCCCCGGCGCCTTCTCCTTTGGAATATCTTTGATGACCCCCCAAACCTCTTCAAGTGTGAAGTCAGCCTCTAAATCAGAAAGATCTGTTTGAGGCACGTTGAGCGTACCCAAATCCAGAATCCTATCCATCCCTTCTTGGCATCCCATTACGGCTTGAAAGTAATTTCTTGCCATATTTTCCATGTCTTGTTGAGATGCCGCAATCTGGCCCTCGTGCTCGAGGATCGGGATCCGCAACTTGCGTTGTCGTGATTTAGACCTCAGGCGAAAAAAGATGTCAGGTGCCTCTCGGAGGTAGCTGCTCTTTGCTCTTTGCCGTAATCTGATTCTTTCTAGGGCCACTAGTGCCAGCCAGCGGCCTTTCAATCTAGCCCTCAAACGTCTTTCTTCTGTGGAGAGTCCTCTGTTCTCTTGTGCCATGTCGAACCGTTGTATTATCTCATTGGCCACCTGAAGCCGCAGTCTCAGAGAACTTACTTCCTCTGCCCCCAGGCCCTGAGTTTTTTTGCCAACCTCGCCATCTTCACATACAAAATGACAAAGGGGTCATCACTATGAACAGATTGCTGCCAACATTCCTCCACCACCCCCTGAAAATCAACCAGTCTTGCCTAGAAACTCTCAAATTTAAAATGTCTTCTCTTGTGTTGCATCCCACTACATGTTAAAAGCAACGGGCAGTGGTCAGAGCCCGAAGTACTCAGCGCTTGCAAATGAGCCTTTGAGAAAACTTCCTCCCACTCTGTTGTTACAAAGACCCTATCCAATTTTACGAGGGTTGGTGTGTCCTGCTCATTGCTCCAGGTATACCGTCGTCCAAACAGATACAACTCTTTTAGCTCCAAAGTGTTGAGCTTGTTCCTAAAAGCATTCATCAGTCACCGATTCACTCTCATATTATTCTTGTCTGTAGCTGAAGCTATGAGATTGAAGTCTTCTGCAATTAGCCATCCACCCTGGCAATTGCCTCTTATTGCCTCCATTTCTTCAAGGAACAACATCTTCTCCCCATCATCCTAGGGGCCGTAGACTGAAGTCAAGAACCATGATCTCCCCTCCCTCCCCCCCCCCCCCCAACCTCAGTCAATTGCACTGTGATCGACCAATGGCCGATGTGGACAGTTGCGCCCTGAAAGTATTCACTCTTCCAAGCCACCACAATGCCCCCTCGAGTTTTCACTGCAGGCAGATTAACAAACTCATCAAAAGCAACACCACAAGTTTCAACTACCACAGAGGGGGTTACAACTACTAATTTAGACTCTTGCAAATAGACCATTGAAGCTCTAGCACTAGAAACCGCCTCCTGAACCAGCGATCTCTTTGCCACATTGTTTAAATGTAACGCCTCGGTTTCCGAGCCGTTAAAAACTATTTTGGTAAAAACCCTAATTTAAAAAAATTGGCTTTTTGTGTGTGCTTAAGGACTACGTGCCATAGATCTCAGTTTGAACCTCCCTTGAAACCCTAAAAACCTTGGCCCCAAATTCCCTCAAAAATTCTGAGACTCGAATTTTGCAATTCGACCGTCTCTCTAAAATTCCTCGGAAGATTCAACACCGAATACCTCTCAAAAGTTCTCTATCAAATACTCAGCCTCAAACTTTGCAGTTCAAAGCACTCCATTAAAATACTCTTATTTTGCTCCTTCCAAAAAAAATTCTCTGTACTCGGGTTCAAATTTCGCAATTCGAAACCCTCTAATAAAAACCCTTCGGAAATCGCCTTTGAAGCCCTTTATTTAAATCCCCTGATTTTGTTCCTCTCGAAAAACCCTAAATTTCATCGAGAACTCTCTTCCCAAAATTTACCTCAAATATCAAGAATTAAATTCAAATCCTAATCTTCCCTCGAGATCCTCAAATTCTAATCCATTGCAAAAGTTCCCAAAAATATCCTTGAGAATCCAATCCCAAATTTAAATCAAATGTTCCGATTCAAAGTCGCCTGTTGAATCTCCTCTTTTCTTTTCCCAAATATCATCCAAAAAAAATCAAACTATATATTTGTGCTCAAATCCAACCCATTGAAACCCCTCTCATAGATTCCCAAAAAGTCCCAGAAGTCAAAATCCCAAATTCGAATTTAAATCCCCAATTTATCATTTCAAAAACTCTCTCTAGACCTCCCTTCAAATATATATATGTATATGTATATACATATACATATATATAGATATACCAGAGTCCCTCTTCAAAATTCCTTTGATTCAATTCCTAAGAAATCAAAAACCAAAATTCCAAAATTTATACCCTTTTTCAATTCTCCAAAAAAATCCCTATCCATTTCTTCCATATATATATATATATATATATATATATATATATATATATATATATATATATATATATATATATATATATATATATATATATATAATGTCCAGACAAATATCCTAACCAGTACAAGTCCTCTCTAGAAAAATCTTTAGAATTTTGGGAGTCCAAATATAAAATTTTTGGAATTAAATTCCTTTGAAATCTCCAAATACACTCCCAGCAAAATTCCTAGAAAATGCTGAGCTTTACTATTCCTTTGGGCCATCCTTCTCTCCCGGCCCACTCGGCCTCAGCCAGCCCTCCGCGCCTGGCTACTGACAACCAGGCCCCACCGAGCACCGCCCGCTCTCACGCATAGCTGCCTGCACGCGCCCGGGCCCGCTTGGCAGCGCCTCCAGCCGCGGACGCCATCCCCGGCCGGTGGACCCCTGCTGTCGGTTGTCGTCGTCTTCCCCATTTTCTTCTCCCTCGTCCGATCTCTCTCTGTTTTCTCTCTCCTTCTCTCGAACTCTCTCGGCTCCACCCCGACACAGGACGCCCGCGCCATTCCTCCCTGTCCCGGCCAGAGCAAGCACATGCTCTCCTCTTCGTCAACCCCTCGGGACCCGAGCCCGGCGCGGATGATGCCATCCACAATGCCTGCCATGGCGCTCGGACAAAAGCCAGCGAAGCTGAAGCTTGTCTCTCCGGCAAAGTTAAAACCCGTGAGCAAAACCTCGATCCGTCCTGTCGCCATCCCTTTAGGTCCCGTCGCCATACGCCTTTGTCCCTTCCCTCTCTCTCTCGTGACCGCACGAGGAAGCTCGGTGACGTCGGCCACAAAGCGCGACATGGCCCCAAGCTTCCGATGCGTCGCGTCGTCCTTGCCATGGCCACACTCCACTGTAGCCACCGCCTCTCTCCGTTGTCTCCTTGTGCCGTCCCCGCGCCTATAAATCCCAGCCCCGCCACACCATGATTGGCCCTGAGCTCAAGCTTTCTCTCTCTACTGCCATTGATGCCGATCTGGCCGCCCCAAATACGACCTCCCTTGAGCCTAATCGTCCAAGCCGCCACCACCACTAGATTTCTTGGAGTTCCACGACCTCCCCAAGCCCCCCACCGCACCCGAAAGCCACGGAGGCCGAAACGCCCAATTGGCTGCCGCCGTGCTCCGCCATTACCGCCGCCACTGCTTCTTGCCTTTCGGTGAGCGCCCCCTCCTATCTTCCCTATTCCTCTCTTCCTCTACCACGCACAAGGCCGCATCCAATCAATCCCCCAACCAAACCTCTTTGCCTCGGCCCGCTGTTGGCATTCCGCCGCCGCCGCCCATCCTTCTCTCTTTCCGCCGCTCCTGTTGCTCGCCGCCTGCCGCCGTCGGCCATCATCCAAGAAATCCGAACCGTTCATCACACTCGCCATGCTCCCCTCATCCCATTCCCGTAGCCTGCTCCTTCTCCATCGCCGCCGTCCGCTAGCGTCCCCTCAGCAGCCGCCCGCCGTCGATCCTTGCCGGCAATTCCTGTGCCCCGTCCGGCACCCCCCTCAGTCACTGCTTGTGGACCTGCTCAACTAATCTCTCTACCTCCCTCTGACCCGTGGGCCCTCACACAGTTTAAAAACTTAATTAATCCCTATTAATATGTATGTTCCTATGACAGATGGGCCCAATACATACAATACCTTAATGTGTCTCTTGCAAGTAGGCCCCTGGTCAGACTCTCTCTCCCTCCATCTTTGGTCACTACCATGTGGGCCCATTAGTCCCCTCAATGACATATGGGCCCCTGCCTCCTCCTCTCTCCTTCACTAGTGACACATGGGGCCCATCCTTTTGCTCTCTCCTGAGTCTATGACATGTGGGCCCATTTCATTTAAAACCTCCCATGAATTCATACTCACTGCCATGTGGACCCTACACCTCAGCCTTTCTCTCTCCCAGTCACTGGCAGTGGACCCCCCTGTCAGCCCAAGAATATTCCAAGGAATATTCCTTTTCCAAATTCAAATAATTCTTTTCCTTCCTAGAAAAAAATCCCTAAAACTTCCAAAAACTATATCTTTTCAACCGTAACTCCGATTGAGCCCGTTCAAGTCTCTAAATTTTTCTAAAAATGAGATATAACTCATGGAACTACTAGTTATTAATAATAGTATATTATTCTAGGGTTTTGTGTGTTTTTCTCTCGTTTCACGTATAGTCGACGCTTTGGAAATTTGTCGGACCTCGGATTTTCGTTTGAAGACGAAGACTAAGGCAAGTCACTCCTTGACCATATTGCTCCTAAATTTAAAATATTTTGTTTGCAAAATTGCATGGTTAGTATGCATGATAAATTGATCGGCCTCGGTTTATGTATCAAACCGACGGACCTGCCCGGTAGCTGCAAAAACCCTATAGGTCTTTGTTACCCTATTCCTTGTCACTCCACCTCGTGGTACCTTGGTTACCATGCTCTCTGGGCATGGATTCCGATGATTCCACCCACATCACAATTGTTTGATGATTTGGGAAAATAGGGTTTTTAAAGATTTTTAAAACCCGACATGCGATGTCGGCGAGTTTTGTGAAACAAAATTTATTTATGAAAATCTACGGTGCAAAGTGTTCGCCTGTGTGGTGACACTTCGTATTCGCATATAAGGACTGATTCCTTGGGGAATTTCATCCAAACATCTCACAGTGCGACCATACGGGTGGAATAGAACACCCCTGGCTGAGTAACTAGTGTTCCCAGGATGGTTTTCGGTTGCTAATAAATGTGGGACTGGTTGGGTGGCAAGAGGGCGATATACCCCCGTCTCTGAATACAGGAAATAAGTTCCTGGTACTTGGTTGAGCCATTTATAGGGCAACGTGCTATCCTAGAAAGGCTTTGGAAAGGCCCTGTCGCGAATCTCCCCACCTGATCAGTGTGGGAGTAAGCTCACGTCATGTGGGTAAAGCGTACATCCTTTGCAAAGAAATACAAACTGTTCGAACAGCCACGCCCACGGTTACAGGCAATGTGAGGTGATTCGTCTAGCGTAGATTTGTTTTTCAGTGGTTGTGAAAATGATTTGTGGTATGGGAATCGTTACCAGAATCGGCCTCAATGGCTGATGGATGACCTGAGTGGTCTGAAACGGGGCTGTGTGACCCGGGATGTCAAATGTCATCATAGTTTAGGCTTCCTAAGTGGAGGCGGTGTATGTTATGAGATGAGTTATGGATGGCTCGAGGAGCCACTGAGATGAGATATGAGATGAAGTCCTGGATAGGACAAAAGTGAAAGGAAAATAATAGAGGAAAATGAGATTTCGTCCTGGAATGGACGAAATTAAAAATAAAGTAATAGATGAGTATACAGTGGAAAGCTTCTTGTGGGTAGATCCACTGAACTGCTGTCATGATCTGACAGGCGGTGTAAGAATACATTAAAATTTGGTTCGCCCGCTTGAGTTGTTGAAAAGCAATTCACGGACAGAATCGAGGCGAGAGCCTCCTTCCAGTCACCTTGAGACAACTCACACTTAGGTTTTCAGAAATGTTTTCAAATAAAATAGTTTGCGAAATAAACCCTAGCCTATCTTGGATAGCCTGCATACTCACATTTTCCGTGACTTGCTGAGTACGAAAGTACTCAATCTATTTCTTTTCTCCCCTTATTCAGGAAGAGTGAAGTTGAAGTGAAGCTTAGGGTTTTCTTCCTATCCCAAGCCGTTGCTTGTGGATTGGGATCTCGCTGCGCTGTCGTTCTGCTGCTGTTGTTCTGTTTGTAGGTTGCTGCTCAGGGCTTGTCCGAAGTCGCAACTTGTAAAAGTATAATATATATATTTATTTATTTAGCTAATTGTTGTGGTACATCTCCGTTGACCGCGGGTACCAGTAAGGTTTCCTGGGACTGGTACCGGCATCGCGGTTCCGTGGGAGTTGGTTCACGCCAATCTCCTGCGACGCTTCCTCTCTGGTATCACTGTAGGTGGTGCCGGGGCGGGAGGCGTTACATTAAACCTCTCACATTCCACACTAACAAACAAAAGCTTGACATCAAGAACTAAAAAAGGGGATACAACTCTTACTGTGACACCTGTCCACTTCGGCTCAGGCCGGCGATGAAACCAGTGCCAAAGAGACTAGTGGCCTATCTTCCTCAACCTCGCGCACCTTTGGTAGAGGTTCGGCCAGGGGGGCAATGTCTACCTCTAGCAAATCCGTCAGCACCTTCACATGTTGCGGGGATAGCAGATTGTCAAACAACCCCACATACCTCCTTGCCGCATCTTCGTCTGCCATGTCTTCTTCTTCAATCACCCCCAATTTCTTCATCACGACCTGTTGGGCCTTCGAGATAGAATGACGACAAACCCCATCCCCTTGGATCTCCAACCTCGAGCTCCTTCTAGGCTTGAAGCTTTGGGGTATCATGCAGCGGCCCCAGGATTGACACCGGCGGGCAGTGGCCAAGGAGAGATGGTGGCGGTGAGGTAGAGATGGAATCGATGAAGTCTTGCACATCTGGAGGCAGGTTGGGGGTCACCTGTGCATCTTGGGTATGCTCCACGTGGTTGTCGATTTGTTCGACCTGGGCCTGAGATTCTATGGCCATCTCTTGCGTCGATCCGGCCTGCCCATGGCCGTTCTTATGGGCCTAGTCGGCCCGTTTGTCTTGACCGCCTCTGCTGGCCTGTCCTCTTTGAACCTCAGGTTGCTCGACCTCAAGGGCTTTAGGCCTTTTGGAGAAAACATATGGAGGCCCACCAGTTGGTTTGCTCCATCCTGCCTTCCATGTCCCTAGCTCAGAGAGATCCCGCCCTCCGCAAAGCTCTGTTCCTGGCAATTGCTTTCCTGGCAGCAAGGCGCCTGGACTCCTTCCTCCCTCGTCATAAATGAGTTTTCATGTATCTCCCCCCATTAATGCCGTTGTCGGAGGTGGGAACTCCAACCGCGGAGAGTCTGGAGACCCCCCTTTGAGGTTCGGCCAGGGGAGTTGTTCATAGGATGGCAGTGGCGTCTGGGAGATGATAGATGCTCGGGCGCCGGAGGCCCGGGCTGAGATGGCACGCAAGGGAGGCAGGAGAAGTATACAGGTTCGGGCCGCGCGGAGGCATAATACCCTACTCCTGTGTGTGTTTGCTATGGGGGAGATGAATGCGGTTTGTTCTTACAAGGTGTTCTCGAGGGATGCTCAAGTGGCTAGCTCTAACTTGGGGACGAACTCAGTCTCTCTCGAAGCTGAGCTCAATGCAGAAGCCGATCGAACCCGAGTCCCCCTCCCCGCAGGCATGGATCCTCCTTTCATAGTATAAGGGGAGTCCACAGTGCCTAGCTCACATGTAAGGAGAATGCTTTTCTCGGTATGGTATGTCTTGTCGCACGCACGCGGCCGCCTGCTGAGCCACGCCGGAGTTGGTTCGGCACGTTAGGTCACCATGCTGCTCGGCTGCTGCGGGCGGCTAGGTCGTGAAGATGTGTGTGGCGCCTCCCGACTAGGTGGAAGGCCACCATGTGCATAAGGCACCCGATCCCAGGATCAGTAGTCAGGTACGCACAACAATGATACAACACAGAGTTACAATAATACATAACAGAGTACTTACATATACGTACAAGGAGATCCATCCAGGACAGACCCGGGATGGGCAAAATAATCAACTGGTAAACTAGCGAAACAGCAGAACAGGGCGGAAGCTGGACAAAAACTACTCCACAGGCTCGGTTGGGAACTAGGCTCGAAACCTTCAGAGGTCTTCGTAGTCGGCCTGGTCTTGGAGGAACTCGGCAGCAGTCGGATCTTCGTCTTCCACTCCAAAACCTACTATACATATATATGAACAAGGTGAGTACTTTCGTACTCAGCAAGCCGGGAATGATGTCATGTTGGTTAGACAAGAAGAGCTAAGGGTTTCATTTGCGAAAGACTGCCTTATTAAACTCTTTTCTTTGCAAACACTAGTGAGTTCCAAATTTTAGTTGGCGGGCAGAGGCTCACGCCTCCATCCAATCCGCAAGTTGCTTTTCAACAACTCACCACTTAAAGAATCAAGCATAATCATACATGTTCTTATTATCTTTTACTTTGCATTTGTTGGTCCTTTATCTCCCGAGTAGCTACAACCACTCGTTGACCCTGAGACTCGGCTACAACCAAATCTCAGCTGTGGCACTTGATGCCCGCTACACTGGCTACAACCAGCTAGCTAGTCGGCCGCCCTGGCTACAACCCGGGGGCTCATCATCGCTGCCCTGGCTACAACCCGGGAGCATGATCATGGCACTAAATGCCCGCTAGGCTGGCTACCACCAGCTAGCTAGTCGCCGCCCTGGCTACAACCCGGGGGCTCGAACACTGCTGCCCTGGCTACAACCCGGGAGCCTGTTCATGGCACTAAATGCCCGCTAGACTGGCTACAACCAGCTAGCTAATCGGCTTCCCTGGCTACAACCCGGGAGCCTGATCAATCTGCTGCCCTGGCTACAACCCGGGAGCATGATCAATCCGTCTTCTGGCTACAACCCGAAGACATCTGTACAACTGCCGCCCTGGCTACAACCCGGGGGCATGATCTTCATCCTGTTTACTTTTCATACACTTGTTTATGGTGCGTAACACCCCGGACCACACAGATCCGTTTCTGGCCACACAGGCCTTCCGTTTGCTTACTCGGCAAACTCAGGTCACGGTTCCCTTTCCATCAAACACTTTTCACAAATCACTGACAAACAAATCTACGCCATGGGAATCGATCCTTAATGATAATACATAGCCAAGCCACACAGGCACTGTCTCTGTACATCAAGATTTTCACAAATCTTTCCTTTATTTCACAAAACGCGCCGATACACAAGGTATCGGGTTTTTCCAAACTGTTTAGTAAAAACCCATCATTTTTCCCAACGACAAACAACGTTGCAGAGCTAAGCCATTTTACTCGGCATCGTATCCTCAGATAGGATGCTAGCGTGCCATTTGTGGGGCTCTTCAAGGGGGAAATATAACAACATCCTACCAAATAAGTGCTACTACTGGGCGGGTCCATCGGTTGCGCTTGCATAACCGAGGCCAACAGTTTAAAAAGGTGTAACTAAGCATGCATATATTTTCCAAACAACATAGTTTTGCATATATGGGAAACAATATGATCAAAGAGGCTTGCCTTGTTCCAAGGAGGGGTCTTCTTCGGCGAAGGTGGCTTCGGGATCGTCCACCGGTTCAGGTTCTGAACAAGCAGAAAGAAACACTGATAAGCAGGAGAAGTAAAACACCAAGAAAAGGACCAAGAAGTAGTCGGCTGCAGAAAAGGGGGCAGTCGGCTGAACCAGGCTTGCGAACCAGGCGACAGAGCTCCAAAGCTTGAGAGGATGAAAACTTAGCAGAGCTGGAGCTGGCCGGTTTGCAAAACAAAGGAAGAAGGGGGCACGGTTGGCCATATATTTAGCCGACGTGCAAGGTTGGGGCACGGTGGAGCTGGGCAACGGGTGGAGCAAGGAAGTCAAGATGAACTGACAGGGATATGACAGGAAGTGACTTTGGAGTCCAACTGGTCAGAGGAGTTGGCAGGCACTGTAGCTGCGATGAGACATTAAGGTCAAGGCTAGGACAGGTTGGAGAAATCTCACTGACCGGGCTTCGGACTGACCACTGGTCCAAGCGATACTGCGGTTAGGTGAAGATTGATTCTTCACTACTTCGGTAGTCGGCGTCCAACGGGTGGGTGCAACTCGGGGGACAAAGAAGCAACAGGTCTCAACAAGGTAGTCGGCCACATCACCGTGCTCACTCGGCAGCAAAGAGGTCCGAGTAAGACAAGGATAAGGGCAGGATACAAGGACTGAGTAGCAACTCTACTCGGCACAAGAGAGAAGGTAGTCGGCTGGCCGGGGAGAGGGAAAACGGAGGCACAGCTGACAGGATAGGAAAAGATTAAGATCCAGAAAACCAGTTACAACAGGGAAAAGGAAAGCGGGTCGTTACAATGTGACAGCGCACACCTTCGCTGCCAGAGCGTGGAAAAATGAAGCCCTCTTAGTCAAAAGTTCTCTGACTGCACAGGGAGCCGGCCCACGGGGGGCCGTCACGAGAGTCCACGCGTGGCAGAGCGGGCGACAGGGGCAACGCGCCCCGTCGCCTCGCCATTAATGCGGGTGGTTGGAACAGTTGGTCCGCTCGAGTCAAGCTCGGGCCCGAGGCAGAGAGCTCGTCGAGCCCTCCGCGCGCACAAGGCGCCGAGTTCCTCGGGGACGAAGCTGTGGGCCCCGGGCCTGGGGAGCGCACCCCGGGCCCGGGAATGCCCCAGTAATGTGCCTCGGGGACGTGACTTGGGGCTGAAGCTGTGGGTCCCGGGACCGGGGGGCGAGGCTCGGGCACGGGAAGTCCCAGTAATGTGCCCCGGGGACGCGACCTGGGGCTGGAGCTATAGGTCCCGGGACCGGGGGGCGAGGCCCAGGCACGGGAAGTCCCAGTAATGTTCCCAGGGACATGCCCCGAGGAGGTGGCTGCGAGCCGTCATCGCGACTCGCCCGGGGAGTGCGCACCCGGGCCAAGGCGGTGCTCCTGCCCAAGTACTTAGCGGGAAAACGGCCGTGGCCGGCCGTCACCGGTGCAGAATGTGGGCTCCGGAGGAGCTGACGTGGCTGAAGATCCACGCGTCCCCGGGGTATGTGGGGCCCCCAATCCCGTTTCGCCGACAGCCGTATCCTTGACATCTCCTCGCCCTCAAAAATCAGCTTTCTTGGTGCCAACAGCTGCTCACACTGTAGCAGATGTACCATGGGTGGTGCTGACGCCAACAACCTTAATGGTGAGGGATGGGGTGCGACGTCGCACCACACCACCCCTCCCGAGGCATGAGGTCTATGGACCTCGTCCATAGTTGTGAAACGGTCCTTCCGCTCCCGAGAAGAGAGTCTCGCCAGCGACACCGCGCTGGAGACCCTTGCCTGCTCTTGTTTCGATGGCTGGACCGTCGAGATGTACTTCACCAAGGCATGCTCCCCCCTGTATGTTAACATCGGAGGGGATGCTCGCAACTCCTTGTAACGCCCCTCTCCCGTTAACCCGAACAGGTTAACAGAGAAGGAACGTCGTTACCTGTAATACCTGTACCAGTCCCAGGAGACCAGCTGCTACATACAGGACATCGGTGGATCACAGCCAAACTTACTTTATTTATTATACATAGTCCTTACATAAGTTGCAGCCTCGGACAGAACCCGAGACATGCAACGATACATTACAAAAGTGAGCAGCGAAAAAACACGCGTAGACCTATACCCACAAGCAAAGCTTGGGACCTAGATCGAAACCCTAAAACTCGTCGTACTCGATTTGATCCTGATAGTACTGGCTGAGCGTGGGGTCTTCATCTTCATAGACCTCTGAGAGAAAGTAAGCAAGGGTGAGTACACGAGGTACTCAGCAAGTCACGGAAATTAGGTGGCATGCAAGGTTTAGTAAAGAAGGTTAGGGTTATTTTGCAAAAGTGATTTTCAAAGATTTTGTGGTTTTAAAACTCTAAGTGTGCTCTTTGAGTTGTCGGAAAGAAGCTCACGGTTCAATCCATTCCGTGAGTTGCTTCACAACAACTCACCACAATTAAGTTAGTCGGGAAGAGACTCGCGTCTCAACCCATTCCACAAGTCTGAGACTTGTCACATCTTCCGATTCGGAGCGTACCATCTTCTAGTACCTCCATTTAGGTGGATTCTCTTTATTTTAAAACTTGTCATTTAACTTAGACAAACTCAGCTACGGTGTCATCCAACACCCCAGGTCACACAGGCCCGTTTCAGGCCACATAGGCCATCCATCAGTCACACAGACCGATTCTGGTAACGGTTCCCAACCCGCAAAACAATTGCACAAATATTTGTAAAATAAAATCTACGCTAGAGGAATCACTTCACATTCGCCCATGACCGTGGGCACGGCTGTTTGAACAGTTTATAAACCTCTGCAAAGGGTGCACGCTTTTCCCACACGACACGAGTTTACTCCCACACTGGCCAAGCGAGGAGATTCGTGACAAGGCCTTTCCAGAGCCTTCCCAGGATAGCACGTTGCCCTATAAATGGGTTCTCTCAACCAAGTACCAGGAAACCATTTCCTGTACTTAGGGACGGGGGTATATCGCCCTCTTGACACCCAACCGCTCCCATATTTATTAGCAACCAAAAACCATCCTGGAAACACTAGTTACTTGGCCAGGGGCGTCCCATTCCACCTGTGTGGTTGCACTGTTATATGCTCAGTGCAATTCCTCAAGGAAATGTTCCTTAAATGTCACGTGAAGTCGGAGCCACACAGGCAGCGACAACTCATGACCAAATTTTGTAAAACTGTTTTATTTCTCAAACACTCGACCAAGAGTGTCGAGGGTTAAAAGTTATTTTATTGAAAACCCTTATTTTCCCATTGTCAAGTTTTAGTTTAAGTAAAAAGGGGTCATCGATATCCGTACACAAGTATAAATATCAAGATGACGGGGTTACAAAGGACAGGGCAACAATTTATTCAAGGCAGGGTCAAATGCAGCAAATAGGTTAGGCCTGACGGATTCGATTACGAATCATGGCCGATAACAGTCATGTTTCTAATTATGCAAGTTTTAGAAATTAAAATAAATTTTAAATCATGGGTCCAATATGGTCAAGGGTGACTTGCCTTGCTCGAGATCCCGCGAATCTTCAACAAAATCGTCCTTCAGTGACTCCTCGGAAACGGTCTCTATGTGTCACAAAAAGAAAACATGCAAAAATACCAAGAATTAGAACCTATCTCATACAACTAATAGTGCCAATGTGTAGATCTTATTTTTAGAAAAATTTTGAGAGTTGAATGGGCTCAAACGGAGTTACGGTTTAAAAGTTATGAATTTTCAAAATTTAAATCATTTTCTTAAGAATAAAAGCATTAAAATTATTTGGGAAAGAAAAGGAATAAAAAGAAAATAAAAAGGTCTAGAGGCTGACAGGTGGGGTCCCCGGGTCAGGAGAGAGAGGGAACAGTACTGAGGCTGACATGTGGAACCGGCGCAATAGCAAAGGGAGAGGAACCAGAGGGGCTGACAGGTAGGGCCAAGGTGACAAAGAGAGAGGGTTCGCTGACGCGTGGACCTGGCATGTCAGGAGAGAAGGGGACGTGGCACTGACATGCGGGACCGGTTTGTCCGTGCGTGGAGGGGAGTACAGGAGGGCCGACAGGTGGGGCCGGTTTGTCGGCGGCTGAGGAGGGGTCTGAGCTGTCCGGTGGGTGGCCCGCGCCTGCTGACGCGGCACGCCGCATGGCACACCACGTCAGCACAATCGATGGAGCTGACCGTGGCGGAGGATCAACGGCCGACGGTCGCCAAAGTCAATCTCGCCGGCGGCGACGAACCACGGTGAGCGGCCGACGGTGGAGGAGAGCGGAGGCGACGGGGAATCGAATGAGCGGCTCAGATTGGATGGATAGGCGGCGGAAGATGGTCAGCAACGGTGGTCCAGAGCCGGCAGCGACGACGGAGGGGAAAAGGTCACCGCCGGCGACCATTGGGACGGCAGAAGGCTCGGGTTTTGGTTGTGTGAGTGCGGTGTCTCGCGAGGAAGCTAGGGGAGGGTTTATTTGGGCTTTACCTGAATAATGGAGGAGGAATCGAGTCGGCGACTATGGCGGACAGCGGAGGAGGGAATTGGGCGTTTTTTATTCCGAAGCTAATTGACGGCGGCGAGGGGTGGAGAAGCTTCCTGGTGGTTTGGGGATCTCAACAGTGGCGGTGGTTCGTCCGGAGAGGTTCTAGAACGGCGGCGGCGCTCGGGTCAGAACACGACATAGGGAGAGGCACGAAGGCAAGCTAGCTCGGGTGCTCGTCTTGGTGACCGGAATGGGAGGGGATGTTGCCCTACTTATAGAGGAGCTCGGGCGCTATCCGACGGCGAACAAAGGCAGTGGGAGAAGGGATAAGCTCGAGCTCGACCGACGGGACATAACAATGGTGAAGCTTGCTATGGCTTGTGTCATGCACGGCAGAGGTGAGAAATGGAACGGGGAGATGATGGCGAAGCGACGGGACAGAGGGCTCACGCGTGCGGTTTGACTTCGGGGGCTCACTGAGGAGAAAAGCTGCGGCCGCCATGGCGTTGGTGACGTCGTGCGTATGGGACGGGATGGCGGAGCGGGTTTTCTCGTCGACACGGGACGGCGAGGGTTGACAAAGGCGCTCCGCGTGATTTTTGGCGACGACCGGCTAGTATGGGCATGCACAGGGAGAGAACAGAGAGAGCTCGAGAGCGATCGAGAGAAGAGAGAGAGAGAGAGCAGGCGGCGGGAGGAAGACGGCGACTATGGCGTCGAGGCTGACAAGCAGGACCGCTGGGCAGAGCTAATCGGGACCGTCCGCGTGTCTTCGTCGAGCGGCCGAGAGCGAGGGCAGGGGCGAGGTCGCCGACATGCGGGGCCCGCAGGGATTTAATTCCCAGGCGCACGCTTGGCTGGGCCGAGCGGGCTGCGAGGGGGAGAAAGAGAGGGCAGGTCGAGAAGGGAAGAAGGCGGCCCAAGCTGCATAGTGCTTTTTATTCTTTTCCAGAATTTGTTTTATTTGGTTTTTTGGAGGATTTGAATTTTGAAATTTGATTTAAATAGGGTTTCTAATTTTTGCAAAAATATGGGGAATTTTGTAGAGGTTCTAGGGCTGATTTTTGGAGAAATTTTTGAGATCTCACATAGGCACAAAATTCCAAACTCGAATAAAGGACTATTTTGAATTTAGATTTTTATTTAAAATAGCTTTAACAAAAATAAAATGCAATCATTACACTCCTTCATGTGCTGTCCGACCAAACTTGCGCTTGCCGTCGGCGGGGTACGGGCACCAACGGACCTTGTCGTGCCCCTTGGAACATTAGCCGCAGCAGCCTCGCCCCCGCTTTTCCCTTTTCCTTTCCCCGTTGCTGAAGCAATGGTCCCCGCTGCCAAACCGTCTGTCCCCGCCGCCATCACACCTACAATCTCCTTCTCTGGTGTGTGGCCAGAGACCGGCCCACCATCCAACCTGCTCGTCTCCACTGCCCGCATGCCGAAACCTTGCCCCCCGCCGCCCGATGACTGCCTTGTCGACCGCGATGTCTCGTAGTGGTGCAACTGCACCGCCGAGGTGACCCAAGCACAACCGAGGAGACTCCTAGCCGCACCATTCGCCCCACCGAAGACATGGCCGCCCCCTTGCTCGGATGTCCATGGACCAGAGCCATCGGCCATTGTCACGCCCAGAATTTCCATCCAAAATTCTGGAGTTTTATTGTGTGTAAACCCTCATCCAGGAATCAACTGAGGCACACATGACAAAGTCAATAACAAAGTAATTGTTTACATAACAAAAATTTTTATTACAGAGACGAATGGCACCTCTCAAAATAATAAAGTTCTAACAACGGAATTAAACTAGAGCAACGTGACGACACCCACTCCACGAACTTGACCAGACTCTCGCTTAGTCCTCCAGGAAGTCCTCCTCACTGAAGTACTCTTCTGAATGATGATTGTTGACTGCAAGGTGAATACATAAAATACTCCGTAAGCCATATAGCAAATATGCAAGTGCACAAGATAACAAAGGATGGCATAATAGGGCTCAATTTGCATAAACAACATTTAATAAAATATTAAGACAGTAGTAAAACATCAATAATTAATCAATTTTATCCAACACTATACCATTCACCAAATGGTATAGGCCCAACCACTCCAACCTGGAGCTAACCATGATTCATCATTCAATAGTCAAATTTAAGTAATGTGGGACTAATCACAGAAAATATTGCTAGGCCCGCCCATTAACCGCGGGCACAGCTATTCGAATAGTTTTACTCTGGTCAGAGGTGTACCAATTTATCCACAAGACACAACTCCGCAACACATCACTGTGTGTCTTAATACCACCACGGTATCTCGGAAAGGAATTGTGACATGACCCTCTATGTACCCCGCACAACAAGAGAGCCACCCACTGGACCACCAGTCTCTGGTAGGGTTGATCAGATTCCTAGACAAGGAGACGGCCCAATGCCTAAGACATGGACTTATTGATGCAACCATGGTGATCTTATTGACACAGCCACAACACACCGTGGGGCCTCCGGTTGAACGAACTATACTTTGGTTCCCACCATTACCCATTCTGGCTTATGGTTAGCACGGGTATTGCTTCGCAACAAGTAGTCCGTGAACCTGTCCTTAACTGTCATGAGCACCACTAGCAACAAACACAACCCTGGTGCTCACAACCCACCATTTATCCATATTTTAGTGGACCATTAAATCATCCTTGCACGACCGCAGTCGTGAACTGAATCATCATTTCATGTGAGACAATTACTATTAGCAAGTCTATGGTGATATCCCATTAATTGTTCTACATGTTGCTGGGCATGGCTAAGCAGGGTCCTGGAATTATTCTAGCTAACTAATATAGAGAGCTAGCTAGTCACATTTATCCCATAGGTACAATATCAAGTATTCAAGTCAAAGAGGCCATAAGCAAGGATTAGGGTTTCCCATTTCCGATGACATTATAAAATAAATGCAAAGTTGAAGGAAAATATAGCTTTAAACATAGGAACAATATGCTCAAAGGGGTTGAGAATCTGTTGTGACTTGCCTTGCTGCTCCCCACAAGCCTCAAAACCTTCCTAGGGAAACTGCGACTCTTCCGGAATGTCGGCGGCTAAAGGCAATAAACAAAAATAAGCAAAACAGTATATCAACACACATGAACAGTGTAATATTATATTTTTAATGGGTTAATCTTGAT
The DNA here is from genome assembly GCA_003991445.1 of Oryza meyeriana var. granulata. Classification (NCBI taxonomy): domain Eukaryota; kingdom Viridiplantae; phylum Streptophyta; class Magnoliopsida; order Poales; family Poaceae; genus Oryza; species Oryza meyeriana. Next base: position 138,620 of record RYFJ01000450.1, read on the forward strand.
TTTTAAAAAATTTTGCACTTGAATCAACCCAAACGGAGTTCGGACGAATTAGTTATGAATTTTAGAAGTTTAAACCCTTTTAAAAGCATTTAAAAGAATTAAACCAATTTATTGCATCATTAATGAATTAAATTAATTCGGGTAAAGGAATTATGACATCATCGGAGATAGAGAGGGGTGAACCCGGCTGACCAGTGGGGCCCACTGGCAGAGAGAGGGAGGGCCCGGGTTCACGGTGAATCGAGATCCACCGAGGTCCACAGGACGGTCCGACGTTAGGATTTAAACAATCGGATCGGATTGCCAGATAGATCGGATGTTTAGGATAGATCGGAGGGCTAAGATTTAATCTAACCTAGATCCAACGGTGGAGATCTAATCTAATGATCTAAAGGCCGAGATCTAACCGGGAAGATCCGACGGCGGAGATCAATCCTGCCCGGACCAACCCCGCAGCCTGCGTAGCACCGACGTGGCGCCCAGTCGGCGGACTAGCGACGGCCCATGGGATCCATGTCACCAGCGATCAGCGACCCAGTGGCGTGCGGCGAGGACGAGAACGGGTAGAGGAGGTCGCGGCGATGCTTACCGAGGGCAAATCGGCGAACGAACGGCGACGGGAGGCACCGGCGGCGAGCTTCAAGCGGCGGTGGTCTTCGGGTTCCCAACGACGACGGTGCTCCAGCGATCTCCAGCAGTCCAGGGGCGGCGGCTAGCTTCCGTGGGCCCGGCAAGGCTCACAGAGGCGGTGGCGAACGCCTAACGGCGACTAAGGCGGCGGCGACGCGTGACCAGAGCTTGACCGACAGCGGCGGAGCGAGCTCGGGACACGAGGAGGCGGCTAGGTTAGTTAGGGCTCAAACTAAGCAGGAAAAGCTCCTAGGGGTCTCGAGCTTGCTATTTAAAGCGGAGAGGGGCGAAGTCCGGCTCGGGTTCAGTGAGATTTGCGGCGGTGGTGGATTAGGGATAAGAAACCGACTTGGGAAGCTTTGATTCTCGACGTCCGTGCACGATTGGGCTCTGGTTTCTCGAGGATAAGGCAGAGGAGGACCGGAGCACCATTTCTCCTCAACCGATTGGACGAGATCGGGGTCGAGGCGATCGAATTTCACGGGATTGCGGCGGCGGCGCTCGGGAGTGAACAGGATTCCCAGGCGGGAGGTTGACGACGACCCGACACGTAGGGCCCACCTGTCGGTGAGGCAAGAGTGACGCGGCGGCCGCAGGTTGTGGCTGCGCACGCGAGGGGGAGGGGTTAGTGCACAGAACAGGCGAAACGGCCCAAGTGCAGCAAAAGGGTTTTTATTTTTGTTCTTTTGTTTCAATACTGTGAAACCCATTTAATTCACCAAAAATACTTCCCTTAATAAAATAAATCCCAGAAAAATCCAGGAAATAGATAATTAAGCAAAAGAATTTTACAAATTATTTTTGAGCCTATTTTGTTATGAACTTTCTCTGATTTTATTGTTTGCACTCCTTGAGGCTTTTAATTAAATTTCTAAAATTCCTTTTTCACAATATATTAAAATGGTGTTAATTCGAGGGTGTTACAGCCTTGCCTGCCCAGCAGGAGAAAGTATTGCGTCGAGTTACATCCACGCCATCTTCCTCCTCGACATCATAGAGCGTCGGTAATTTGTAGTGCCTCCCGCCCTGGCACCACCTATAGTGATATTAAAAAGGAAGTGCCGCATGAGATTGGCGTGAACCAACTCCCATGGAACCGCGATGCCAGTACCAGTCCCAGGAAACCTTGCTGGTACCCGCGGTCAACGGAGATGTACCACAACAATTATCTAAATAAATATATATATTATACCTTTATAAGTTGCGACTTCGGGCAAGCCCTGAGAAGCAACCTGCAGACAGAACAGCAGCAGCGGAACGACAGCGCAGCAAGAACCCAATCCACAAGCAACGGCTTGGAATTAGAAAAGAAGCCCTAATCTTCACTTCAACTTCACTCTTCCTGAATGAGGAGAGAAAAGAACTAGATTGAGTACTTACGTACTCAGCAAGTCACAGAAAATGTGAGTATGCAGGCTATCAAAGATAGGCTGGGGTTCATTTCGCAAACCTTTTCTTTTGAAAATATTTTTGAAAACCTAAGTGACTGGAAGTTGTCTCAATGTGACTGGAAGGAGGCTCTCGCCTCGATCCTGTCCGCGAATTGCTTTTCAACAACTCGAGCGGACGAATCAAATTTTAATTGATCTTAAGTATTATTATACCGCATGTCAACTCGCGACAGCGGTTCAGTGGGTCTGCCCACAAGCAGCTTCCCACTGTATCCTCATCTATTACTTTATTTTCAATTTCGTCCACTCCAGGACGTAATCTTATTTTTCCTCTATTATTTTCCTTTCACTTTAGTCCTATCTAGGACTTCATCTCATCTCATAATTCATCTCAGTGGCTCCTCGAGCCATCCTTAATCTCAACTCAAAACATACACCACTTCCACTTAGGAAGCCTAAACTATGATGCCATTCAACATCTCGGGTCACACAGTCCCGTTTCAAGACCACTCAGGTCATCCATCAGTCATTGAGGCCGATTCTGGTAACGATTCCTAACCCACAAAACAATTGCACAGATATTTGTAAAATCAAATCTACGCTAGAGAAATCACCTCACATTCGTCCGTAACCATGGGCACGGCTGTTCGAATAGTTCATAAAGACCTTTGTAAAGAATACACGTTTTACCCACACGACGCGAGCTTACTCCCACACTGATCAGGTGGGGAGGTTCGCGACAGGGCCTTTCCAAAGCCTTGCCGGGATAGCACGTTGCCCTATAAATGAGTCCTCTCAACCAAATACAAGGAACTCATTTCCTGTACTCAAGGATGGGGGTATATCGCCCTCTTGGCACCCAGCCAGTCCCACATTTATTAGCAACCAAAAACCATCCTAGGAACACTAGTTACTCAGCCAGGGGTGTCCCATTCCACCCGTGTGGTCGCACTGTGAGATGCTCGGATGAAATTCCCCAAGGAAACGGTCCTTATATGCAAATATGAAGTGCCACAACACAGGCGATCATTTTGCACCCGCGGATTTTCGCAATTAATTTTGCTTCGCAATTTCGCCGACATCGCATGTCGGGTTTTTAAAACCTTTGGAAACCCAAATTTTTTCCCAATCGGCAAACAAGTATGTGGGTAGAACCATCGGAATCCATCTCAGATAGCACATAACCGAGATACTACGAGGTGGAGCGACAAGAATAGATACAAAAGACCTACAGGGTTTATGCAACTACAGGGCAGGTCCTTCGGTTCGTCACACGAACCGAGGCCGATCAATTTATCGTGCATACTAGCAATGCAATTTTGCAAACAAAATATTTTAAATTTAGGAGCAATATCATCATGGAGTGACTTGCCTCAGACTTCGTCTTCAAACTTCGAAGATCCGACGTCCAACGAATTTTCGACGCGTCGACTACGCGTGAAATGAGAGAAAAACACATAAAACCCTAGAAATAATATACTATTATTAATAACTAATTGTTCCATGATGTAGATCTTATTTTTAGAAAAAATTAGAGACTTGAACGGGGTCAATCAGAGTTACGGTTTGGAAGATATGATTTTTTGAAGTTTAATGGATTTTTCTGGAAAAAGAAAAGAATTATTTGAATTTGGAAAAGGAATATTCCCTGGAATATTCCTAGGCTGACAACTGGGAACCAATGTCAGTGTGAGAGAGAGAGCTGACTAGAGGGATGGTCCACTTGTTAGTGACTTGGGGTTTAAAATAAAAAGGGGCCCATTGTCATTGATACAGAGGAGGGACGAAGAGGTGGGGCCCATATGCAGTGAGAGGAGGAGTGAGTCACTGTGCTTGGGCCATGAGTAAGTGAGAGGTGAGGGTTCTGTAGTTGGATTTGAGCATTATACATATTGATATTTGGATGGCATTTGGGGAAAGAAAAAGAGGAGATTCAAGAGGGTTTTGATTTAAAACAAAGACTTGATTCTCAAGGATATTTTGGGAATTTACAATGGATTAGAATTTGAGGACCTCAAGGGAAGATTAGAATTTGATTTAAATTCTTGGAATTTGAGGGTTTTAGAAGTAAATAAATTTGGCAATTTCGAGAAGGGAATCCTCGATGGAATTTAGGGTTTTTCGAGAGGAACAAAATAAAGATATTTCAATGAAAGGTTTCAAAGATGACTTTCGAGAGGTTTTGTTGGAGGGCTTCGAATTGCAAAATTTGAACCCGAGTATAGAGAATTTTTTTGGGAGGTATTTGATTTTGAATTTTTCGAGGAAATTTTGAGAGAGACAATCGAATTGCAAAATCCGAGTCTCGGATTTTAGGAGAGAGTTTGGGACCGAGGATTAGGGTTTCAAAGAGGTTTAGACTAAGATCTTTAGCACTTAATCCTTAAGCCCACACAAAAGTCAAAATTTTTTAAAATTAGGGTTTTTACTAAAATAGCTTTTAACGGCTCAAAAACCGGGGCATTACAGTATTGATGTGTAGTGGCGTAGGATCGATGACCTCCTCGACATGGACGAAGATGTCGTATGTGAGGGACCTCTTGTGCATGGCGGCGCTAGCGGGGGCGCGCTCGGTCCCGCTCTACGAGCTTGCGGCGGCACTCTTCTGCCTGCACGCTTGACGATCTCTAGCTCCAGCACCGTGGGGATGTCATTGGGGTTCGCAAGCCAAGTGAACAGCGTCATGATCCTGGCATCGTCTGGTGGCACAACCTCCACCAGCTCGCCACCCAGGTCATGGATAATCGTCGCGACCGCCTCCTCATCCCATGCATGCTGTGGCAGACCGTCGAGGGAGAGCTTCGTGAAGAACTTCAAGTTGTGCTTTCGCTTGTAGCTCCTGTTCCATCTCTTAAAGGAATTGGGACCCCTTTGCAGAACACCTCTGCAATCTGCTCAACACCCAGTCCCTCCCCCTGGATTAGCAAAAAAGATCAAGAATCCTCCGGAGACGTAACCTCGACCCGGAAGTTACCCGGCAAGACGCCACAACCCACAACGACCTCTGCTAACTCCTATGGCGCAACCAGTGGTTGACACCCTAGGACCGAAGCCAGCAGCGCCCGTTGCTCCAGAGTAGCTTCTGCCCCCACCATAAGCGAGGTCAGGAAATGAGTAGTGTCCCCTTCCTGGTCGTAAACTAGGGTTGCCCATGCGCATCTCCTCCATGAAGCGATGCGGTTGTTGTTCGCAGATCTGGAATCCCTAGGCCCTGGTCGCCTTCTCCTCTTGCCCTGCCGCCGGCAGCACCAACGGGGCCACTGGCAGCACGCTTTCCTTCACCGCACAGGGCTCCTTCACCGCACAAATGGCCGCACCGCGCACCTTGGCCTGGGGAAGAGTTGCTCGCTGCGTGCGCGAACCGGAGAACGAAGCTCCTTCCTCCACCGCTCTTGTGTTTGGGCACGATCTTGCCAGGTGTCCAGGGAACCAGCAGTTATAGCAACGTGTATCGCTTGGGCATGCGGCCTTTTGGTGCCCAAGGCCGAGGCATCTGAGGCACCTCCCCAACAGCCAGCGTGGGACAGGCTTCATCGCCATGAATGCTCTGCTCTCATGGTTGTTGGGTTGGGGGGGCGTTGGACCGCCATGAATGTTGTTTCCTGCCCCTGTGCCTGACCTACGTCCATGGGTTGTTAGGATCTTCTTGCTGCGATGCTGAGGTAGCAACATCACGCCAAGAGAATCTGTGGGTCGGTTGGTTCATCTTTGAGCCAGAAAGACGTGGATCCTGCACGAGAACGACATAGGGGTGTTCACCGGCGAGAGGAGGGTGGCCGCCGGGCCGAGATGCCACCGGTGGTGGCCGCCGGCACGGGCGGGAGGGAGAAGCGTGCTGTTACTTAAAAAATTATCCATATGGTTATGGATTATGGATTATGCATTTGGTGTTAGGTATAATCCATATATCTATCTACCACTTGTTGACTACTGAACGCCAGCTCGATCGAGTGATTCCCATTAGATAGGTAGCAGTATAACACACATATAGTATACCTGAATGGCGAAATTGATACCTTGTCAACTCCTTTGATCCGATCAATCAACCCTACCATAATATTTTTTAAAAACTGAAGCCAGCAATTGTTGATGCTATATTAAGTAGGATCAAACAAGTATGTACATGGCTTCCTAAGAAAAACAAAATACAATCCACTACCGCAAAATTTTTTTTGAAAATATATGTTTTTTTTAAGTTTTGTAAATATATAAAGACGAAGAGAAGTATACCGCACCAGCGTCGTGGGTTACAGGCGTAGGACCGCCGGTGCCATACGCCCGCGGCACTGCGTGCGCGCTGCCCAAGGGAGACCGGTGGCCGAGGGAGACAGCGTAGCCACCGCGCGCCACCGGCGCTGCTGCGACGCCAGCTACTCCTTGCTCGCATCGGTCGCATGCAACTCCTGCTACATGCTACTACTGCTTGTTCGCGTTGGTATTCTTTGAATTCGATGATTAGTTGCTTGTGATTTTTTAGCTGGATAGGCTGGTGGGGGAGAGCAAGCATAAATACGGTGGTGCCGCGCTGATTACGAGCCGCTCGCGCGCAGTGCCGCGGAACGGGAGCGCGCCAGCGCTCGGTGCCGCGCGCCATTTGCAAAACTTAAAAAAAAATGTTTTTAAATTTTTTTCACTACCGCACCAAGCGGTTGATGTTTGGTTAATATGCTATTCTCGCTAGACTTTTGGCTCCACATATGTTTCTCTGTGATCCTGGATATTATTTGGCCCTCGCTCATTTCCTTGTTTTTAAAAACTCTTCTGTTCCGTTCTCCCCGTATTTTCCATGCAATTAGGATAAACAAGGTTTTCATTTCTTTTGTCCTATGTTAGTCTCCTGTGTTTGTGCTGAGCTTTTGTCCCACCATTCCAAGAGCGAATCTTCTATGTAGTCCACAGTGACTCCGTATTGTATCTTCCGTGCCACTGCTGCCTAGATGGATCTAAAAACTTGGCAAATCTTTGAAGAGGCGCTGTGTTGTTTCGAGATTTTTTAGCACAAATTAGCAAAAGTAATTGTTTTTCCATCCTCTGATTTGAAGTCTGTCTGAAGTCCAGATTCTATTATAGAGAAGCAGCCAGGTGAAGAACTTGCAGTTAGAAGGAGCCCAGGTTTGCCAGATTAGCCTAGCCTCCGTCGCATAGTGCCATAATCATGTATGAACTCCCCCAGATATGCAATTAATCTAACTAGCAGCTAATGAGCTAAATTACTTATATATATTAGCCATATCACTGGCATGCATAATGCTGTCAAGCTGTTAGTTCGTTAGTTGATACGCAAATTAAATGGGGCATGGCTTGAGCAGGTACCTATAAAATTTTCACCGTCATCCACGATCCAACCACCAGTTGGTGCAAACCATCAGCTTGATAAATTCACACAGCAGCTGCACCATTGCTGGTATTAGTGGTATAGTTGTCTCGCTAGCTCCTCTGCAGCCTCTTCCCTAGCTTGTGCAACAATGTCGTCGTCGTCGTTGAAGGTTTTGGTGGCGTTCATGGCCGTGGTCGCCGTCGCCGAGCTCGACGCCGGCAGGCACTGGCATTCGTGTTGATCGATCGGTGCTTGTTCACGGCGCAGTGTTCACTTACGTTCCGCCGCACACCGGCGACGAGCTGTCGGAGGCGGACTACAAGGCTTGCAGCGTCGGGTTCCTTATCCTGTACCCACACTCATTGACTAAATGTGTTCGCTCCAACACCCACACTCACTTGCGGGTGAAGAATTCATTCATATACCCATACGGGTAATGGATATCCGTTGGATACCCATACCCATTATAGTAAGGAATGGGATTAGACTTAGGAGGGGCGACAAATGGCAAGGGAGACTAAAAATGCAGCGCAAGCACGATTCCTTGATCAGTTAATCCTAATTCTTGATTCCCCAACTCCCTCCCTGCGTGGCTACAGTGCTACACCCTTGCCTCCCTGCCCGCCGGGCGCGTGGCCGTCTCTAGGCCTGTTGACTGCGTTCCGTCATCGGTGGAGAATGACTAGGGATAGAGGTTGAGATATGAATGATTTTATACCTAAGATTTGATGGCTGTTGGGCCTTAGGCCATTATGGTATTAGACTAGACCTACGGGTTTTTTTAACTTATGGGTTAACGGGTTCGGATGACAAGAGAATATACCAACATCAGGTATATCGATGAATAAAGATTTTATCCATTAACAGACCTATAAGTATGATATTTGGATTATATCTATGAGAGTAAAAAACCATCGAGTTTCGGGCCGTCGGCCCATTGCCATCTCTATCAGCGGCAGCACCACCGTTGTCTTCGACAAGCCCGGCACGAGGTGCGCGGCGGCGGCCGGGTCACACTGCAGCATGGGCCAGAAGGTGGCCATCATGGCCTCCAACTCGACGGCGCCGTCGAAGGGTGGCTCGCCGTCGCCGTATGGTGCGGCGGCTGGCGGTGCCGAGCTCGCCTCGAAGCTGGTGGTAGGCCTCGCCGTCGGCGCGGGTGCCATGCTCGCGCTCTGAACCTGAATTAAGAGTTCCTGTCTGTCATGGTGCAGTGAATTCCTTTTGTTATGGTGTTGTTTGTGTATGCAATTCTGCTCGAATGAATGAAGTAATATGCTTAATTACACAAAATAGAACTTGCCTAAGGCGAAGACATCCATCACCATAAGATCATTCTATGGGCTCCTTTGGAACACATGCATTTTACAGAATTTTGACGTGAATTAGTTCAGTTCCTCCAAAAATCCTCTAAAATTCCTTTGGACCAAAGGAGACTTAAAATAAAATGAAAGCTGCCATGTTGAGCGTATAAAATTAACTGAAGGGAACTAAAACATTTGCAATCATGCAGTACCAGTTGCTGATGTATTCCTCAGCGGCAAGACAAGGAACCAACATAAAAATTAACATGCCATATATACAAAAAAAAATCTCATGTAGATGTAAGACCAGTCTGGCAATGGCAAGACAAAATATAATTACAAAAGCTAGCTAACCCTTTGTCCAATGATCAGAGCAATTCAAAAAACTTGGCTCGAGGCATCAACCATGGTGAGGTACATGAGCTGCATAGTTAATGGTTCTAAGGCTTGTCGTCAGCTATAAGCTGTTATATCAGTCTTGGTACGACAAAATTCACCAGCTCTACGAAGGATCATGAGCTACTCTCATATTCCGAATAGATACTGGAGATCATCTATGGTGAGCCGAGTTGCATTGCCACCAGGTTTGTCCTCACCGAAAGCAGATTGGACCATCTTTCTCTTTTTGTCCTGGCAAGAGAAACATGACAAAAATGGAGTAAGAAAGAAGACATACACAAGAATAGTGAAACTGTCTAAAATGATTTGATAATCAGTATCTACTCCAAAGCATGTCCAATTACTTGAACAGGCCTTACAATAGAGAGAATCTCAATTTTTTTTAAAAAAAAAGGTGCCTGAAATTGTCTACATGATCTCAGCTACTTTGTAAAAAACTAAACCTCACATTAATTTCAAGAAAGAGTACACACGCTTCCCAGAATACAAGATTGGAGAACTTCATTTTGAGATTAGGAATACATGTTTAACTGATCTAGTTAAATATTGTTCAGTGTCATCAAACATGTTGTGCATTCCCACAGCTAATGAAGTGCATGCCGTCTAAAAGAAAAAGGCCATCTGTTTTTTAAATGAAAATGTAAAAGCTGAAATGATACCTGTAGAGCTAAAATGCGATCTTCCACTGTGTCTTTGATTGTTAAGCGCGAAACAGTTACAGGGCGGGTCTGACCAATTCTGTGTGCTCTATCAACTGCCTGGTCCTCAGCATAAGGGTTCCACCATGGATCAATCATAATCACATGGCAAGCAGCTACCATGTTTAGACCAAGATTGCCGGCCTTAAGCGACATAAGCATTACTCTCACCTGAAGAATGGAAATAGTTCTATTTGTTGAATATCTGCATGTAATATTGAAAAAGAAAAAGAGAAGGACGTCATGGAAGTACCTCTGGATCAGTGTTAAACTCTTTCACTGCTGTTTCTCTTAAGTTGAGAGACATTGCACCATCAAGCCTTCTGAATTTTATACGGCTGCTATCCAGTGAAAGCTCCAGCAAGTCCAGCACGCCAGTCCACTGGGAGAAGACTATCGCCTTAGAAGGAGATACTTCACTTGGACTTGATTCAATAGTATCACTCCCAGTAAGGGCAAGTGTATTGACGATAGAGTCAAGTATGTCGGTGGCTGCCTGGATCTTCGAGGAGATGTAGCTGCTTTCACAGATTGATGGGGGGCCATCTGCTGCTGTAGAACTACTAGTTGTTGCATCAGACTCCAATTTATCAGCTATACAAAACCTTAATACTCCAGGTGAAAAAACTGATCCAGCACTTAATTTCTTTCCACAAAAAGGGGAGGGGCAAACATTGTCATCACTTGTTAAGCTCTCATGTACACATTGATAACAGAAAACATGGCCACATGTAGCTACGACAGCATCCTCAGGTGGGTCCTGCAAAATGCAGGGAAATTGAATTATCGTAGGTATCTAAGTATCAGTGGAAAACCACTGATTGTTTAATCACACACGCATGACAACCCAGTTTTAGTTTCCTTATTTTGCTCTTTCATAAAAGAAACTATTAGAAGATAATGCACCAAATTTTTGCATGTACAATATGTGACTAGATTACTTACACTGCATCTCGAACAAATTGCATAGCCTCCTTCCAGCTTTCCAAGCAAATTTATCACTGTTTCCTTGGGAAGTTGCTTTGCCACTTGTATAGAACCAGTATCAATCAAATCTGATTGTTTCCCCTTCAAAAGAAGAGGATGGTCACAAGCCTGACGAAGTCGCAGCAGCAATACAAGAATGTTTGCATAATTTTCTTTTATCGTCCCAGCAGCAGCATATTCCTGTAGTATGAACATGGAGTATAAACAATCAGAAGCATTTTGCACTGAAATTTCTGGATTACTGTGAATATTTTGAAAAAGAAAAGTAATCACATGGAACATGGTATAAAGGCATTTCACTCTGAACTTGACTACTAAACCTACTTGTGTCACAAAGATAATGCAAATAGCTGGCTTCCATTTGTCAAAAGACCAAAGCTACAAAACAATTGCTGCAGGGCCAATGCAGATAAAAAGAACTCACAGATTAAATATGTTTAACAGTTAAGACAATGTAGAAAACAAACTGTTTGGAAAGTATCGATATGATGCTATTCTAAGACCTGGCAGCAACGGCTGAGTTAATACAACATCAAAACCAAGCATTTTTACGCTCAAATAATGGGGTATCCAGGAAGGATGCTACTGAGATCAGACAGTATCAATGTGCCAGAACTGCAAATGGCTTTCATTTAAGATCCAAACAATTGATTTATCTAATCATAGCAATTATTTCAATAGAAAAAAAAAACGGAATTGAAGTGGTCATACCTTGAACTTTTCCCTAGAACCTTCTTCAAGCATCATATAGAAAGTTCGCTCCTCTTTTGTGAAGTCTATTTTGCTCAGCTGAATCGTTTTTGGTGGTATTTTTATGATTGGTTCTCCATCGATTAGTGTTTCTGTATTGGAACAGTCCAAAAATAGATTAATGAGATAACATTAGAACCGATGAAGATAGCCATACACACAGAAAGCACATCTTACAAATTTAAGATAAGAGACAAAATAATGAACGCATTAACTCAAGCAACATACAAATAAACAGAATATTACTCAATATGATTCCGCCAAAAAAGATAGTATTCTTTCAATTTGTTCCCCACCTTCAGAATTTCCAGATTTTGAGATGTGACTTACATAAAATGGGAGAGACCCAAGATAAGAGGTTTTTCCAAGTAGAAAGTGAAAGTTGATGTTGCCATGATGTCATATTATCATCTATGTAATGCTCCAGCACATCCACACATCTAATGAATCAATATTTTTAAATTTTCGTAGCTGTGAGTAATACAAACGATTATTGTCAGGAATTAGTAAGCGTTGTAGGTAATGGGATGTGGGTTTTACATAGTAGATAACCAAAATTTACAAACTAGCAGACATATATCTATATAGAGTCATGGTATTTTATTGTACCTTTTGTGCGCCTTAGAAGAACTATCTTCAAGATAGCTTGGAGTTTCTTATAGCCACGAGTTGCATCTCTAGAAATTTGGTATTTTATCATAGAGCGAAAGGAGCTATATGCAGAATATGGTTCATATTTCAAGAAACGGAAATAACTATACAAATCATCTATTGTATTTTGTATAGGAGTTCCTGATAAGCACCATCTCCGTTTTGCTCTCAGTCCACAACAGGCTCTAGCCACTTGAGTACGGTAATTCTTTATTGTCTGAGCTTCATCGAGCACAACTCTGAACCATCGTACCCTGGCAAGTGCTCCACCATCAAGGCCAGCATCTGAATTTTTAGGTTTATTTTTCTTCTTTGCTTCGCTATTTTTCTTTCTTTTATTGCCAATAGAAAACGCTGGACATAACCCATACGTTTCGCTGTTCTTTTCCTCCATATCCTCATCAGAGTTTTGTTTGGGTACCTCATGGGCTACAATAGTGTATGTGGTGACGACAACATCATATTTTGTCAACTCAGTTGGATCTTTAGTCCTTGAACCTCCATGATAAACCAAGACAGACAATTTAGAACTTTCAGTAACTTTGGCAGCCAACTCATTAGCCCACTGTTTAAGAACGCTGGCCGGACACACCACCAGTGTTCCAGCAGCCGATCTATTAGCAGACCTCGACTCTGGTCTCACCATGGTCTTCTTCTTGGGTTCAACTTTGTCAGCCTTTACCATTCTATCAACAACAGACCCCGACCGACTAGCCCAGGGCTTCAGATCGGCTGCATCACTTGCTGCTTCTAATGATGGGAACAGTGTTGAAGCCTGTGGTTTATTCTCCTGTTCACCCTTCAGTTGCTTCTTGTCCATGATTATCACAAAATCATCATCATCAAGGTTTAGAGCTACAGATTTCATGCTGCCCAAATTAGCAGACATGAACTTAGACTGCTGAACCCTCTCCTTTTGTATAAGGGCAATAGTTGATATTGTCTTCCCAAGACCCTGCATCACACAAAGTTATATAGGGATCCTGTAAAAGAAGTAACGGCTATCAAGGTAGAAATTAGAAATAACCTGATCGTCTGCCAAAATTCCACCCGAACAATGCGAACTATTCTCCTTGGAAACCATCCAAGCTAATGCTATTCTCTTTCAATAATAAAGAACATAGCAGTGAACAGGATCGGTAGAATAAATAAAATTATCACATAGCCGAGATTTTCGAAAGATAAATTTTACCTGGTGCTTAAGGAGTGATACTGACATAACACCTTCAGGCAAATCTTCTTCCATTGTTTCTTGACTGATATGCTGCATAATATTTTTTGGTTTAAAAAAGGTATAATCCACAATAAGTACAATCAAACTGAATCACCACACAGTTATATTCTATACCTTCAGGGCTTCATCATACACTGCTCTCTCATCATGGCCAAAAAGCCTCTTTTCTATATTTAAGTGGCTTTGAGTACTAAGGCCATTAACTTCAAAATTGTTAACAGAATTTCTGTATGGCATTGATGGAGGAAAGATCCTATGTGAATTCAGACCTCCATATGCATAGACACCACCTGACAGTTTCAAACAGAAGGAAAAAGTTACTAACATCACATTGTATACTAGTATACTTGTGTGGTCACCCATCAGAATATTTGAGGGAAATATGGTACATGAACATCATCATTATCAATTTTAACTTTTCAGTTACAATTAATAGGTAGCTTCCAAGTTCCAACCTGTTGGCATTGCAGATGTAGGCATCTCAATTCCATTGGCAGCACTTGTTTGAAAACCATTATACTTCACAGTGGATTCTTCCTCGATCCTGTTGTCACCTAAACTTGAATGACTGAACGGAAATGATTGAGGCAGAACCTCATAGACATCATCTGATAGATTTCAAAAGGGAAAAAAATTTAGTTGTACTAATCGCAGGTTACAGCAGTGTACTTTTTAAGTTAATCAAGGATAGTTCTACTCACCATCATCGTCATCAGTTGAAACATCCTGGCCGTAACTAACATATGGCTTGTGGCTACTTGCAATAGCAGATGAAGGGAACCCAATTCCATTGTAATGCACAGTGTTAGGCTTCACAGTGAGGTGTGTACTTTCAATATTGTTACCACCAGTTAGAGAAAGTGGATGAGACCTATAGCTGCTGCTCATGAAGGGATGTGGAAGAGTCCCATATTGCCAATTACTGTTTTGAATGTTTAAGTCAGTATTGACATCGCTGCTGCTTTCAATGTCTGATCTATTCTCAGCAGGCCTATAAGATGAAGCATGAGTGTTGTTTAACCAATTATCGTCATCCAGCCTGACTAGTTGTTCTGCACTATTCTTGCCAATGCCAAATGCTGTGTTGCACGAAACAGGGACCTGGTTAACACCATCACTGGGATCGTCAAAATCAAGATCGTTTTCTCTGTCTGAGCAATAACTGACATTGTCTTCACTGTCTGAACACAAGTCAATAATATCCATATTGCTAGCAAGCATGTGCCTCAAGTATCTGTTGTCAGATATCCACGATGCTTAGCTTGACTAATCCCCAACAAGCCTGGCCAGAGCACACTGTAACCAAATTATCTTGATCAACCCACTTGACTATCTTCTACAAAATAATTTGTGAATTGGAAGTCAGAAGTCAGAACAAATGATGCATTAAGTAATTTGCAGCAGTATCTCTGGTTTAATTCTTCAAGGGGCACTATACAAGGGTTGTAAAATACTCTTTTTTACAACAAGAGCAATATTTGCCTAAACCAAGGACAATGATGCAACAAACTGATACATAAAACTACTAACGAAGTTTGGTCAACATGCAGCACCAGCTTTAAAGCAATCACTGCTGTAAGCTTCACTGTTTATCCAAGGGCCAAATGTTAAAAGAAGCAGGTTTGTCACAACATGCACAGGACCATGTCATCACACAAGCATCGCCATACACAAGGAACGGCGAGCCAGTTACACAACAATGAAACATCGCCTACGGAATGCACGACCCAAATCGAGCCGATGATCGCTTATAACTCCCAAAAACCGCCTAATCGACCAATCCCAAGCCCTATCCAAACGATCCACCGCAATCAAAATTTCCCACAAATCGCTACCCTTATACATCCAAAATAGCATATCTCACAATAGCGTTCTATTTCAACCAACCACTGACCCAATAAAGCACCAACAAAGAACCAATTTTACAGGGAGTTACCTCTCCGAATCGGCGAGCCCGGTCGGTCGAGCCCTCGCCGGCGATTAACCGGCGGAGGGATCGAAGACGGGGAGAACAAATCAACCCAGATACGATAGAATCATATCGGCGTCGAGGGGATTTAGGGACGGGCTGTTCGTCACGGCGGTGCGCGGCCGAGTCGGAACTCCGAAGCGGAGAGGACTTGGACTTATCAAGGCGTCGGTTTCTCCGGCGTTTGGGTGACTGATCCGTGGAGCCCATTTACTGGGCCCCCGTGTCAGTGGGTGCGAGGGAGCGGGAAAGGAAATATTTCGATTGGTTGGAACTTGGAAGACCTCGAAATCGTGGAGGTGTCTTGCAACGGAAGGAAGAATGGACCGGTGACGCCGAAATTTTTACTGTTTAATCTTTTTTAACTTATTTCAAAAATAGATCACGGTAAAAATTTATTTCAAAAATAAACTGGCACCTCAACTCTAAAGGACCAATCCTGTGCCTACTGCTGACACATGTAAAGATACCATGAGTCGTCGGGATGGACTTCCGTATCCAACCACTATATAAAGTCACGTAGAGGAGGTGATGATTTAGGTACCTTCATGTATAAAAAAGTATTAGCAACTAGGGATAAAATGATTAAAAATCAGTATAATAGAATTTTACTTCCACCAGCTTCTTCGATTTTTCTTTTTTCCCTTGAGGCTTTTGCATTTTCTGGAAAATATGCATAGTTACGACATATCCAATACCTTTGACGATATGTGAAATTCACCTCAGTAATCATGAACTTCACTCATCGCCACACCAACACATAGAGCGAGGGACGCCCACCGGAAGTTGTCGACAAGGGATATAACCATTTACATCTATGCTACTAAACACACTACAAGTTAAATATAAAACATATAGCAATTAACATATCAATTATAAAAAAACGTTGATAAATAACCCATTTATAATAATAGGTGCCCCTACCAAAATACCCCTCCTATACAATATCCCAGTAAATCAAATGAAATAATATAACAATATTTTATTCGACTATTTCACCGTCTCCTATTTTCAATTAGAACTGTCTACCATATAGTATCACTATTTACATAGGGCTAATTGCATTAGAGGATTAGGATTGATTGTTCTCCAATGCAATCAATAACCCAATCATAATAACAAAATAAAATAGTATGCATGTTATAATCCGCACCATAACACATATATTGCAATAACTTTGAAAAAAAACAAATTTGATTACATCTCTCAGCCCAAATTTCTGTCCTAGGGTTTGCCCTAAACTCAACAAAAGCTTGATAAAAACAAAAAATGATAGAAAAATTAGAGGAGATTACCTTGCATCTCATGATCCACGAAAAATCCCCTCCAAAAGAGGTCGATTTAGCCAAGATTTGAAGTGATTTGAGGAGGAAAGAAGAGAGAAGCTCCGAGCGGCCTATTCTGTGCGAGCTATGAGTGAAAGAAAGAAGGGATGGATAAGGAGGCTGGGAGGGGTTGGGCTTAAGTCCCCTAGCGCTGAGCTAGGGCATGTCGGCGCGCCAGCTCCTCCAACCTGCCACGATGGCCAATCCTATTAGCATTGAGGTGTAGGACCTCAGCACCGTCGTGGTTGGTGACGAGGTCCCGGTTTATTTTTAAAATAAGTTTTTGCCCGGTTCATTTTTGAAATAAGTTGTGAATAAGGGTTAAACAGTGAAAAATTCGGTTGTATTTTCTCATCTGGTGTTTGTTCTGTAAAAATCAGCTTAAAAACGAATTAGACAACTTTATAAGGACTTTAATGGAAAACTGAGGAACTGAAATAGAATTATTGTATGGGGTTCACTTGAAGCTACTATGCATGGTAGGAGTAGTACCCTCGTAGAGACTTCATTCTACGTGACGTCATTCCACGTGACGATGGCTTGCACCGTGAACGTTTGTAGGCCATGAACAATGCACCACGTTGGCGACTGGCTCCACAGGTCCACGTAGGTTGCGTGTTGTTGTGGAGGAGAGAGGGCGTAGGGGCTCGTGTCTTCGTGGGGGTGGTCGTGCCTTCTGCAAGGCACGAGTCCCCCGCCTAGAAAAGGTGCTGCGCACAGTGCTACTTGTGGGGGATCAGTGTTGGGCGAGATTGCCACCCCCACCACGCCAAGTCTCCACGCCACGCCAAGCCACTCTGCCGCCGGGTTGTTGTTGCCGCCACCAAGGATCGCTCCACCGTCGAGGTCGCCGCTGCAACAAAAAACCGAGCAGAGGTGGCCTCCTCAACCACTGCGGTAGGATCCACCTTCGATCTGTGCCGGTGGAGAAGCTGGACGGCGGCGGCGGACAGATTTGGACGGCGGATCTTGCTCAAAGATGACAGTCAGCAACGCCAGATCGAGGCGCCGCCGCGCTGGATTGAGGAGAGAGCATCGGCGGCGAGGGGTGAAGGGGAGAAGGCAGCGGAGGGAAGAGGATGGTGGAGGGGGAGAAGGGAGAGGATGGCGATGGCAGAGGAAGGGGCGAGGACGGCGAGGCGGCCTCGACCTCAATCTAATTTGGGGAATTGAGGATGGTAGTGATTTTACATTAGTTTCTGGTCTTGGAGGTCCTTAGTGTAAACTTTTGGACCTACATGTAAATTGGAAAAGTGTGAGGACTGAAATAAAAAATATAAGGGGCTGTTATGAAAAAACAAAGCCACGCCTGAAGCCAATGCGCTATGGGAGAAACAACTTTCTAGATGTGTAGCCTCAACCTATGTAGCGACCAAATAACATCTGACACCACTCCAAAGTAGTGGCTTGCATTGTTCATGCAAACCATACTTTTTTCAACTCAGAACACATGTAAAATTCAGAGAGCATGGTAAAGCCACAGTTGCAGGACAAACTACCACAAGGCACAAGCCTGCCAGTTTAAAGGGACACCATTCAGAGTCACAGGAACAAAGCTAGAATGTACACATCGACAATGCATACTCATTTTCAAGACCTGACCAGGAAGCACCCACGGTCACAGAGAAGTTTCAGAAGATAAGGCAACAGCTATCTATTCCACCACTATATGAGGAGGAGCTGTAGCCCCAAAGGACTCAGCAGAAGCATCCACCATCTTCTTGACCTCATCTGGATTGGCACCAACAATCTTGTTCACCACCTCCTTGTCCTTGATGAGAAAAAATGTGGGCATGGCCTTCACTCCAAGCTTGGACGAAACACTCTGCATGTACAGTAAGTGACAGTAGAATAGTAGATTGGCTCGTTAAACTAACTGAATGCGCATATATGCATAGCATTTTTGTAACAATGATTATGTTACGATATTCAGTAAAAACAATGGAACAACAACTATGAAAGTGCCAAACTCCAAGGACATTCGTTAGACAATACCATGTGAAATTATCAGTTTAGGCATCCGCTCTCTCTACTTTCTACTTCTCAGAAGATACTTCACTTTCAGACCAACTCAGAAGAGATGTGACCATGGGAGTTATTCTAAAGGTTCCTATTCTAAATAATCATACATAAACAACAAGTCATGAGACCAGAAGATAGGAGAATGGATACCTGGACATCATCAACATCCACATAGAGGAACAATATCTCAGGGTGTGTCTGAGCTAGCTCCTCAAACTTGTAGTTCATGGACAGCGATGTCACACACCATGATGCCCCAAAATGGGCAACAACCTGCACAGCGTTAAGGGGTAAGGTTAACCTTTGAGTGAGTAAAGAGGGATTTTGGGTGCAACCACAGAAAACAATTGTCATCATGATAATTTTCAGTTTGTAACTCACTTTGTCAATTACAGTGAAAGGAAAACGAGAAAGACACAGAAGCAACAAAAAAGGGGAGAAAGAAAGAAAGAAACGAACGAACGAACGAACATGATTACAGAAATCAGGTTGCATAAAGCATCCATTCCCACAAACTATTCTATACATCACTTGTTAACATAATTATAATTATAAACAGCACTTGCAAAAATCTTGGACCAACCCAAATATGACTTGAGAATCCACAACATCAAAAGACATCATTAGAAAATTGAACAAAATCTCATCACTGAGAAAGTAGGAAGGAGGTGGGGGAAAGAACAAGGCAAGGAAGGAAAAACCCACAGGACGGCCTTCATTGCTTGCTTGATTGATGAACAGATTCCATGCCTCCTCCTTCTCAACCTTCACAA
Source organism: Oryza meyeriana var. granulata (assembly GCA_003991445.1). Taxonomy (NCBI): domain Eukaryota; kingdom Viridiplantae; phylum Streptophyta; class Magnoliopsida; order Poales; family Poaceae; genus Oryza; species Oryza meyeriana. Next base: position 158,070 of record RYFJ01000450.1, read on the forward strand.
CTTTGGAATTGCCAACCCCCTTCTGCTGCTGGATCTCCATAGAAGCAAGAACAGAACCCCTTTACCTCTCTCCTTATTCTTGGTCTCCTCCTCCTCAGTCCTTTCCCCAACAAGAAAACAAAATTTTTTTTATCACAGACTGCCTACAGGAAAGAGAAGTGGCAATCCACCAGCAGATTGGATAAGCATGGGGATTTATATTCTACAGCTGGTGGGTCCTGGCTTATTTTGGCTGGCAGTTCCTTCTGGAGTTAGTATCCTATGCAGTACTTGAAAGGTAATGAGCTTATATATGAACCACACAAAAGATATGTCCAACAGGAATGAAGACCGTGACGCAGAAAGGCTAACATATTAATAGAGAGTTTATCTCCTAGCGGAAATGAATGCCTATCAGGTGGGTACTCGCTCTCAAATACTCTATCTATTTTAAAATATAAAAAATTTTAGAGCTGGACACGAATATTAAGAAAGTTGTGATTAATTGAAATATATATATATATAAATTATTATATTTTAAGATAAATTTTAAATACTAGAAGTTGTTATACTTTAGAATGGGAAGTAATAACGTATGCTCTTCATGAACTGGTCAATTTATTAGCGTGATAACAAATTGTGGATGTAAGAACTCGTCATATTGGTGACGGTAAAATCTAATACGATACTTTTGTGTTCCTAGCTCCTTGAAATCAGATTATATCATAAAGTATCATCGTGTTACAGAGCACGCTACCTACTCTTGCAATTTTCATTTTCCAACAAATTGGACTGGGCTGTTTGTCTCTTTCTCTTTTCTCCTTCCAACCAATTGGCTGATGGGCTGGCCAATGCGGCCTGCGAGATTCGGCTTAGGGGCACCTCTCTCTCTCTCTCTCTCTTCTTTTTTTTAAAAAAAAATGGAACATTTCAAGTACATTTTTTAGTCCATTAACCATAGTGCATCCGGAATAAAAAAAAATAGAAAAACCATAGTGCACATCTGCGGAATATATTCCAAGTTTCCAACTGAAAAAAAAAAATCCTTACATGAGTGCTGCATTTGCAAGCCCTACAGTTCAGTGGAAGCATCAGAGAATGGATTCCCATTCCATAACAGAAAATATAAAATTAAAGGGAAATAGTAAAAAATATAGAGTGGCAAACTATATGGCACAAACTGGTACAGTTCGTAGCGTGCATCTCAAATTCATCAATATGTAGGTGCCGGCAGCGAAGTTCTGCCTGGCAAAGTGGAACCCACGGTTGCATACAAAGTTACTCCAGAAAATACATTGCAGTGCAGTTAATATTGCTCAAATCAGCTACAACAGAAAGAAAACATCATGACAGAATGCATGCGTATTATCTTCTGCTCACAGCGCACTAGCGCAGGGCCACTCCCCTTCCTACTGTACAAGTTACAAGAAGCAAGCGGCCGCATCAGCTTCAGCCAAATGAGCCCCAGTGCCATTGATTCAGCCATAGCTCAGCCTGGAATCAAAGGATCGAGCTTGTGTGTGCCGTCTTGGTATTCCGATCTCACAAGCGTTTACCCTCGAAGCAAACCTCAATGAACAAATCGTCTCCCCAACGGATGACGCCTCCGGAGAAATGTTGACAAACATCAACGTCTTTGAATCACCTCCAAGGCAAGGCTGCAACAGAAAGTTAATATAAGAGTATGTTTCAAATGAAATTTGGGATTTACAAGTTTTTATATGGTCATACACAAGTCACTCACCTGCAAAAGGTACGTTAGTTTTGAGTTCCGGAACGGCACATGATCGTCTCCTTTTGCAATTGCAAAGATAACATCGCTAAGAGCTGACAAGCTCTTGTTGATTGCCTAAAACATCAAGAAACCCAACAGATAAGACAATGTGATTATCAAATGAGAACATTGCACATATGTGATGAACACACTCACCTGAGTTTCTTTCAAACGATCGCCTGTGGAGCCACTTTTAGCAAGGCGTTCACTTCCAGCTAAATCAATCAAGTTAAGAACACCTTGAACTTGCTGCCCTGTGTTCTGAAATAAGATCAAAAGCAAATAAGTGACATATATTTGCTCAAGTTCCAGCAGTTGTGTTTGCTTAGCATGAAAAGGAAAAAGATCGTGACGCTATTCTTTTACGGACATGGCAGATCTTATCATGACAATTTTGTAAAGTTTCAGCACTGTGCTTGATACTCTAAAAGTGGGAGAAGCGAGCTACCTCATTTGATCCAGATATCTTCAGTGTGAATACAAAATGGCTGCGAGAGGATTGTTCATTCATTTGGGTCCTACCCACAGACCTGGTTCAATGTGGTGCATCAGATATTAAGTGCTAGCTTGTACAAAAGGTCAACCCTCTTATGTTTTCACCCTCTAATACATTTGAATCATTTATGAGAGAAATCCTCTAAATATATCCAAAGCATAACTATTGCAAACAATAAAACATTACACTGATAATGGTCATCCCATCCGAACAAATAATTACCGGACAGAAGTAAAAGTTTAGAAATGATTATGGTGTATTTACCTGCTCTGGGATGCTTTCGCTAGAAGAGAAGTCACGTCGGCGCTACTAAAAACATCGGCAACAGTAAGGTCAGTGACAGTAGTGTTCCCTTGTGGATCATGCTTTATGGTGTATAGTTTACCAGCAGGCATTTCAAAGTTGTTAGATCGACTAGGTGCTAACAAATCACGAATTGTCTCATTATATATCTCCAACATCGATGCCTGCACATACGAAAATCTCTCAGAAACACTACCTATAAGGATACACTTTATAAGCTGCATTGCATTAAGGATATTAACCTGCATACAGTACTTCCATCCTTGATTTTCAAGAGATTGACTACTCTTAAAAATTTGCTCTAAAGAACGAGGTATGATGCCTTTCTGATCACGGCCTGGTTGCCCCATCATTGTATAAGTTTTACCAGACCCTGTTTGACCATATGCAAATATGCATACCTGCATTATGAAAAATAACTTAAGCATTCTAAATTGACAAGTACTTCAGAACTGAAATGAACTATAAATATCTTGTAAAATTTTCAAGATGATGGTGATATAGGTGTGTAGAAGTAGAATGTGAGCAAGATAGTAACACTCATATATTTGTAAAAAAAAAGATGTACAATTTTTAGCATGTATTCCTATGGTATGTGGTGCTGGTGAAGAGAGAATAAAGGATGTCATCAAAACAATTAAAGAAGCATCCATTTTATCTTGAAGGAAAAAGGATAGAGTTGGGATATTCGAGTTACTAGATATGGTACGTTATGAACAGACTTGATCAATACTTCATTGCTGTAGTGCAAAATTGATACCTTGTACCCATCGAGCGCACTTTGAACTAGTTGTGACATCTCCACAAACACATCTTCTTGTGAAGCACCATGGTCAAATACTTTGTCATATGAGAAGGAAAATCTCTGACCTACATAAAACAAAACAATAAAACAGTCACTGATTAGCTCTACCACGGAAAACTTAGTGGGGGAACATAATCCCTATTTAACTTCACCGCAAAGCACAATTCACCTTGGTTCATCAAATCAATACCACGCCCTGCAGATTCAACTGAAGTTGGATATGAAATAAGGGCTTCTTCCATGCCACTAGAATCACTATCTTGCAAAAGCGGTCGGACCCTACAAAATACTCTGATGTTCCCTTTCAGTTCCTGCAAATAGAAAGGTCAATCAGTAACAAGCAACAACAGCCAGATACAAAATTTTCAGTTTTTACTCAAAATTTTCTTCTGTTGATAAAAAAAAATACTGTTTTAGTAAGAAGTGCTAGTATTTTGAAAGCATTACCAATATTGTATTGTGCAGTTTCTTTCGTAATTTGTCGGCTTCAACAATTTGAAATTCCGCAGATGCCAAGCGTTCTTCCAAATCTTTTATTTTTACCTTTTGCTCTTCATATCCTGTCATCGCCTCAATCGCAGTAACATCAGCAAGCTACAAAGGTAAAACAATTACATCAAATGTCATATAACAGTATCACACATGTAATTCAGCATTGACAAGATATGATTTCTAACCTTCAGCTTCTCCGTTGCAACTGCAAGTTGTTTCTGCAAAGTTTGAATTTGTTCTTGCTGCATACTCCATGATTCCTGAGCACAAGCAAAATGATGAGCCAAATAGCTGTGCACATAAAGTATTAATCCGAAAATCTTAAACAACTAACCTCAAAAGCTGTCACTTTCACACTCAAGCTTTCACAATATTTTGCAGACTTCCCAGCTAGTTCCTTGTAATTAGCAAGGTCAGCACTCAAGGTATTTACTTGAGCAACAGACTGATCACGGTCATCTCTAACTTGCTGCAGCTCAATTCTAAGGCACTCCACTTCTTTTCTAAATTCTTCCTTCACTCTAATAGCCTCTTGTTGAGAAGTCTAACAGAATTCAAAACAATTAATGATCAAGTGAAACACAAACTATACTGCAAAAACCTAAATACCAACAGTTTCAGTCTGCAGCAAACACAACTCACCCTGGAAGAATCCAACTGGTTCTTCATTGAGTTGTTAAGATCTTTCAGAGAAGCCATTGTTTCCATCATGGCACTCTTCTCCTTTTGCAATTTTGAGATGATGTCCCCACTCTTAGAGGCATCAGCTTGAAGATTACTATTGTATTGCTGCAAGCTGGTGTTGTACTCTTGCAGTCTTTTGTTCGTGTCTTGGACCATTTTTAGCTAGTTCACAATTTCCACCCATCAGAAAGAGATATTATGGCTCAAATTCACGTAAGACTTCATAAAACATTTCTGAACACCTACTTGCTCACTGAACCGTTTTGCCTCATGACTGACCCTTTCCAGGTCAACCGTCAGCAAGTCTCGAGATGCCTCGGCTGATTCTCTTTCCTGCCTCTCCTTCTCATAGGACTCCACAGCAAGCTACCAATTTAAAGATTGAGAAATGTAAACCGTGGCTGGAACCAATCACACAGGCGCAAAACAACACCACATAACTATGTAGCTTATGCGATAGATGAGTTCTGACCAGCCTGTCGACCTTCTCCTTGTTCAAGGTTTCCTCCAATGAGTTGCACCGCCTAGTCAAGTCCAGGTGAGCAGCTTTCAGCTCTTCCAGATCACTGCTGAGCTGGGCCTCTGGAAGTACAATACGAAGAACATAAAGTACAAGAAGAAACTCAGTCACCACAAGTATATCACTACGACGGAATGCTATTCTGATGAACAAACAGCACACTTGAATGCTCACAAGGGTCTTTTCCTCTGGTGTGATCAAAGTATCAAACAAGTACAAAAAAGAGAAGAGCATTAGAATCCATTACCCAACTCGGCGTGCTGGGCATTCTCTGCATCCATCGTACTACGGAGCGTTTCCTGCTCGGCCAAGTAGCCGTCCTCCAACTCAATATACCAGCGGATGCAAGCTCTCAGCTTCTTGATGTACTCGCTCATCTGCTCAGCTCTCCCCTGCACAAGTCCAACCAATTATTCACGATACCTGCTCCAAATTTTCAACAGAAAGAACGCCAAGAAACCCCAAAAGAACCCACCTTGAAGTCGGTCTTGCTCTTCCCCTTCATCTTCTCGGCAAGCAGCCTCTCTACATCCTCCCTCCCGCTGAACTCGATCACAGGCGCCGCCGGCCCGGCCCCGCCCTCGCCACCGTCCACCGACGCCGTGTCGCTGTTTGCGCCGCCACCGTTGTTGATTGCCGACAGCACGTTGCGGCGCGGCCCCGGCTTGACCCCCATCCCCCGCCGCGCGTTCCCCAAGTTCTCCTTCTTCTGCAGCAACAACAACCAGCCACACCCCCAAATCGCAAGAACTAAGCTCCCAGGAAACAGCCCGAAAAAGGGGATTTCTTTCCACAAAAGAGAGAAAATTACCGGGTAGGGGCTACGGGGCGTGAGGGAGGAGGCCATGAACGGGGATTAGTGGCAGGATTAGGGGTTATAGCTAGGGTTCTCTCCTCCTCAGTGGTGGTGGTAGGTGGGAGAAGGGGAGCTTTCTTGGGGCCGGATTGGAGTGAGCTCGAAGGCAGAGAATCTCGTGGCTTAGAAGCGCCGACAAACCCGCGCTTTAGATCCCAAAAACCTCAAGAAAAAACTGCGGAACCGATGAACTTGGGCAGGATTTGAACTTTTGAAGCCTCCAACTTCGATTATCCTCGAATTTTCATGGACTACTCTCTTCGCTCGGATCTGAGCGAGAAATGGGGGGAGAAGAGAGAGAGAGAGAGAGGAATGAGAAGAGGACGAGGCGGCCGAGCTATTTCAAAATATTTTGAACGCTCACGCATCAAGGGGTACCCACCCAACCCTCCAACTTCGATTTTATTTACCACACTGCCACTGGTGTTAGTTTAGAGCTCAAGCCGGCGGTGCCCGGTCGCAGTGGGGCGCCGGCCTCTCCAGTTGTCAGGAAGTGCCATTCCTGTAATATCCTGATTTTGCCGGGGTATTTTAGGTATTTTTGTTGAACGGTCAACTTCGGTGTCGTGGGCTTCGAGATTCGCGTCGCCTAGGCCTCCTCCTGATGGGCCGAGCCGGGCCGGGAATGTTGCGACGTTGCTCTCCTCCCCGCTTTTCTTGTCTTTTTTCGGAGTCAGCAGCTTAGGCAGTGTTCGTAACTGCTTCTTAGCTAGCTTATTTAAGTGGCACGCAAAACGAGAAACGTCATTAGCGTATGATTAATTAAATATTTACTATTAAAAAATTGAAAAATGGATCTATTTGCTTTTTTAGAGCTACTTTCATATAGAAAATTTTTACAAAAAACGCACCGTTTATCGTTTTGGGAAGCGTGCGCGCGGGAAACGAGGAGTTAAGCCAACTAGAATAAGCAGTAACGAACAGGGCCTTAGAGGTGCCACGTCTTGTTAAGCTAAGCTTTTCTTCCGAAGTCTGAACGAATTGTTAAGCTAAGCTAGCTTGTCAGTCACTTCGCCACAGGAACCTGAGAATGATTGATCAGTGTCGACGCGATGCTAATTAGCATTGGTGTTTGTTAAATTGGTGTCTCGTCTCGTCAATCTGCGAGATTAGACCATAATTGCATTGTGCCTTGCCGGTTTAAGATGGGTTAATGATGGTGATTAGCCAAGGGTTCGGTGTGATGATACTTGGCGTATGTTGTCAGCTAGCCATTTCATTTATTTCGTGTGTGCTTTATTAGTTGGGGGAGCATGACTGCTGCTGTCTCCTTTGAAGTTCCTAAGTTAGTGGCAGAGTTTTTCGCCGAACAAGCACGATGCGTCGTTGCCAAACGTGGTCCATCAAAGTGCTAGATCCGGCCGGGCTGGTCGTGTTTGAGTAATCGAGTTGGTATCTGCAAGCTTAATTATGAGTACAAATATCACCCTGTTTTGGCTTGTAATCCAGTCTAAAGGTGTATTACCTTGTACTACATCATGGCACGACAGTGGCCTAGCGATGCCAGTGATGCGTTATCTTGCACTTTACGTAAAACCTAAAACGTGACATGGTATGGTCCATATCACACCGGTGTACCTCTTGCCAAGATGTATGTATAGTACACCGTACCAGCTGCTGCCAGCCAAACGTACGTTTCTGATTAATGGTAGATCGTAGAAAAACAAAATTAAAACAGGTTCCAATCTACCAACCGACTGATTTAATACTTGCATATATTTTCAGAAAGGCCCGATCAGTGGGACGACGACGACGACGTCTGTGCAACTTGCTGATCATCACCAGAAGAATACAAGAGAAGAAGCAGAGAAAACAATGGCGCCCGTTTTGTTTTCAGAAAGCGGCCTGTACGGTTTGTATAATGTGTCACGGCCGACACCGCCTACGCGACGGACGGACGAACCGATCGGTCGCGGCGAGGGAAGGTGACGCGGCGCGCGCATGTAAGCTCGCGCGTCGCTACCTGCCGATCTATCGGTCGCCGGGGGGAGACACTAGACACTGCTCCCTGCTGGCGACCTCGGCCATGATCATCGAGTTCTTCCATCATTCATTCACTTGCCACCAAACCTGTCATGGGCTCGCACAGGAGAATCTTGGTGGTGTTTGAATCAATTTATATATGTAATTTAAAAATTATATATAAAATAAGAAACATTATTAACACATGATTAATCAAGTATTATCTATTATAACTTTAAAAATTAGATTTATTTGATTTTTTAAGATGCTTTTATATAAAAATTTTTTAAAAAAACATACCATTTTATATTTTAGAAAATGTGCTAATGGAAATCGTGAAAGTAGCCACAAGCTAAAAGCTAAAAAGAACACCACCTAAGTGTACTTTTGGCTAGAGCTTACCAGCGACAAAAAAAAGTCACAAATCATTAGCATACGATTAATTGTGTATTAATTATTATAGACTTAAAAAAATAAATTTATCTATTTTTAAAAAATATATATAATTTTTTTTAATAAAACGTATAACAGTTCATAAGCATACCCATGGAAGCATACCCATGGAAGTAGCTCAGGCTACGAGCTCACTCAACGCACCCTAACCCACTGCTGATAGAACCACGCAACCGTGAGGGGAAGAGCAGAAGAGCAGAATGAATGAATCATGCGGAGGAACGCGACGCATTCCACCAAAAACGACCGCGCAGCCGTCGCCGCTGCCGGTGCCGCCTAGGAGACGCCGCGTGATGTCGCGCTAGCTTGCGGTTTGCGCCTCGTCACACGGTTGATGTCGTGATTTTGCGCGATCTCACGGTGAAGTAGTCGTTGTGTCCTACGCGCGGCGCGGAGAGTGAAGCGTGCTAGCCAAATTGGACCTCGTGGGTTGTGAGAGATGGGCCTAAGTGGGCCAAATTAGCCAGGTAAATAGGCCGTATGTGAACTGAAAGTCTGAAAATTCGGCCCAGTCACTGCCGTCGTCGTCGACTTCCTCTTGTCGTCACACGGGGAACTTGCGGTGGGGTGGCCTAGGTTATTAGCATTCGCACCTCGGAGGCGGCGGCGGGCACCGGATTTCTTGCGCCGATGCCTCGTCAGCATGCGCCGGCGTTCACGCCCGATGCGGCATCGACCTCGGCCACCGGCGGGGCGGGGGAGCGGCAGAGCCTCCCTGCGCTGCAGGCCAAGATGAAGCGTGACCCGGAGGGGTACGAGGAGGAGCTCCGCCAGCTGCGGCGCCACTTCGGGTCCTCGGTGTTCCTCTTCCGGCAGCAGGCAGCACTGGCCTCCACGTCCTCCTCGGGCGACGGAGGGGAGGTGGCGAAGGAGCTCGGCGACCTCGCGCTGTTCCTCGCCCACGTGGCGCCGTTCTACCCGGAGGACCTCGCCGATTTGCCCGATCAGATTGGGGGCCTGCTTGACACCAACGCGCGCGCGCGCCGCCGTCGGGGCTCCGTGTGCACCTCGTGCAGGCGCTGATACTAATGGTCAATCGGAAGGTGACTCCTGTTTAATTCATTTGTTTGTTTCACATTTTAATTTTGTTTGAGTTGTGCGGGATGAAACGAATTTCACCTATGACTGGAGTAAATTCACCTCATATGAGTTGTGGGATGAAACGAAATTCACCTATGATTGTAGAGTAAATTCACCTTATATGCATTGTCTTTTTAATGTTTAGATTGTTGATCTGGAGGACACAATGGATTTATTTATGGAGCTTCAAGTTATTGGGGACCGGGCTGTCAAAAAATTAGCATTTTCACATATGGTACACAGTATCAGGAGAATGAACCAAACCCACAAGAATGAAGCCAGGAATCGTAAACTGCAGAACATCCTTTTTACATTCTTACAGGTTTGTGACATACCATTCTTGCATTCATGATTCTCTTCCCACCTCATTTGGTGCATCTTGTTTTGCTGTTCCAGGGCGAGGAAGATTCGAGAGCAAAGAGGGCCTTTACTATTCTGTGCGATCTTCACCGTCGGAGGGTCTGGTTTGATGAACGCATAGCAAATGCTATATGCAATGCTTGTTTCCATGTTTCTTCTAGGTACATACTGCCAGAATATACTATATGCTTACTAGTATGTGTTCTTCATCTAAAATATATCTTTTACATGCAGAATTATGATAGCTGCTATTTCATTCCTTCTTGGGTATGAAAACGTTGAGCAAGAAGATGATAGTGATGCGTCGAGCAGTGAAGATGAAGCTCAAAACCCTCAGATTATTCTTAGTAAAGAGGATGTTTACAAGGTTGTTTGAATTTTTTGCATTATTTCGATTTATAGTGTTTTACATCCTTTTTTCTGTCCCATGCCTTCTGATATATAATGCATTTTATTGCCATTTTGCTTTCTCAGGCAAATCACAAGGGCACTGCTGCTACTAAGAAAAAGAAGAAAACTAAATTGCAACGTGTGATTCGTAGTATGAAAAGGCAACAACGTAAATCCACTGAGGAGACTGGCTCCAATTACTATTCACCACTGATGTATTTAAAGGATCCTCAGGTGGGTAATTGTGTAATCCCATAATTGTTCCAATCTTATCACTTACAAATTGACTGTTATATTGAAAATTTCCTTTTTGGCTGACAGGGTTTTGCTGAGAAGCTCTTCTCTCAGCTGCAGAAATGCAACGAGCGGTTTGAGGTTGTCCCTATTCCTTGTTTCTGAAGATTTGTAGTGGATATTCTTTAAAAAGTCATATATAATTACCAAAGCTATCATGACTTAGTACTTTTAGCTTTTTGCTGAAGTTTTATATGTGAGTGTGTACAGTTGGAACTAACATTGAAGTAGGAGAATTGGAAACCAAATGTGCAATAATTTGTTGTTTTTAAACACAAGTATTGGTTGCTTTCAATGTCTGCTGTGAGCGACATATTCCATCCGATGGTTAAGGATTCCTGTTTTCATTCAGCTATTTGGGGTTTGTTCTTATTTGATGTGCTCTCTGCTTATAAATCTTTACATGTGAAGTGTGCAATTGTATGTTCCAACAAAGCCAATATTTCTTCTTTTTTTTTAAACAAAAACAAACATTCATTCAAATTTATTTATGTTGTTTGGGTGCTTGCAGGTAAGGATGATGATGTTAAAGGTTATTGCAAGGACTATTGGGCTGCATCACTTGGTTTTGTTGAACTTCTATCCATATCTTCAAAGATACGTTCAAGTATGTTGTTAACTTGGCATATGTTCATCTTGTAGCAACCTTATGGTAGATATAACATTAATTTATGCTGTCTTTGATAATAAGTTTTGTACCTTTCTGTGATGCAGCCTCATCAACGAGATGTAACAACTTTACTTGCTGCAGCAGTACAGGCTTGCCATGATATTGTTGCAATACTTCTGCTCTTTTCCTGTATTCTATAACTAGTGATACCGCTTCTATTGCTTTGTCGAAATTCAGCTAAATTAATATGATTAATTTCAGGTGCCTCCTGGTGCTGTTGAACCACTGTTTAAGCAGATAGTAAATCAATTTGTGCATGATCGCTCTCGTCCAGAGGTTTGCATTACACACATCGAATATCTAAAATATTTGAATATTTTCCAGCTAGCATGGGCATATTTCTAACCAACCTCATTTTAGGCTATTGCTGTTGGCTTGAATGTTGTGCGAGAGATCTGCATGAGAATACCCTTGGTACTTACCTTGCTCAAATCTGTACTCTTGCTTTCTAGTGCTATTGACCAGACATCCCTTAAATTTGTGTGCTGGATTCAAAGTTATTGCGGTGGTCATGTTTTCTTGTTCCTAATTCCTGTGCCCTGGACATGCTCAAGTAGAGGGAACATTAGTTGTGATTTCATTTTGTATTTCTTTTAAACTAGTCTTATATGATTGGTATTATTAAGTGATGCGTTATGGACCAAAAGGATGTGATAGTCGGTTGCTACAGGTTTTAAGCATATAAGTGCAGCTTAATTAAGAGGTATAAACATGGTTTTACCAGACCGCATTTAGTCTTGTGTAGGCCTGACACTTTAGTCACTTATGCATGAGAGCACACATGCAGGTTTGCATAGTACATAACCACCTGAGGTACTGTGTGTGCTGTAAGATATTTAGGAAGGTATTCTTGGTCTATTTATTTTATTCATCTAGCATGGCTATCTTAATTCTTCTGTTATACCTGCAGTTGATGAATGAAGATCTACTCCAAGATCTTGTTTTATACAAAAAGTCCCACGAAAAAACTGTTTCCATTGCTGCTCGTTCTCTAATTACTTTATTCCGGGAGGTCAGTTCTTATACTTTTGCATATTCTATGATTACTTTGATTGTTCAGTGTTCACTTCAGCTAAACCTCCTTTGGGTTTGAATTCAGATCTGTCCTTCTCTGCTAGTCAAGAAAGACCGTGGGCGTTCTGTTGATCCGAAGGCTCGGCCAAAAGCATTTGGGGAAGCAACTGTCGCTACTGACGTGCCTGGATCTGAGTTGCTAGATGAAGACTTTTCATCGGAAGGGGAAGGCTCAGACGATGGGTCTGATGCTTTTGATTCTAATGATGAGAAAGAGTTACAATCTGCCCCGGGTACTAAACAAAGTTTGGAGGGTCTGTCTGAAGCAAACAGGCTTGACACAAATGAAGGTATGAAAGAGGAATACCAACTATCTGGGGATGAAGATGATATAGTGGAAGTAGATGAGGATCAAGACATCTCTGACAATGATAGTGAAGAAAACGATGTTGAGCTAGAATATGACTCTGATATGGATGAGGAGAATGATGTATCTGATGAGGAGGAACTCAGTGAAAACCTAAATGATTCTGATGAAGGCTCTGATCAGGATGATGACAGTGACCAGGATGATTAGTCAAAAGACAGCAGTTGTAAGGCGAATAAGAGGAAGTTAAGTGATTATATAGGGGCACTTAATGCTGCAGATGCAAGCCTTCGAGCTCTGAATAAGTTAGCAGGAGCCAAGAAAGCTGAAGCGTTGTGCGATGAAGCTGGTAAAATTTTATCTGATGAAGACTTTAAGCGTATCAAGGAGCTCAAGGTATGAGAATTTTACCCAGTTGTAGTTCATGTTTCTACATTCTTTTGGGGAAAGTGAAGTTGTATATATCTGAAATTGTTTTGTTTCAGGCGAAAAAGGAAGCAAAACTGGCTCTGGCACAACATGGACTAAGCAAGGGCAGTGACACAAAATCAGTAACCTTTAAAATGCTGTCTTCTGATCAGCTTAGTACGAAACGTGTTGACCCATCTAAGCTTGAGGTGCATTTTCTCTCTTCCCCTCCGGCGTTGCACACGCGAGTGGCCTCTCGCACGCCCACACTTACACACTTGCTTATATAAAAATATTTTCCTTTATGTAGGCCCACATTAGGAGAAAGCTTACGAAAGAGGAGATTAGAACTGGTGAAAGCTGGAAGAGAAGATAGAGGAAAATGCCAAGCAAGAACTGCTGTGAAACAGAAAAAGGTATTCGTTTATATGATTCTCCATTTTTTGTGCTTATTTTAACCTATGTCGCCTACATGGCACAACATTGTGAAATCTGATCATGAACTGTTATTTCGCAGCGTTTGTTCCTTCTCTACTTATATGCTTCTTGTTGCGTTTTAGACTGGTGGCCTGAGCAATAGGCAGAAACAACACAAGAAGAGAATGCCTCTCGCTGCAAGCAGAGCAAAGGCAGCACGTTCTCGACAGGAGAAGAAAAAACAGCAAAAGCACTCGGGGAAGCAATTCAGAGGACGGAAGGCGTGGAATTGAGGGATTTTGTGCTTGCTCGGCCTACTGGCCAAAATTTTGACTCAAGTTATGATTTTTTATATATCAAATATGGTTTTACATACCGTGTAGCTACAGTATGATCGATTTTCAAGTGCTTGTGCTGTCCTTTTCTGTGCGTAGAGAGAATGGAGCCTATCGTTCGCAGCAGTTTATCACTGACAAGCTCGTGCATCACGTGTCCCTCCAGGACCAAGTGCCTGCATTGCACTGGACCACAAGAATGCTGGCATGTCATTTTTTTATTTGCGGTGTCAAAAAAAAAATACTAATGCTGTCTCAATTTCTGTATATGAGACTGGTTAGATTTGGCCAGCAACCTCCCTCTCCTATAGCACCCTCTTAGCACAATAATCAAACCATAACCACAAACAGTGATTAGGGTTCTGTCGAGTGAAGGAATACTTGGCTCGTTCTCTGCTGGGAGATCGAGACGGCTTACGGGTAATCCGTTGCTAACTTTAGTTTACCTAAATAAATTAAATTTTATTTTTTAATTTAAAAATAAAACTTAGTTTATTTAGTTGAACTGTCACTAGTATATTGATACCGCCGCGCTCATCAACATAGATATGCGTGAATCGGCTCACGGATAATCTGTTGTCAGATTTAGTTTAACTAAATAAACTAAATTTTATTTTTTAATTAAAAAATAAATTTTAGTTTACTATTAAAAAATAAAAATTAGTTTATTTAATTAAACTAGAGCTGATAATGAATTATACATGGACCGATTCACACCTTTAATTTATTTAGTTAAATTAGAGTTGATAATGAATTATACATGGACGGACTCACGCCTCTGCCTACTCTGCTACTCATCAAGATGCTTCCGCAGTTGGGATACGCTGTCAACACGACAGTCAGAAACTCCGGCGAGATTCGTGTGGTGGCCTCATTCTCTAACATGGCCACCACTGATGACATGAGTGATCTAGCATATGGATCTTCCTGAACACACAATAGTCATACATGCATACAGAGCAAAAAATCGCTAATAGCTTCCCTGAATAAACGAGTCCACGAAATCCTCTGCATTTCCATCTTTCCACAAGCTCCATGCCTGAACCAGGGAACAAAGTTCCTAAGTAGTGCGTATTTCTAGCTGTTGAAATTTTATGCATTTCAATATTTCATAGAATTTACACAGGCTATAAGATTTGCAAAATCCGTTATAAGACGAGGTGAGCTGATCTTAGAGCCGCTTATTAGTTCCAAGACTAAAACACCAAAGCTGCAGGTGTCAGACTTGACAGAGAAGATGCCTTCCATCTTATTTTCGGGAGATATGTAACCACTATATGAATCATGTCACCAACGAGTGTGGGTAATTTGAAAATGTTCTAGTGTATAAATGTTAGTATTTTAATCATAAGTAGTGCAAGAGTTGAGATCCAGTGCTGTGCTGGTTAGTATATGCCTGTGCTGGTTACCACCAAAGATCCTTGCCATACCAAAATCTGATGTTTTGGGCTCATCTCCTCATCCAATAAAATGTTGCTGGCTTTGAGATCTCTGAATTGTTGTCATCCTTGAATCTTGGTGGAGATAAACAAGTCCTAGCTACTCCTTTGATTATGTTGAACCGTATTTGCCAATCAAGCATAGACTTTTTTGAATCATCTACCATGAACAGTACGAAAGGAAACTTATAGTTGAATCATCTGATACTGACATAAGCACTGTTACAAAACAAAGAAAGGGGTGTATAACATCTCTTTTAGTTCTCAGTAGCGATCCTCTACTGCCACTCTTTCCCAACATCTGGGGCTTCCTTAAGAAGTTTCTCCAATCCATTTCACTGTAGAATTTGCATGTCTTTGGCCAAACCATTCAGTTGAGGTCCAGGGGTGTAATTTACAAAAGACAAACCTACCAGCAAGTAAACATGTAGAGAAAAAGGATTACAAATTGGGAGAACCACTTGCTGTTGTACCCCCAAAAAACCTTCAGTTGCTACACCATAAGAAACATAGCGCGAGAGTGTGCTACACCGGAACTCGTTTTCCTCTGTAGCGGTCAAGGAACTGCAGACAAGGGAAATTAGAACAGTTAGAATAGGTAACAGACCAAGCCGCATGTCTCCTAGCAACAAAAGGATATTGTTCTGCCTGAAGTTCATACCGATGTGACAAATGGTTGTTGAAATATCCAGCCAATAATAGGAATCCTTTGCAAGAAAACGGCAAGAGTTGGCCAGAATCCACTGAAATAAAGTCCAAGTTAGTGTCCATGACAAGTACAGGTAAGTCTTTTGATAGGGATGGAGGATTTTGCAAGGCACACTGATTTTGCATATAATCATAACCAAAGTATTGAATAAAATCTTTAGGCCTTGTCTCTAACACTTTTCAATGTCAGGTTGCTCAAGAAAGACAAGATGAAAAAAAATCTGACCTGAAGAGTACAACAAAGCCATAAGCCTCTAAAAGCATGCCGAAAAAGGGCCACCCAATGAGAACCAGGAAAAAGCCAGCACCAAATGAGATGGTACCCTGTTCATTACATCAGCTACTAATTAGATAATACAAAGTTGATGAATCACAGCTATTGTGAATTTAGCAGTTGTCAAACCTTGTAATTCTTAGGTTTGGTGAAGAATTGCATAGTTGATTTCAGACCAATTGTCAAACCCAAACCTGACAGGAAGAGAATCTGAAATAGGGCAGAAGTGAACCATACGCATATTCAGTCGACCCAGATCACAAAATTCAAGGGAAAAATACAGAAGAAGTGATAATTACATTGCCCATTGCAATAAGCCCCTTGTCAAAGAAGAAAATGATTCCCAGGAAGGAGAAGAATACTCCAAAGCCTGTCAAGCCTAGCCCAATTTCTGATGAAGATAAAACACAGAAGCCACAAGTCATTGAAATATTGAATGAATAAGAAGCCAGCGCTACCATTGTTTTTGTAATGCTCCATGCCTAGTCCACACCAAATCTTAGGTTTGTCTTCAGTTTGATTAGAAGGTTTACTAAATTGACCTTGTTGGGTCCTAGAAGTTTACATATATAAGTATTTATACAGTATTGAAATGCTAGGCTATGGTCAGGTACAACATATGCTATCTACCAATGCATTGATGTATCTACATAAATGTTTGATCCTTCTATGCCAACCAGCATTATATGATCAAGAAAATAGTACATCATAAACCCCCTCCCTAATGGATAACAACTTATAAGTTGCAAAATAAGTAGAATATCATATACCAATCTTTCCATTTTATCAGTTGGCGGCGTCATTGAAATTTCATATATGTGAACGCCAGAAGCAGAAATAAATGAGACAAGCTAAATCAATTCAAAATTCATAAACCTAGCAAGTAAATGGTGCTCCCATGAGAAGTAGCTACTACAATGCAATTTGAAAGGAATGGAGCCAGGTCCATACTCTTGAGGTCATTCATCTCGAAGGAAACCATCTTGTTGAGCAAAGGGTAGCAACCACACCAGTGAAGAGCAAAAGAAAAACCTGCAACTGCGGAAAGTGAAAAAAATTGGGTACACTTAAATAATTAAAGCAAACAAAACAGGGCAAACTGCAACAGTTAACATAACTCCAGAAGAACACCAATCCCTGAATTGATAGGTGTACAAGATGACATAGGAATATTTCGATGAAAGACGCCACCAATCAGTGGCGGAGACAAGGCCCAGCCACCCTGGGCCAGTGGCCAGGCTCTGCCGAGTCTACTTGCGTTCTGCTGGTTTACTGAAGGCTAGATTAGCCAAGCAAATTAACTAGCAAACCGATTATTCTAAATCTAGCAAGTAGCAACGGCATGGCGTTTGTAGCATCATTTTATCAATTAGCACAATGGCACCAACAGCTGAGGGCATCGAGGTACTCTTCGCGGAAATTTGCAACTGAAAACCTAAGCGATGCCAGTTGGAAATGATAACCTAAGAACTCTCCTGCTGCGAATGCTGACCTCCTAAATCAAACCGAGGAGGCGAGATCTAAAATCTCCGCGCAACAATTCCACCCCTAAACGCGGCTCGCGCCTCCCTCGCGCGCCGGATCGCCGGCACCGACACCCCCCACGGATCGAGCCTGGCCGAGGGTGATCCACCACAGGCGTGGGCACGGTCACCGAAGAAAGGAGGAGAGGGGACTAACCGTGCTACGGGGACGGCGACGAGGTGCGGCGAGCCCGCGGCGGTGGCGCCGGAGAAGAGGAGGGGAGCGCGCGCGTGGTAGCGTAGCGCCGGAAGCGGGGGAGCGGCGTTTCGGTCGTTGCGGTCTATGGGGATGGGCCGTGCGCCTGTGCGGTGGTGTGGGAAGCAAGAACATTTCACAGGACCCGAGTCCTATGTTCATCCGAAGGACCTCCTCTCTCCTTGTTCCACGTGTCCTATTACAGTCTCGAAGCAATATTCCTGACCGGATTTTTATACTTCCTATAGGCTGTATAGCTCCCATCTAACTAAACCAAACGGTTAAGATCTTTGTATGTACTAAGAGTTTTGTAAGAATTATTTTAGTACATACCTCGTTTAGAGCTCAGAAAAATCCGTGTCATTTGTGGTGGAGCAAGACTAGACGTTGAATGTCCTATTCAACCGACACTTGATATGGATAAACTACCCACCAATAGATAAGTCATTTCTGCTAAGTACAGATATAGTGAAAAGTTTCCGATCAGACCAAGAGGGTATAGGAGGGCGAGAACATTTCGTCGAAATGCCAAGTGGATCCGGGTGAAGGGGGCGAGAACATTTCGTATAGAAGACCGAGAGAACTAGGAGTATAGAAGACCGAGAGAACTAGGAGGCAGGACAAGGCTTACAACATATGTCACGCCACCAAGAGAGAGAGTATTTTCCCATGTGGCGAGCAGACCACATTAGAGTTCTTTGGAACAGCATGGATTTTATGATATTTTTATATGAATTTGTTCGAATCCCATAAAATTCTTTCGAAATTCCCCCATTTCCAAAGGAGGCCTATATCTTGTACCGAGATAAGAAAAATGGAGTAAAACTCCAACCCAGGTTAAATCACAGAAAACCCCATGATAACAATTAACAAACTCATAAAAAGCAGATGGTTTCACTTATCATCGCCTTGCATCCAAGTAATCTGAGAAGTCGGCATCCATCAACTTCAGGTGGACAAAAGAAAAACGAACAGATACAGGTTGGAAACTGGAAACCGATTTTCCATCTATCTGCATATTATGTTAAGCAAAACATGTGAACCATCAGAATGCCTTACCCAAACAAAAGAGAAGCCATCACAACGCAAGTCCTGGAGCAATATTTAAACAGACAAAAGACGACGGATACTATGCTAATTTGGTTGAGGAAGTGTGCAAACTGTAGCCATCACAACACTTGGTACAACAAACGCCACTTATGTGCTTAACCAACCAACCAAACAGCAAGGAGCAGAAACTCCAATGCTGGAACGAAAGATTATGCCAATGCTGCACTTTCTGTGAAAAGTACAACCCAACAGGCCAACAGATGGTGGGAATTCTCAAGGTTGACACTAACATTATCTGAACTCTGGAGAAAACTAGATGGAAATTCTGAAGCCAAAACTTCACGGATTATGTATCAATATATGCAAATCTACCAAATGCAGTACGAAAGTTGTGGTTCTACAGTACTCATCAGATGCTAGTGTGCAAAATTAGGTCACATGTGAACATATAACAGAAGGTATAAGCAGCATGTATCATCAGCTATTGAAGACAAAAATGATACTATGGCATTCCAGGCAGTTAAGTGTTCCCAAATGCAAACATCGACAGGTGTAAAGAAAAAGTTCTAACTTTGTTTCGCAATGGGACCTCTTCCTTCTGTTGTGGAGCATGCTGTGGGGGATCCCCATCCAATCATGGAAGATCTGGCGTCTCCATCTTGAAACTAATTAAATCACATTAATTCATACTCATTAAACAACATTGTATCATGTGAGAGTTTGGCTGGTGAACAGGATCACCATCCTAGCATCCAAAGAACTATATTATATTTAATATGATGAAGCAAACCATATAATGAAAACTACAAAATCCTAGTCCTAAAAAATTGTAGTTGCAATACTTTTCACTCGAACAAAAGCAAAAGCTAAAGAAGTATGATTTCTTAAACGATGATATGAGCATGAGCTTGCACATTAAATATATTTAAAGGACATGCCCCGAAAGAACAAATTGAGAGCATTGTTAAAACTTAATCACATGAAACATGGTTGGCACAGATAAATCCCTGCTTTTGAGAGAATCTTCAAATGACTGACTGATCCCAAAACCTACCAGCTAGTAAACTACGTTGGCAAAAGTGAGAGATCGCTAAATGCTATTAATCATATAGAAAGACGAAGGTCACAATCTTTTCCTTGGCGCTAGCCATATCTTTCAGTAACTCAAGTTCTTGCTGTGCGTGGGGGTGGATTACTACCGAGCTATAACCAATGGTCAGAGTTCATCAAAGTAGGGTTCTCCTATTAATTTGGTCATTGCAAACAAATTCGATCTCAGATCATTACAATAATGTTATACAGAGAACTACATGTTGTATTGAATTGCAAATCTTAGGGGCAGAAACTTGGTTCAAATCTTTTTTATCACAACAAACGGAACATAATCCTTGCTCAGAGATACAACTGGGAAGCAAACAGATAATGCTAAAAACAAATGAGAGCCAGGAGCTACTCATCAAAGAACAAACTGCATAGATAAGCAGAGCAAGCACCTAGATAATTTTCCAGACCAAAGCCACATTCTCCAAACGAACTCTAGATGCAAGTTATCTTCTCATGCAATGGAATTGGAAAGACGGAGAGCCGCTCATTCCGCTGGCTGCGGCTCCACGGCCTCGCCCTCGGAAGTGGCGGGGGCTCCTTCCTCGGAAGGCGCCGCCGCGGCCTTGGCGGCAGCGGAGCGGGACTTGACGAAGTCTAGGAGGCGGCGGCTGACCTCCTTGGAGTAGAGCTGCAGCGCCTCGATGCCTTCCTCCACGGACGCCGCCGCCGCGCCGCTGTCGGCCGTGGCGTCGAAGGCCTCGGCCTCGATGGCCCGCGCGGCCGGCTCGGCGTCGGCCGCCGGCACGGCGCCGTAGCGCTTGCAGAGGATGGTGTCCCCTCCCAGGGTGTCCACCAGGCGCCGCACCACCGCGTCCCGCGTCCGCTGCGTCGGCGGCCAGATGCTGAACGAGAACCCCTGCGACTCCTCCCCAGCAGCAGCCGGCGCCGCTGCCGCGGCAGCGGAGGGGAGCTCGTCGGTGGCCATCCGCGGAAGCTTCTAGAGAGAAAAAAAAAACTTGAAAACCCTAGACCGATCCGTTCGCGGTGGGGACTTAAAAGCGGAGGCGGCAGGGTGCGGTGGAGAGTCGCTGTAATTGATGATTTTGCGGTGGCTTCAAGGGGAGGGAAGAAACGCAACGAAACGCAAAGCTAAACCGAGATTGTGGAGAGGAGATGAGGAGATGGTCGGTTGGTGACACTACTTATAACGCGACGACGGGTGCTCCGTTTTTTGGGGCATATTGATGCCTTTCCTGTTTTGATTCGTTTGGATTTGAATTTTAACGTTCGATTCAGAGTAGAAATGGTAGGCGATCTGGATAAATCCGAGGAATTCAATGCCTGGGAGCACTACTGACGTGTAAAGATACGATTTTTTTTAATTGAGTTAAGTGCTTTCCAATGGTGGGACGAGCAGTAGCAACGGATTTACCGCGTAGTACACCGTGGACGTGGACGCTCACCCGCACACGCCACACCAATGCTGGATCGAATCGTATATTCGAATCGACCGGTGGTGCAGCCCACCCCACCGGCCGCACGCCGATCCACCGGCGAGTCCACTCCAAGTCTCCAACCCCATCGAATCGCCATCTCCAACGACGCGCAGCCACGCTCGCTGGGTCGGTCGCGTCGCTCCCGCCCCGGTGCCCGGCGCGTCCGCGTTCGCCGGCGTTTTCTCTCTAAAAAAATACCCCGCGCGCTCGAGTCCACGCTCCCCCCGCCTAGCCTCGCCGCAAATCTCATCACTCGCCGCCACCGTCCTCCCCCTTTGCCTTAACGCGGGGCCTCGCGCCGCTCCCCTACACTTCGGCGCGCGGACGGACAGACAGCCATGGCTGGCTCCGAGCAGCGTGTCGTCGCCGTCATCATGGTCGGCGGGCCGACCAAAGGTAGGGCAGATCTGCGCGCGTCCTTCCCCCTCCACCTCCGCCGATCCGCGCCGCGGGGACTCGTGTGTACCATCTGAAGGCGTGGTTTGACATTGGGTGCAGGGACGAGGTTCCGGCCGCTGTCGCTGAACGTGCCCAAGCCGCTGTTCCCGCTCGCCGGCCAGCCCATGGTGCACCACCCCATCTCCGCCTGCCGCCGCGTATGATTTTTTGACTCTGCCTCGCATTGATTTCTTTGGCCGTGAGCGAAAATCAAAGCCTTTGGATCCCGCTGCTGCAGATCCCCAACTTGGCGCAGATATACCTCGTCGGGTTCTACGAGGAGCGGGAATTCGCGCTCTACGTCTCCTCCATCTCCAACGAGCTCAGGGTCCCCGTCAGGTTCGCCTCCCGGCCCCTCCCTTCACTTCTCATGGGATAAGATGGTTCAATTCAGGAGCATTTGGGTTTGTGGGGGTGTCAGAACAGTGGCATTGACGGGGTGCTGTGACAATTCTAGGTACCTGAGGGAGGATAAGCCCCATGGGTCAGCTGGAGGGCTCTACAGCTTCAGGGATTACATCATGGAGGACAGTCCGGTCTGCTCGTATTCCCGATTATCAGCTTGAATTTTGAAATTGGATTAGACAGTTATATGAATATGAATTTGCTGGGATTGATTGTAGTGGGTTTCTTCAAACCGGGCTGTTCGACTAGGGTTGACTAATTTGGTTGATATATGCATTAGCCAGTTTGTTGTGTTGGGTTGGATTACAGGAAGTGTTGTCCTCTAAAACTTCCTTTTTTTGGTTTTGCAGTCACACATTGTTTTGCTGAACTGTGATGTCTGTTCGAGCTTCCCCCTGCCAGACATGCTTGGTATGTTGCTTTTACTGAACTGAAGTTGGGATAGATCATTGTGTGTTGGCTGTGTTGTTTTTATGTTGGATTATGATAACAAGATTGCTGTCACCATCCGTTTATTGCAGAGGCCCATAAAAAATATGGTGGAATGGGTACTTTATTAGTCAATAAGGTGCGAGGACACTACAACAGAACCTTCCGTTTGTGTTTGTATTAACCTCTTCTAAAGTCCTGATATTTTCATACATAATGTTACCTGCTTACACTTTTTGTCAGGTCTCTGCAGAGTCTGCAAACCAATTTGGCGAGCTTGTAGCTGACCCTGAAACAAATGAACTGTTACACTACACAGAAAAGCCAGAGACTTTTGTGAGTATAAGTTCTGATCGTGCCTTCTTTTCCTTGCTCTTCTATTTCTCCTCTTGAGACTTATGCATGTGCTTTTTTGTTTTGAACTGTGTCAGCACTTTAGCAGTACGATGGTTCTCTAATATTTTATTGACATTGTTCTAATGCCATGCATGTAGGTGAGTGATCTCATAAATTGTGGAGTCTATATATTTACACCCAATATCTTTAATGCCATCGAGGATGTCTTAAAACAGAAGAAAGACAGAGGTAATATGTTCAGCTATATCGTGACTTTTGCCTTCTAAACTGATGTTATGATTTAAAAAATAGTCCAGGATTACTGAATCACTTTGGATGGCAACTTTCTGGTATACCCAGCTTATAATTTTCTGGCTAAGTTGTTCAGTGTTCTAAACTTTTTCATATAAAAACAGAATAATCATTAGAAACAATTGTTATTTGGATTAGGTGCGAAATTGTGCTCTTTACTATGATGCAAGTCAACTGGAAACTTAGGTTCATAAAAACTATATTACTGTGCTAGTAATTCTAACTTGGGGTCCTCCTTTCCTTAAATGGGAGGAACTAGATTTCCTCTATTCAGTTAAGATTTCTGCGTTGCTCCTCTTTTGCCCAGTATTGGTTCTTATGTACAACATAAAACTTATTCCTTTCCCATGCTAAATTTCAGCTAACCTGCGCCGCGTATCTAGTTTTGAAGCTCTTCACTCGGCAACAAAGTATGCGTATGATATATTCTTCTATTCATTGTCCTGTACATTTATTTACATTATTTCTCAATTAAGTTTTCTCAATTAAGTGTATCACCTGGATCCAGGAAGTTGAAAACAGACCGTGAGAAACCTAGGGAGTAATGCTATTTTGTTTTTAACTTATGACACCGATGATCTCTAGCAAATCAATTTCTCGTTAGGTGTGTGTATAATCCAGGAATAGGAAGTCAATACTTTTGACTTCCGAGTATTAAATGTAACACCACACTAGTGAAAGCTGCCACTGGAGTGTGGTCGTATCAAAAGTTGTGTCTGGTATTATTGTCCTCAAAACTCAACAATGAAGTACTTAACATGTATTGTTCCTGTTGCTAGTCATTTGTGGCATCTCCAGTGGGCTTTTTTATTGTTAACTTTGGAAAGAATTTTTTTTTACATTGAACAAGGCACAGTAATGCTGACGATTATCACATTTTTGTTAAGCTGTTTTCTTACCATGATCCCTTCCATACATTCGAAGAGGAACAGTACTTGCTGTCTAGAACACTTGCATTCTGTTTTAATCCACTTTAACTGCCATCAAACTCATGCAACAGAAAGAAAAGCGGGGGTGCTAATTTTGTAACAGATGTATTTTGTTTTGTTAGTGTTAACTCAATTAAGCAGCTATATGTAGCAACGCAATGTGAAAACCAGAATCATGCACTCCAATTTATCTGTAATGTACCGTTACTGTTGGCACTAGTCATCCATGGTCATTATTTGATTTCCATTCAGTACTTGTTAGACTCAGTAAATAACAATACAATAGCTGCCATCAGAGTCATCCCAAATTATTTGTTGCAATACTGACCATCTTGTTGTAATTGTGAACAGAGCACTTCCAGCGGACTATGTTAGGTTAGATCAAGATATTTTATCCCCTCTAGCAGGAAAGAAGGAACTTTACACATACCAGACTCTCGACTTTTGGGAACAGATCAAGACCCCAGGGTAATAGTTGTTCCTAACTGTGCTCTTTCTAACTTTGGAATTGTTAAGTAATAATAATGAGGGACTGCACCTATGCCTAGGATGTCTTTGAGATGCTCTGGCCTATATCTTTCTCAGTTCCGCCATACCTCTCCTCATCTTTTAGCCTCAGGAGATGGCAAAAGGAGTGCCACTATTATAGGTGATGTGTACATTCATCCTTCTGCAAAAGTTCATCCAACTGCAAAGGTGAAGTCTGGTTCTTTAATCTATTTTGATTAGATTGTGTTGGATCCTGCTATCTCATATACTTCTCTGTTTGGTTAGTTTTGGTTTTATAAATTGAGGGGTGCTGTCTTTGAATATGAATTTAGCTAAGATGAAATTTGAAGCTAACCCAGTTTAGTAATACTTCATTAACAGATAGGTCCTAATGTCTCGATATCAGCAAATGCACGTATTGGAGCTGGAGCCAGGCTTATCCATTGCATTATCCTGGATGATGTTGAAATTATGGTTAGTTTTCTATGTACTGTATGGTAAACTTGATCTCACAAGCTTGTACCTCATGTAGTTCCTTTGGTGGCAGGAGAATGCAGTTGTTATACACTCAATTGTGGGGTGGAAGTCAACTGTAGGAAAATGGTCACGTGTACAGGCAAGTGTTGGATCATTACTCGCATCAAATCTTTTGTATTCCTAGGACTGTGTTTTGGAATAGTCATCATATCCAATTCGAGAGGCAAGAAGAATATCGTAATGTTTTAATGCAAATTTCATCGCTGTCAATTTTTTGTTCCTTAACATTTTTAGTATACAAAGTTGGGTTTTCTATAGTTCCACCTACAAGATTTATATAATTTACTCAGAAACTATTTTTGAATGTAATTAGTTTGCTTAAGTTCCAGTCTGGTGTGATTGTTTATCCCAGTGAAACTCCCTCTGAAACAAAGATGCAACTATAATACTGCCAATCTATGACTCCTCTTGGTGTATCATTTACACTCGTTTAACGAAAATTCTGTTTGTAATTCAGGGCGCAGGTGACCATAACGCCAAACTCGGCATCACTATTCTTGGTAAGACCTAAACCTACACAATTTTTTATTGCCCTCCCACAAAAACCTTGTGATAATATGTTTTGTGGGCGTGGGATAGTTCCTAATGATTGAATTGACACGCTATCTAAATGCAGGTGAAGCCGTTGATGTTGAAGATGAAGTGGTTGTAGTTAACAGCATCGTGCTCCCAAATAAAACTCTCAATGTCAGTGTGCAAGAAGAGATCATACTATGATAGTCCTTTCACAATTCATATTTTTATTCAGCTCCAAATAAGGTCTGCCGACCAATATGTAGTATATGTTATCATTAGTCTATGTTATACCAAGCTTGAGATATGGTACGCTGTAATTTTGTTTAGTGCTCATTTTAGCGTAAAATTTACTGATGCAAAAAATGTACAAACAGATAACATTTTTTATTGAATGAAGTAACGATTTTCTACCAAGCAGCAACGTTGCGGTGGTGTAACTGGTGGTGTTTTGGAGGTATAGGTCGTGTTTTGAATGCCATTGCTTATTGTACCATGAGTGTACCGTGGATTAATAACCACTTAGGCCTCCTTTGAAACAAAGGATTTGTAGAGGAATATTGTAGGATTCTAATCCTATAGGTAATTTTCCTATTTGGTCCTTTGAAATAAAGGATTTGAAAATCCTTTTAAATTTCTTAGGAAAGGCTCAATGCATGTAGATTTTGGAGTATAGTTAACAAGAGCTTCAACCTCTTGGAAAATTCTCTCTGAGTCTATTTCTCTCATCCAATTCTTGTGTTTTTCCTGATTTATTCAAACTGACATTTTTATGTTTTTCCTGTGTTTTGTAATTCTCTATTTGTATATGCATGCCTATCAAAATGCTGTGTTTCTCCTGTGTTTTACCATTCCTATGTTTCAAAGAGGACCTTAATATGGTATGCTAAGCGACTCTTCCAATGTGCACATGCTATTCAGACAATTTTCTACGTACCTTGCCTTGCTCTTGCTGATGGCATGTGCAATATTGCTGCCTCCATTTCAACTTTGTAAATAGGCCCGTCAGTCTTAATTCAACAGTGCTTGCGTTATGCACAATATATTCTCAAAAATGTTAAAAGCGTAAGGATATGCCTGGAAACTTTCAGCTGAAAAGGCATTGACTATCACATACCATCGTAGTCCAAACCTCTGTACAGAAACGCTTCAGGCGCACATCATACCAAATTACTAATGCAGATACTGTCAATGCAACCTCAGCGAATATGCTGGCTATTTACCAAAAAGAACATAGGAAGATCAAATATGCACATGTATATTCTACTAACCACGTATTTTTTTTTTCCACACCGCCCTGCAGGATGCAAATATGCTGCAAGGGCACTTCAGCTGTTCGCGTACTTGAGATCCCTGAGGAAAGACACCGTGATCTTTTTTGGTGAAGTAATTGTCGATATGGACTCGAACTGTACAATTTTCGAACAAACAAAACATAATTAGAATACGAATGTACAGCAAAACAACCAAAAAAGAAATGGAAGAAGCAGCCCTTGCCTGGTCGTCCTTGTACTTGTCTCTGACGGTTTTCAGGTTCAACAACTTTATGTTTCTGTCCCATTGCAAATCATGTATGGCACGAATACAATCTTTGATATCAGAGACCTTGTAGCCTGTGTTGCGTTGAGCCGACAAGTTCTGGAGAATAATGCACGCTAATGTTAGATGAATATAAAGCGCCATGCAGGTTCAGCATTAAGTTGATGTCTTCTTACCCAAGGACGAGTCTTTGGGTTGATTGTGAACTTGGCAACAAACAGGCAGGCAGCAGCAACAATCGATGGAAGAAACCTTATATAGTAATCGTCTAACAAGCTCAATTCCGCAAGATAGTTACACATCAACTCCAGTTTTTTGTTTCTTGATTTCTGCAGTTTGATGGGGGGACAGATTAGAGAGAAGGAGAGGGAGAGAAACAAATGCGGGGGCGCTCCAAAAGTGTGCTTACATTGCCTCCACAACAAGAAGTTAAGAATCTCCTGCAACAGTCAGACGGGTATTAGACGGTAGGTTTGGAAGTTCAGTAAATCAGAAATGAGTAGTCATTACACAGTTGATAACATGGAACACGTAACCATATTACAAACTGAAGAAAGTCATCTGCGATCCTATGTTAATTAGGAAAGTTTAAAATGGGGCACATACCGTAGAAAAGTTATTACAGTGGGACTCCCCACCTCATGGTTCAGAATTCTCAGTATGTCCACCTCCATCTCCACCACCTGCAGTGCGTACAAAATACAGATGCATCTCTATCACTCACATCACTATGAAATAGAAAGTTTATCAGGATTTACGCTACCTGCTGTGTGGTGTAAGTGTTAGCAGTACTGGCACTGAAGATTCTTGCACTACCATGGTGACTGTCTTCATACTTACTGCAACACTCAAATCATTCTAATCAGGGAGACATGTTTAACGATAAGAGAGATAAACAAACAATATATAAAAGCACAACAGGTTGGTCCCTTACAAAGCAACAAACAATGCAGTGGCACCAAGCAGTTGAAGCTTGTCCCTGCTAATGACCTCTCTTGAAAGGAAGCGGTCAACATATGAAACTGCAAGGTGAAGTATCTCATCCCGAAGATTGAAGCCACAGGCCACCTCCGCCATCCAGTCCACTAGGACCCCCCTCATATTCATATTGATGATACCTCCTTGTATCTCCTGATCATAGTTAATTATCGGCCTCCTTGTTGCCTCAGCCTAAAAATCTCACGAATCTGAGTCAAACAAAGGAACAATAAAAGCCACCAATTCATCGAACAAAACATTTCAGTATATAATTGCATACTATTCATGTGTAAAGTGAGTAGCTTCAGATAATCAAGACGGCAAGTCGGTAACTAAACTAAAAAAGGAAGCTAAGATAATCTAGTTTGTCAGACTAAATTTGCGATAGTGAAAAGTGATAAAAACTAGCCCTCTGGATGGAAAACTCACAGCACTGAATTGTACAGTATCCAAACGTTTAGCCATTTCCCTAGACATCAGCAACTAAAGCGGGACAGAATCCAATATCCATGAGACCATGACTAAGATACTGAACAATTCATACAACTAACCAAAATCAGAAAAATCCACAATTCATCCCAGTCGCCTAAATTCCAGAAATCCACACGTAAAATACGATCCTGGCCCAAAAATTCGCCAAACTGTACCAATTCCACCTACACAGTCACAATCCATTTCGATCCAATCATACCCACTATATCCATAGCACTAGATTTGCCACCTTGAGCAGTTCAAGCTTCCACACGCAAGCTGCGACCAGGAGAGTCGATAGGGAAATCCTCACCTCGAGAGACCGGAGGTACTGGTCGATATCATCAACGTACGACACGACCGCCAACTGCGCCGCGTAGGGGACCGGCTCCCTCGCACCTTCACTGGCGCCCGGCTCCCTCGCACCTTCAGCGTTGGCCGGCTCCCCCGAACCTTCAGCGGCGGCCGGCTCCCTCGAAGCTTCACCTGCGTTCGGCTCCCTCGAACCTTCGGCGGCGTCGGCCGTGCCCTCCGCGCCGTCGGGATTCCTCGCCTTCCGCGCCTCCTCCTCCGCCGCCGCCTTCGCCTCCATCCGGGCCACCGATCTCGTCCTCGGCTTCGCCATCCGCGGCGGCGCGCGGGGGATCGAAGCCGTTATTCCGTTGTTCGCCTTCGAGTGGGTGGGGAGCTCGCGCGGCTTGTACTCGCCTTAATGCCCGCCCTATTAATAGGCGGCGCCCCGCGGGCGGCGGCGTTGATCCCCTTGCTCTCCATCCGCACCGGCTCCGCCTCACGCTGCCGCCGCCTGCACGCCTTCAGCTCTGCGCGTTGCGCTCTGGCTTGATTTCTCGCTGGGGTTTTAGGAGGGGGGTCAAGAGTCTCAAGACTCAAAGAGGCTGGCTGCCTGGCTGGTTTTGGCCATTTGAAATGGCCGTCCATAGGCGGGAATTTATTGGCAAAGCCAAAAACGGCAAAGGCTGGGTTCTAAAAAGATCGGCCGAGATTTTCCAACACACGAGCTAAGGTATTAGCGTATGATTAATCGAGTATTAATTAGTTTAAACTTAAAAAATAGATTTATTTAATCTTTTAAGGAATTTTTAGATAGAATTTTTTTATAAAAAACACACGTTTAGCAGTTTGGAAAGCGTACTCACGGAGATCGAGAACTGGCTAAGCTCAACCTCTAAAACAAATGCAATCTAAAGCTATTGTGTTGTTTTTCGTGAGTACGTTTTCTGAACTACTAAACGATTTGTTTCTACTTTCTATATGGGAGTTTCTTTAAAAAATCAAATAAATTTATTTTTAAAATTTGTAACAGTTAATACTCAATTACTCATGTGCTAATGACTCATCTCGTGTAATGTCCCGCTTTCAGCGGGACGTTAAAACATTATTTTGCTAAAAACTACCTGTGAAAATTTTGATTCTTTGTATGTTGTGTCGTAAGTCGTGCATGAATCTTGATTTGTAATCCTGTCCTTGATCTCGAAATCCCTCCTCTCAAAGAGCTCCGATCCAAAATAAACCTCGAATCTGAATCATCGAATTCGAGTTCGCTCCAAAACCCTAACGACGAGTTCTTTGATCTTCTCCTTCGAAAGATTTGCTTCGATACTCATCTTGAAGATCTAAATCGAAACCATAAAGATACCCCTTTTGAATCTTCCTGTAATCCCCCTTGTTCTCTCTCCTCCCTTGAATCCCTAAGAATCCTGAGTTTAATAATATATCTTGGGCATCTAACCTCTATCCAAATCCCTTCCACCAACATATACATATGTATATTTGTGTGTGTGTGTATATATATATATATAAGAATATAAATACATGTGTATACATACATGTACATACATGTATCGCCCCTCCACCTTGGTCTCCTAAAATTCCTTGAATACCTACCTCCTTGTTTTCTCCGCAGAAATCCCTACAAACACCGATGAGTTTGAAATGAATTGAATTTAATTCCCTTCCCTCCCTTGTCTTCTCAAATTAATCCAAAAGGGACAAATACAAAGTTATACCAAAAATACCAACAATTGCTACCTTGGACCCCCTCCTTTGATTCACTGTTTTTCCCTAAGTTCAAAAATATAGTTTGAATTCAAATCCCCAAAGCAAAAACTTCCAAAAAGCCCTCCAAAAATACCCTGGAAAATTATGAAGTGCTACTGTAACTATTGGGCCGCATCCGCCCGCTTTCGGCCCAGCAATCCACAGCACCGCGCGCAAGCCAATCACGGCCGCCGGATCAGCGCCACGTGTTCCAGCTGCCGCTCCGCCAGTCGTCCGATCCCTTTCTCTCTCGACCGCGCATGAGCCGCGCCGAGGCGCTGGAGGTGCGCCGCGTGCCCCTTTCTGCCCTTGCTAGACGCCCAATCTCTCCGCTCTCTCGCCCGCGCGTGAGCTAGCCCACACGCCATAGATCTCTGCCACATGTCCCTGAGCCCGCGCACCGCCGTTCGATCTCCTTTACTGGACGCGTGTGCCTGCCTTCCTTGGATAGGTGCCATGTGGACAAAGTATCGCACGCCACCGTCGATCTCCCTCCTTGCCCGCGCGTCGCCCCGCGGCGCCGATTCAAACCACGTGTCCCTGAGCGCCGCGCGACCGTCGATATCCTCCCCACGGTCGTCTTCAACCTCCCGACGTTGCCCGTTCCCATCCGAAACCCATTTGGTCAAATGCCGCCGCGGACTCCCGTCGTCACCATGGTCTCGCCCGGCCCCGCCTTGGCCGCCGCTAGCCACCGAACGTTGGGCATCCACTACGCCCTGCTTTTCGCCCTCCCTCTCCTCCTTTTTGACCGAAAACCACATCGGCATGGCCTCCTGCGACCACCCTTTCTCTCTCTCACTCATTTCCGCCGCGTCGGTCTCTGATCGCCCACGCACCTCGCCAATCCATCTCGCGCGCGGATTTCGAACCTCGGCCGTGCGATAGACCGACCTCCACCACCCGTGCATCAACGCCGTTGATCGAAAATTCACCCACACAAGCAATTCCGCCGCGGTGCCATTTCTCCCGCTCTTACTCAATGATTGCCCCGGGAAAATCCCGATCGCGCCCCCCCCCCCCCCACCCCCCAAACCGACCTACCCCCGAGCTCTATCACCTCTATAAAATCTCAAAGACCTCCCCGTCCTTTCCCCAGTCACTGTTGTACTCTCCCTGGACTCCGTCCGGCTGTGCCTCCCCGAAGATCGGCTGAACCGTGATGCCACGGGGCTTTCACGGGCACATCGACCTTCTTCGTCCCAATCCCGAGCGCCTCGCCCCGGTCCCTGGAGACGAGCACCGCAGCACGGCCCCTCCTCGTTGGGATCTCTCCCTCCATCGAACTGCCGCCGCTCTGTTTCCCCTCGCCGGTGAGCTACCTGCAAGACTCTAGCATCATAACCCCTTTGGATATTCCCCCGCACGACTCTCCTCCCTCAACTCTCCTCGGCTCGTCCCCAACGCCGCCACGGCCGTCGTCGACTTCTTCCCGTCTTCTCTCTCCCCGCCGCCTCGGCATCCTGTCACCAGCCGCCGTCGCGCTCAATCTCCCCGATCTGAGCCGTTCACAGCATTCGTCTCGCTCCCCTTCTCCCGCTGGCGCTGCCGCTTGCTCTGGAGAACCGCCGCTCGCCGGAATCACCTTGCGCTACCGCCGGCCATCGATCTCGGTTGGCCCGGTGCCGCTCCCTCGTGCTCGATGACAAGCAGCCCCGCGGGGACAGAGATAGCCACCATTCCCGAGCGCGTGCACGCGGTCGCCGTGACCCCGCCGCTGACACGTGGGCCCGTCTCCCGGTGGTGAACCGTGCACCGCGCTTAGCCCCTCTTGTACCACTGACTCGTTGGTCCCCGTAAACCAGCGGCCCACGGTGGAGGAGCTCCTGTGTGATTGACATCGAGCCCTACCTTCTCGTCTCGGCCCACTGTCCCTCGAGTCCCTCCCCCTCCCTCACTGACACTGACACGTGGGCCGATTAGCCAATAGGCCCCGGCTGTCAGTGGACAGTGGAGATTCTAGGGAATATTCCCTCCAGGAATTTAATAAATCCTTTATCCAGTGATCCAAAATTCACTAAATCTTAAAAAAAAAATCATATCTTCCGATCCGTAACTCCGATCGACTCCGTTCCAACTCCAGTAATTTTTTAAAATTGAGATCTATCTAATGGCACTAATAGTAGTACTAAATAGGATCTTTTTACTAGTCTTTATGTAGATTTTGAGTGTTTGCATATAGTAAACGATCGTCGAAATTCGTTTCGGAGCGGATTTCGTGACTATTTCTTGAAGACTCGTGAAGACTTAGAGCAAGGCAACTCATCTTTGATCAATCGAGCCTATAATTGAAATTTAAATTATTTTGATTGCAAAATTTGCATCAATAGGCGTACACTGATCTGTGCGGTCCCATCTACGAGTCAGATCAGCGGACCTTCCTAAACTTGCTGCATCTAAATCCTCCCTTGATAATTGATATACCATGTTCCCTTGTAACCACCGCTGTTGTGCCTCAGTATTCGTGCACTCCTGCGCGTGTACTGATAGTCGCCTTTTAAACTTAAAAATTGAAGAACGAACTTCTTGGGTAAAATATGGTTTTACGAAACGTTTGGAAAACCCGATACCTGGGTCAACGCCTTGTGAAATCAAGATGAGTTTCAAAAATAGAGATTCGTGACACAAGGCCGGTCCGGTGTGTGTGATGCCTGTGTGGTTGCTTTAAGGACCAATTCCTTCGGAATTTCATCCAAACATATGACCGTACAACCATATGGATGATATGGAAAGCCCCTGGCTGAGTAACTAGACTCTCAGGGATGCCTTGCATGCCATTGGACTGTGGATCGTGCGGGAGGGCATTGAGGTTGCCTCCTGGGTTCCTGGTACAGCATGGTCATGAACCTACCCTATGATTGGTCTCGAGGACCCCTCCAGTTAGCATGGGGTAACCTGGGAGGGCTAGGAAAATGCCTTGTCGCGAAAACCTCTAGGCGACTGATCGTGCCTGATCAGTGTGAGCTGGTGGCTAGAGTGAGTCACGTCGTGTGGGTAAAGTATACCCCCTCTGTAGAGGTTTAAACTGTTTGAACAGCCGTGCCCACGGTCATGGGCGGATAATGAGGTGATTCCTTAGCGTAGTTTTATTTTATCCTGTTTGCAAAAGGTGTGAGTAGTTTGGGAACTGTGAGAAGAATGTGCCATCGAAGACGCGGGTCGTCTGATGATGTCGGCTTGACTATTGAGGACAACAGGACTCGGGGAAGTTCGGAAAAATATTTGGCTCAGGAAGCCATTTGGATGTGAATTGTTGATTGCGAACCACTAGAGAAATAAAGATTGATGCATTTTTTCACCCCGTCGGACGAGACTCACCTCGCCCTGATGCCGTTGAGAAGCACACACAGAGAATCATATTTTTTAAAGAAATTCACAATAAACGTATTTATAACCAACCCTCTATTTGAAGCTGCAACAACCACCTAAGTTCCCCTGGCTTGCTGAGTACGTAAGTACTCACCCTTGCTCTATATATATATAGTTCTCCACCGGGAGCTAGATGCTGGAGTTCAGTGAAGTGAAGATTAGGGTTTCGTCCTGGTTCCCAGCCGTTGCCTGTGTGTTGGGACTTAGTCCGTTGTTCTGCTGCTGGTCCGCTGCCTCTGTGCTGGTCGTTGCTGTCTCTGGCTTGCTCCGAAGCTGCAACGTAAGTTAAGGTATATGTCTATTTAATTATTTATTTATTTAAGATACTGCAATGATGTATGTCTGATTTCCGTGAATACCAGCGCTGTGTCCTAGGACTGGTATCGTATCGCAAAAGGTGTCCACGGGAAGGCAGTTCACGTTGTTTTCCTGCGGCACACCCTATTTGGTACTGTTGTACGGCGGTGCCAGATCGGGGTGTGACATCTCGTTTTACGTACAACCAACCAATAAGCTAAGCCAAAAAACTCCTAACAATGGTGCCTTGAGGTACCGTTCAAAGGAGGTTATGGCTTGGGCTTATTACCCGGGCGCAAAACGAGGTAGGTCGTTAGACGTGATTAATTGGGTATTAACTATTATAAATTTGAAAAATAGATTTATTTGATTCTTTAGAAAGTATTTGTAAAAGATATACCGTTTAATAGTTCAAGAAGCATCCTCATGAAAAACGAGTGATAAATTTAAACCATAAGCTGATTTAAATTATGCCTAAATCTAATATAGAGTACTCGAGTACACACTAATACAGACCGAACTTCGCACAGAGTAACTGTTCGCACCAAAAACCACCGGGTGTGCCAAGAAGCTTGTTAATGATCTGGTTTGATGCGATTAAACATACGAAGGCCTGGGAGATCTGCTTAGCTCCAGTGCAGGTCCTAAAATCTTGAGGTTCGCAGGCGTGCCAGTCAATTTGACCCAATAATTGACAAGGAGAAAATATTAATTCAGTGAATCAATCGGCCGACATACTGATGTAGACTCCTTCCAACCGACTGCCGATAGCTCCTGTACTGAATTCCCCTGAACCGACTGCCCGACTTGCCCGGGCCCTCGCCTGTGTCCGCGCCCGGGTCTTCGCCTGTTGCCCACGCTCGGGTTCTCGTCTGTTGCCCAAGCCCGGGACCTCGTGCCCGCGTCCGACTACCAGCAGCGATCGGCCGATAAGCCGATAAAGTCTTCCTTCAGCCGATGGCACCAACAGTGCTCGCACATCGGCTACGCCTGTACCCGGGCCCTTGTCCTCGGCGTGCTCGTGCTCGGGTCAGCAGCAATTGCACATCGGCTATCGGCCGATACGGACTGATGTAGGCCCTTTGTAGCCGATGGCCGATGGCACCTGTGTATCGGCTAGAAACCGATAACGCTATAAGCAAAATAGATAAGCTGTCAGTATAACATGTGCATCGGCTAGAAGCCGATGATAAAATAGATAGGCAGAATAGTAAACTAGCCGACTGCCAAGGAAACACATGTGCATCGGAGAAACCGATTGAAATATAGATGACCAAAATAGTAAAGATAATACAGTCGGTTATAAAAAGATAATCTATCGGCTTAAGCACTCCGATAGAACGTCGCATATACACCGATCGGCTCGTCAAGAATAAATCTATTATTATCAATCTAGTAGTTCAGACCTAACTGATGCAGCACATATTTAATAATAATAAGGAACCTCAACAAGCCGATAGACCTAATCAACTGTGATGTAATAAGATAACTTATCGGCTATACATTCCGATAAGACACTTGCTGCAAAACCATCAACCTAGCAGGAACATTTATCACTGCAGCTCAGTAGGGTCGACCAACCGATGCAGCACGAACTGATGATAAATCGCCCCCAGTAAGCTGATAAAGATCTACGCACGCGTGATGTGGTATACCTGATCGGGCCTAAGAGGTCGGACCGAACGCGATGCAGCCGTAGACAGGCAGATACACCTAGTAAGGGGTGACGAGTCTTACCCTCTCGCAGGAAGTTCGGACATAACCGATGCAGCCCGCTCGAGAAGCAAGAACCCGTCGAAAGGGTGGCGATGCGCCGAATTGAGATTGACTCTGTGTGGATAATTTACAAGGTGCCCGGCGGCGTACGTATTTATACCCCGAACATTACAGTCCTTATAGGACACGGAACATGACTCTTCCTTAACTAGAAAAGGAAAACTAACAGACCTGATCGGACAAGAGATCAGGTTTCCTAAAAGATAAAACTATCTAATAGATAAGATAAATAACTGCCATAACGTGATCTTCACGATTCCTTCTCAAATCCGGTTTCTTCTGGATTAATTTCCTCCGGTTGATATAGCTTCTATCTTTACCAAATCTGATATGAGCCGTGCCAAATTTTGGCATTAACAGTAACAAATAGTATAAATTAAAAAAAATGCTGCTTCAATTCTGTGAATAGTACACATTGTAGATCGAACACAAGAACCAAGCCTACCAGAGGGGGGGTGAACGGAGACACCAAAAACCAAAAACTTTTACGGAATAAAAGAAACCCTCAAACCTGGATGGAGTGCATCGGTCAGACCATCTCTATTGCGCCGGCCTGACCGTTGTATGTCCGCCGGTAGAACCGCCGCCTCGCCGCCGCACTCTTGTCAGATGGAACCGTTGAATATTCAGAAACGATACACACCGAAGATGCTACTCAAAGTAGATTAATTTTATTGCATCAAGATGTGTTTACAAAAGTGCATACAAAGCACTCCCCTCTCTCAAAACTAAACCCTACCGTTTCTCTCTTTCAAAAGTTATGCTCTAGGGTCTCAACCCCTTATCTATCTATACCTAAAACCTTCTACACAAAGTAGGAGTAGAACTTCTAGTCCCACTAGAACTTAAACCCTCAATTACCAAATCTATTTACAATTTACCAAATCGAATTCTCCTTTTCATAGTCAACTTGGACTCAACTCCTAGTCCAAGTATGTAACGCCCAGAAATTCGCACCGAAATTCTGAACATTAATGTGTAATAAATCCCTGCCCAGGAAAGCCAGGGTACACAAACCAAGTTGCCATACAGAGTGTCTTACAAACAGAGTAAAACTGTATATTACATAAATGCAGCGGAAAAAGGTAAAGACGGAGTCTATAACACATCTGGCCAAGCAGCCGATTCCATTCCCACAGGCACCTTGACGGCGGAGCCAGCCTATCCTCAGGATGATCTTCATCTGACGCGTCCTCCAACACTGGGGGAGAAAATTGGAGCAAGGCTGAGTACCACCCACAGTACTCAACAAAATCACACCCACCAAATATGCATATGCACAGGGTACAAAGATGGGATATGGTTTATTTTGCGGAAAAGCAGTTGCAAAAGGGAAGTAGTCTCGCAAACAGTAAAAAGTTGATTTAATTAACAATATTAACTTCACTGATTAACGTTACACCACATTAACCAGGCCCAACCATTCCCAAGCGATTGACGCTGTAAACCACGGTCAACCAGTCCTCCACTGATGAACGCTACACCACGTTCACCAGACACCTCCCGGTACCGTTACACCACGTTACCCGGACTCCAACTGATTAACGCTACACCACGTTAACCAGTCACCACCGGACAACGTACCACGCTGACCAGTTTTTCCCGACCAACGCTAAACCACGTTGACCAGCCGCGCTGATGAAGTTCACCACACACCAGTGCGTAACTGTGAGAGTTACCACCACACTCACAGTCTCCACCGATTAGCGTTAACACGCTAACCAGTCACGCCCCGGTCAACTCACCACGTCGACCGACTCACAACTTCCACACACCCAGAGTTTTGATAAAACAGGATTAAATATCCAGGGTGAGACTAATCACGGTGAGTCTTGCATGTGCCCATTACCCGCGGGCGCGGCTATTCGAATGTTTTATCTAATCAGAGGTGCTACACCTGTACGCACAGACAGCAGCCCCCAACCGACGTTCCCGTGTGGCCAGTAACTCCCACGAGTCCCGTGCGAGCCCTATGACAAGACGTTCACGGCAAACCGTCCCTAAACCATCCACACCGACGCTGAGGTTGCACCTACCGACAGGGCAGCGCCATATTGGCCAGGCTACCGCCCCTTGCGCCACGGTGAATCCGGCAAGCGATCACCCTACCCGGGCCGACCCAACTCATCAGCCCACCCCTCTTCTTTCGGTGCTAGGGAGAGGAGAGAAGAAACGCTTTTCAAGCCCAGGACCGTTGCCCACAGCGCTTGTGAATACGGGATAGTTGCCAAGTGGTTCCGCGAACCGGTCCTTATTGCCATAGGGTGTGACAAGCAAACCATACACCCCAGCCAACCTTTAGGTCAAAATTTTAGGAATTTAACAACAGCCTATCCAAGGTTCCATTTTTCCGACATTGAAGTCGAGTCATACAAAAGAAATAGTATTTAATTCCCATGTGAGCTTATGTTGCTAAGCATGGCTAAGCATTCCTAGAATTGTCAACTAGCACATTATTAACGTGCCAGGTGACAATGATTTAGTATCAAAACTAGGCTTGAATCCTAACATTGTATAGGCCAATACACAATCCACGATGAATTATCTAAAATAATGCAGTTTATTTAAGGTAAACAAAGCATTTTAGCGAAAAATGGGTAAAAAGTGATCAAAAGTAACAGTGCGACTTGCCTTGCTCCGGCTCAAGGTATTCCGGCTACGATCTCGAATACGCAGGAGAATTACCGCGGGCGTCCGGATTCTACAACAGAACAGTGCATAAACAATTACAAACAGTACATGGGGGGTCAACAACATGGGCTGAAAGTATTTTAATGGATTCTTGGCATTTTTTCTGGATTTTAATGAAATTTGGAAATGGACTTAATCAGAGTTCGCATGAAATAGTTATGATTTTATTGATTTTAACTCGCTATTGTTCAGGTGAATATAATTAACTCAAGTGATTTAATGCGCATTAACCGATTAAAAGATCACCCGAGAGGGAGGCGACGGCGCACAGAGGCGCGCGCACCACGTGGCGGCACCGCGGGCAACCACGCGGTCCGAGCGAGCGGGCGGCCCCGATCTGCCACCTCGGCAGATCGGACGCCCCGGGGAAGGCGGCGGCCCGGAAGCCAGCCGTCCGAGCGGGAGGCGGCGGCGGCGCATGCGACCCGATGGTCCGACGACGGACCAACCCGGTGCGACGCGGCGACACACGGAGGGGCGACAGGAACGGGAAATAACGAAAGGGTTCTCACGGGGCGCTCGCGACGGCGGCGAAGACGACGGTGGCGACGAAAAGCGGCGGCGGCCTAGGGACAGACGTCGGGACGGAACTACCGACGGCGGGGAACGGGTCACAAAGAATCGAGGCGATTGCCGAGGTGTCCTGGAGATTGAGGAGGACGGAGATGGAGTTAGAGCGGAGATGGAGACACGGCGCGGCGGGAATCACCGCGGCCGGAAAGGAGGACGAAGGCCGACCTACCAGTCGCAGAGCAGACGAAGTCGAGGCGGTCCAGGCCTGTGGAGCCCTCGGCTTCCAGGAGTAGGGCGGCGCGCGGATAAAAATGAGAAATGCCAAGGCGCGGCGCTGGTGCGCGCGCCGGGAAAGGTGCGGCGGGGCGGGGTGGCCTGACGCGTCCGAACGGCGGACACCAATCAGAAGCGGGCGCCGGAGGCGGCGAAAAAACGGTGGAAGGCTCGC
Source organism: Oryza meyeriana var. granulata (assembly GCA_003991445.1). Classification (NCBI taxonomy): domain Eukaryota; kingdom Viridiplantae; phylum Streptophyta; class Magnoliopsida; order Poales; family Poaceae; genus Oryza; species Oryza meyeriana. Next base: position 197,987 of record RYFJ01000450.1, read on the forward strand.
GATGGCGCGTGGCGACGGGGTTCTGGGGCATCATGGAAAGGCTTCCGCGTGTTGGGGAACAAGATGGAGGAGAGGGTGAGATGGTTTTTATACAGTCGGCCGGAAGAGATGCGAGGCCGAATGGCCCGCAAATCGCGCACGGGAGAGTGGACTCGGCGGCGTGGGCATCGTGTGCGCGTTCTCGGGAGAGAGGGGACGTGGACGCAGGAACCGGGGGAGTGGGGCAGACTCGGTCCGCGACGTTTGAACGAGTGGAGGGCGCGCCGGATGAGGCCAGGAGCGCGCGCCGATCGGGCGGCTCCCAAGGCCATGGGAATTTCCCTCTGCCGCGATTCGGACGGAGGAGAAAGATGATGATAATCCAGTGCGGGCCCGCCTTGTCAGCGGGTGCGTTGGGCGCGGGTGCGGAGCGAGGCGTGGGAGCTCGGGCGCGAGGGCGCGGGCGCGAGGCACGGGCGCGAAGGGGCGGGGGGCAACGGGCGCAAGGGGGAAAAGGCCGTGGACAGGGAAAAAAGACTGGGCCTGCGGCGCGTGGGGAATGGCGGCACAGGGGCGGGCCAGCGGCCCAGCGATGGACCGAAAACAGAGAAAAAGCAGAGAAAACCAGACAGGGGAAAAGAAAAGGAAAAAGATTTCCAGGACGATTTAAATTCCGATAAGCGTTTGATTTATTAAAAAGTTCCTCGTGCTCTGTAAATTCCACTAAAAAATCCAGTTAATGTATTTTGGCACAGAGAAACAAGAAAAATATTCCCCGCACGATATTTATATCTTGCATTTACACCATCATTAATTTCTTATCCTTTTTAAAATTCTTTCTTAGGTATTTTCTATTCCGCTAAGTTTCTGTGTGGCTTAATCCAGCGGTGTGAACAAACCTACCCCCTTAAACAAATCTCGTCCCCGAGATTCGGAGGCGCTGGTGAAAAGGTGAGGATGGCGGATTCAGTTCGTCTTTCATCGCTCCCAGGTGGCTTCTTCCTCTGAATGGTGGATCCACTTATACCTTCAGAAATCTCGATTACCCGGCTTCCCTGGTGTTCTTTCCTGATCTCAGGATCCGTATTGGGGCTCTTCACATAGTGGAGGTCTTCCTGGATCTCGATCTGTTCCGGATCTGCTGTTTCTGCTGGTATCCTCAGACACTTCTTCAGTTGTGACACGTGGAACACATCGTGTATGCCAAGCATTGAAGCTGGGAGGCTCAATTGATATGCCACTTTCACCTTTACGCGGGCTAGCCATTGGTAGGGTCCACGAAACGTGGTGCTAGCTCCCTTTGGTTTGGAACCTGTGTACTTCCGCGAGTGGGGTGACGCGAAGGTACAGTAGTCCCTTCCTCGAAGTTTAAGTCTCGTCGTCGGTTGTCAGCATAACTGCTATGTCTGGGATTGAGCCGTCTTCAAACGCTCTCGTATTAATGGGCTACCTTCTCTTCTGCTTCTTTGAGTGATCGGTTCGAATACCTGACGTTCAACCTGTCCTGATCCCAGAAAAGGGGTGTGGCGGCACTTCCTGCATACAGAGCTTCAACGTGCATCTGAAGCTGGCCTGGTAGCTGTTGTTGTACGAGAACTTGGCGTAAGGGTAAGCTCTTATCCATGTCCTCCGAAGTCCTAGTGCAACAAGCTCGCTCAGCATGTCCCCAATATCTGATTGACTCTTTCAGTCTGACCAATCTGGTCTGTGGATGATATGCCGGGCTGAAGTTCAGTCGGGTTTCCCCAACTCTTCTTGTACCACTTCTGCCAAAACTTGGAAGTGAACTCGGCTACCACGATCAGAACGATCTCTTGGTACTCATGTAAACACATTTAATGCGAGCCATAAATACAGTTCCGCCAGTTCTTACCGAGTACGTGGTATGCACGGGGATGAAATCGCACTTTGGTGAGTCGATCCATGATCACCCAGATTGAGTTCATACCCCGATGATGTCTGGGGCAACCCGTGATAACAATTCCATCCCGATCTCTTCCACTTCACTCTGGCGACCTTGAGTGGCTGTAGCAGTCTGCAGGCGTTGGTGTTCTGCCTTGACTCGCTGACACACATACAAAGTGCCGACAAACTCTGGCGATTCCCTTCTCATGTTGGCCCACCCAACCCACTAGGTTCTAAGGTCTTGGGTACCTTTTGGGTGCTTCCTAGATTGAATGGAGTAGTGCGTCTCATAGGCTTCCCGGCGTATTAGGTCCTTGAGTTATTTATTCCTGAACGCAACAAACGTTCCCCCATCCATACCGTCCGCGTTCTCATCTTCGTAAAACCTTGAGCTTTTTCCGACCTCATGTTCTCTTAAGTTCTTCGATTTCTGGATCGTCGCTTGTGCCTTGCGAACTTGCCAAAAAGCGTGGGTTGAGCCTCTAAGGCTGCCACCGAATCCATGTTCAACAATGCCGCAGATTCAAGCATTCAAACTCCTGCTGCAATTTCCCTTGCACATTGCCTCTGCCTGAAGCGGTGTTGCATGTAAAAAAAAATAAAAAAAAATTTTAAAAACCAAAAAAAAATGTACAACTTTTCCTGCTCAAAGGCGTCTGCCAACGACATTGGGCTTTCCCGAATAAAATGATTG
>RYFJ01003204.1:0-50953 GCA_003991445.1 Oryza meyeriana var. granulata
GTAGGTAGTGCAGCAATCGATCGACGCTGAGTGAGGGGGAAGGAAGACGACGATCGGAATGGGCTGACGCCCACCTCTATGGAGCAAGCGGAAAAGACCGATAGAATAAGTGTGATTTGGTGCAAGTTCGTTTTTGAATTGGGGAGTTATATCACAGCCCTTGGGAACAGAGCTGGGGCCATGACGAAAAGATGCTGTTAGGTGAATGCCAGCTAAGGTGCATGTGGGATTGTTATTTTTTTAAGGCCAAATCGGCAATAAGAAACAAGCGTCGACATTTCATTCCAGCGATTGCATTTCCTACATAAATATTCCCCATCGTGCTAATTAAAAAATTCCCCATCCTTCAAACAACAAATAATTAAATGATTCTCGGTGTATTCAATTTAAAAAAGGATATTTGGACCTGAAATCTCTCTTTCATTTCTGATTCATTATATGCTGCTGGTACAAAGCTATTATTGTTTTTTTTTTCCAAAAATTTATATCAAACACAGTACCTGCATCTATCTTCCATAAGAAAGGAAAGGTTTAAGAAATTCATCCAATGCCATTCAAGTATGTGGAGAAAAGAATCTAAGCTACATCAGGGCCCAACAGTGAGTTTATTGCCTGCCTTGATGTCAAATTCAGTGGTAGTCATATTTCTTACTTTTTTGCCCAGGCCGGCCGAAAAAATTAGGCAGACCGAATGTTATTAAGACTTGAAGGGGAATTTATAAAGTTCACAAACATCAACAGATATATCTGTTGATTGGACACTATCGGTGCCATGGGCCTCGCCTTCGCGGTACGTCTCTTGATAAGCATATGGGTCACTCGGATAGAAGATCGCGTCTAACCTGTAATAGGATACAATAGAACTCGACAGACTTAACTTGTACGACAGGAAAAATATAGTCCTAGTCAGGCACATTTACTCCTAGAAGGAGATCCCTTGGTCATAGTCCGACTGCGACTCCTACTTTGTAACCCTGTCCCCCAGTATATAAGGAGAGGCAGGGCGCCCTCTAAGGACAGGATCACCAAGAATCACTAAGATTACAATCATACATACTCAGGAAATACACCACAACTAAACGTAGGATATTATCTCATCTCGAGGTCGAACAGTATAAACCTTTCGTGTTCCTTTGCAATCCATCAAGTTTCAGTCTGGCGAGTAGCCCTATATATTTATTGCCGATATAAAACATCAACAGTGGCGCGCTAGGTAAGGGCTTCGTCGAGATCATCTTCATCAAGCCCGATGGATACAATCACCAGAGTCAACGGCATCAACTTCTTCCCCAGACGAACAATCAAGCTTCGGGAGTCTCGACTTCGTCGTCAACGAATTCGGCAACCTTACCTTGTCCAACTCAGATTCGATCCGATCGGCCAGGGATCAAACCGACTCTGCACCGGTCGGCCTACTCAACGCTGCAGCAATCTTCGGTGACACGCTGCGGCGATCTCCAACATGCTTGGGTGTTAGGACAACTCTTTCTTTTGGTGTTCGACTTGGACTCGGCCTCGAGCCGGCTAAGATCGGGATAAGAAAGGAAGAGATCGTCAATCTCCCGTTCGTACTCGGCAACGCTGCGGATATTTTTAATCAACATCCGATGCGGCAAACCCAATACCCTAGAGTTCGACTCGGATACGGTCCAGAGCCGCTCAAGATCGGATCTAGGGAGGTCAGAGTTGTAATCACCCCCCTCAACTATTTCGACTCCGACTCACAGTCGGACTCCGACTCTAAGTCGGATAGCAGGTCAGCAAGCTTCTCTCCGCCACTTGAAGTCTTTATGATATCCAAGGGTTCAGCTCCCACTCAAGAAGCACGCCGACTACGCAAGCAGCAAGAGGAGGAGGCCCGCCGACTACGAGAACAACAAGAGGAAGAAGCAAGACGCCTGCACGCCCGCAACGACTACCTACGTAGGACTGGGCAGACTGCTCAGCAACAAATCCTCCAAACCCGAGTCGGCGACCACGACGTCTTCGTTACACCTCAATAGAACGTCGTAGCCTCTGCAACTCTGCTGGATACGCTCCAGTTTGGGCCTGATCATCAGGCCACCCCGACTATAGCAAGGATAAAAGCCATGATCACTGCTACTGCATGCTAGCAGCATCAACAGTCGGGTGATACACTCATACCGACTAACAAGTCGGCTTCTTCAACGGTGATCTCATCTGCCTCAACGTGACGCCGAGCAGCCGGCTCTAGTCAGCCGCACACGGAGTCACACCACACGTCACTCGGCAACCACAATAATGACTAGCGGCGCCGACATCAAGACGACCGTCAGGATAACTAGGACGTCCGAGGCCGACTACGACGTGATCTTCGGCAAGACATCAACACATGATGCCGCAAACGTGAGGAAGATGAGCATTGCCTACTAAAAGACGAGAACGAGCACTTTGGCCTCCACCACGAGCGGTTTCACTGTCACAGTAGGAGTTGGAGTCCTCGCACAGATGAAGGTGTACCGGCCTTCACCCATGAGCTGCAACAAGTCGACTGGTCATCAGGCTTCAAACCGTCTGGAGTTGAAAAATACGTCGGGAAGACCAATCCCGAGTCCTGGCTCACAGTCTACACTCTGGCGATCTGAGCAGCTGGAGGAGATCATACAGCCATGGCTAACTACCTCGCAGTCGCTCTAGCCGACTCAACGAGGACATGGCTAACAGAACTTCCTAAGAGATCCATCAGCTCCTGGGGAGAACTCCGGGAACGCTTCATTGCCAATTTCCAAGGAACATATGAGAGACCATCTTCCGAGTACGATCTGTATCAGTTGCATCAAAGGAAGAACGAGTCTCTTCGTGATTTTATCAAGAGGTTCTTTGAGAAGAAGAATTCAATCCCAATGATCAAGGACGAGGTCGTCATCGCCGCCTTTCAAAAAGGAGTCAAAAACATCTCGTTCATCGCTAAATTCACTCAGAAGCCTCCCAACTCCATCAAGGCTCTATTCGACATGGCAAACAAATACGCTGACTCGGCCGACGCTGTTGCTGAGACCCTCGATGATAAAAAAGCACCATAACAGAAGAAACGGAAGGACACCGATGACGCGGCCCCGACTAAGGCTGGGAACCGCAAATACAAGTCGGATGACTTCATTGTGGCAGTCGGTCACAAGCGTCTTCGAGCTCCTACAACTGAAGATGTTCAATCAGTTTCAGAGTATCATTGTTACAGAGGAGCACATCTCTAGCCAGCAAGTTGCCATAGAGAAACTAGTTGAAGGTGTTGCACCAAAATGTCCAAGTAAATTAATTGAATAACACAGTCTGAAAATGGGCAAAAGTTTAGTTCAAGCAATTTCACCAGAGTAATTTATGATGCACCATGTGTTTGCATACTAATTACTGAAACTGAAGGACTAGAAGAATTAATGGGGTTACCTTTCAATAGCTTCTTGGGTCAATGGGCAAACGAGAAAGAAGAAATTACGGGCACAAATTGAGATGCTTTTCTCTCGTATATAAGGTAAACTTGCTGGACATGGAAGGCAAGGTCGTAGTGAGCTAGACCGAAGGGAATGGCAGCAGCACGCACAAGATGGTGACTGAGCGAGCTGACCTCTCGATGTGCTCCAACCGCGACAAGCAAAAAGTTGTTCAAACTCTATATTGCGACGAAGAAACACTGCAAGTGAGGCCGTTGGTGGGTGCAGCAATGGCATCGCCGCGAGGAAGACGACGATCGAGATGGGCTGCCTCTTATGCAGCAGTGGAGAAGACCGATATGTGATTGGTGCAGTTCGTTTGACTTGGAGTATTCACAGCCTGGAACAGAGCTGGCCATGACGAAAGATGCTGTTAGGTGAATGCCCAGTGTGCATGTGGATCGTTATTTTTTTATAGGCCAAATTGCAGATAAGACAAGCCATCCGTCTGACATTTCATCAGCGATTGTCATTTTTCCTACATAAATTTCCCCATCGTGCTAATAAAAAATTTCCCCATCCTCAAACAATAAATAAATAAAATGATTCTCGTGTCACATTAAAATGGATATTTGGACTGAAATCTCTCTTCTGTAATTTCTTGTCATTATATGCTGCTGGTACAAAGCTATTATTGTTTTTTTTTTCTTTTCCAAAATTATGATTCAAACACGGTACTGCATCTCATCTTCATAGAAAGGAAAGGTTTAAAATAATTCAATCCAGTGCATTCAAGTATGTGGAGAAAGAATCTAAGCTAATCAGGGCCAGCAGTCAGTTTACTGTCTGTCTTGATGTCAGAATTAAGTGGTGTCACATTTTTTACTTTTTTTTGTCAGGCCGGCTGAATATTATTAAGACTTGATGGGAAATTTACAAAGTTCACAAACATCAACAGAGATGTCTGTTGATTGGATGCCTAGGCCAAAACACCCATCGCCCTAGGTATAGCCAAGCGCTACATATCCGGAAAGAAAATTACAGATATACAATTTTAAAGATGCCTGTAGACGCCCCCGCCCCTGGCACCACCTACAATGATACCAGAGAGGAAGCGCCGCAGAATATTGGCGTGAACCAACTCCCACGGAACCACGATGCCAGTATCAGTCCTAGGAAACCTTGTTGTTACCCATAGTCAACGGAGATGTACCACAGCAATTAGCTAAATAATAATATATATACTATACCTTGATAAGTTATGACTTCGGGCAAGCCCTAAGCAGCAACCTGCAAGCAGAACAGCAGCAGCGAAATGACAGCGCAGCGAGAACCTAATTCACAAGCAACGGCTTGGGATTAGGAAAGAAACCCTAATCTTCACTTCCACTTCACTCTTCCTGAATGAGGGGAGAAAAGAAATATATTGAGTACTTATGTACTCAGCAAGTCACGAAAAACATGAGTTATGCATGGTGTCAAAGATAGGCTGGGGTTTATTTCGCAAACCTTTTCATTTGAAAATATTTTCGAAAACCTAAGTGTGAGTTATCTCTTTGTGACTGGAAGGAGGCTCTCGCCTCGATCCTATCCACGAATTGCTTTTCATCAACTCGAGCGGACGAATCAGATTTTAATTGATTTTAAGTATTCTTATACCGCCTGTCAGATCGTGACAGTGATTCAGTGGGTCTGTCTTCAAGCAGCTTTCCACTGTATCCTCATCTATTACTTTATTTTCACTTTCGTCCACTCTAGGATGAAATCTCAATTTTTCTCTATTATTTTCCTTTCACTTTAGTTCTATCCAGGACATTATCTCATATCATGACTGATCTCAATGGCTCCTCGAGCCATCCTTAATCTCAACTCAAAACCTACACCGCTTCCACTCAGGAAGCCTAAACTATGATGCCATTCGACATCCCGGGTCACACAGCCCCGTTTCAGAACACTCAGGTCATCCATCAGCCACTGAGGCTGATTCTGGTAACGGTTCCCATACCACAAATCATTTTCGCAAAACTCTGGCAAACAAATCTACACTAGAGGAATCACCTCACATTCGCCCGTAACCGTGGGCACGGCTGTTCGAACAGATTATAGACCTTTGCAAATGGTGTACGCTTTACCCACACGACGCGAGCTTACTTTCCGCACTCGTCAATGGGGAAGGTTCGTGACAAGGCCTTTCCAAAGCCTTCCCAGGATAGTACGTTGCCCTATAAATAGGTCCTCTCAACCAAATACCAGGAACTCATTTCCTGTACTCAGGGACGGGGGTATATCACCCTCTTGGCACCCAGCTAGTCCCACATTTATTAGCAGCCGAAAACCATCCTGGGAACACTAGTTACTCAGCCAAGTGTGTCCCATTCCATCCGTGTGATCGCACTGTGAGATGCTTGGATGAAATTTCCCAAGGGAACGGTCCTTATGTGCGAATACAAAGTGCTACCACACAGGCGATCACTTTGCACCGCGGATTTTCGCAATTTCGCCAACATCGCATGTCAGGTTTTTAAAATCTTTAGAAACCCTTATTTTTCCCAAATCGACAAACAATAGAGATGTGGGTAGAACCGTCGGAGTCCATGCTCAAAGAGCACGGTTATCGAGGTACCACGAGGTGGAGCGACAAGCAATAGGATACCAAAGACCTACAGGGTTTATGCAACTACCGGGCAGGTCCGTCGGTTCGACATGTAAACCGAGGCCGATCAATTATCGTGCACACTAGCAATGCAGTTTTGCAATCAAAACATTTTAAATTTAGGAGCAATATAGTCAAGGGGTGACTTGTCTCAGTCTTCGTCTTCAAACTTTGCGAGAATCCATCGTCCGATGAATTTCTAAAGCGTCGACTACGCGCAAAACGAGAGAAAAACACACAAAACCCTAGAAATAATATACTATTATTAATTAATAATAGTGCCATGAGGTAGATCTGATTTTTAGAAAACTTTAGAGACTTGAACGGGGTCAATCGGAGTTACGGTTGAAAAGATATGGATTTTGGAAGTTTTTGGGGATTTTTCTAAAAAAGAAATGAATTATTGAATTATTGGGAAAGAATTATTTGGGGAATAGGCTGACAGGTGGGGCCCATTGTTAGTGAGAGAGAGGCTGAGAGAGGGTGGTCCACATGTCATAGGAGAGAGGAGGGATTACAGGGTGGTTCACTGTGCATGGGATTTATAATATAAAGGGGCCCACTATCAGGGATAGAATGGGGGTATGGCCCACTTGTAAGTCACACATGTGCCATGAGGATTATGATTTTAAATTAAGTGGGACCCATGTGTCATTGAAACATATTTTTTTAAATGGTGTTCAATTAAGTTTTTATGCACGGGCCCACATGTTAGAGGGCTAATTGAGGGGAGGAGGGGTGGGGCCACCTAGCAGAGAGTAATAGAGAGAGTGAGAGATAGAGAGAGAGGGAGATCGACGGTCGACAGGAACCGAGTAGCGCCGGCGATTGGTGGCTCGCTGGAGGCAGTGGAATATGGCAGCGTGGAGCAGAGGAGACAGGAAAAGGTGTGAACGGTTTGGATGGAGGCTCGAGGGCGGCTGGCAGCGAGGGACAGCAACGCGGCAGGCCGTGCGGTGGATGGTCATCGCCGGTGACCCAGGGACCGGCGGAGGCAGCGGGGAAGCTCGGGTTGGAGGCGGTGTTTCATGGGAAAGGGAAAGGAGGGAGAAAATCGAGCTCTTACCATGTGCAATGGCGAGATCCGAAGCGTCGGCAATGGCGGGGTGGCGGCGACCGATTGGGGATTTCCCCTGTAGTGGCTTGCCCGTGCCGGGGAGGGGCTAGGGGGAATCATGGTGTTACAGGGAATTCAATGGCACCGGCGGCTTGATTGATAGGGCTTGGGGCAACGAAATTGGAGTGGGTCCGAGCGCAGCAAATGATGGCGTGGCGAGAGACGGATGGGGTTCTATTTATAGATGGCGAGCGGTGGAAGGAGACGTAGAAGAGAGGTGGTGCGGCAGTGGGCAGACATGACTCGACGGAAGCTTGGCCATGACACGCATTGTGGCTGGCGTCATGCGTGCTGCCGTGCTGTTGCCAGAGAGGGGGAAAGGGGTATGGCACTGCAGGCTTGATGCAACGGGACGGGGAGGCAAGGTTGACATTGGAGCATGGCCGGAGATATTTCTTTGGCGTTGTCACGTGCTGTTGACACCGAAAATCACCAGCAGCGTTGAGAACGAGCCGATGATATGGTTCGATGCACTAGACACGCGAAGGCCTGGGAGATTTGCTTAACTCCAGTGCAGGTTCTAAATTTAAGGTTCGTAGACGTGCCAGTCAATTTGACCCAGCAATTGACAAGGAGATAGAAAAAAGTTAGATCATTGATCCAATCGGCTAACCAGCCGATACAGACTTCCTCCAGCCGATTGCCGATAGTACTGTGTTACATCGGCCTTAGAAGCCGATGATGATATAAGCAAATAATAAGCCAGCGATTGCGAAAAAACACTTGGACATCGCTAGAACCGATGATAGAGTAGATAGGCAGAATAATAATCAATAGACAATGCAGTCGACTTTATCTAGTAAAAGATAACCTATCGGCTAGGCACTCCGATAGAACATTGCATAGACACCTATCGGCTTAACAAGGATAAATCTATCATTATCAATCTAGTAGGTCAAACTTAACTGATGCAGCACAGATTAATAATGCATAAAAAACCTCGATGAGCTAATAGATAATGCAATGTGATGTACATACGATAACTTATCGGCTATACATCCCGATAAGACGGCTCGCATAATCTATTCAACCTAGCAGGAATAACTTATTGCTAGCAGTTTCGTAGGTCGGACCTAACCGATGCAGCACAAACTGATGATAAATTACACCCAGTAAGCTAATAAAGTCTACGCACGCGTGATGTGATATATCCACTCGGCCTAAGAGATCAAACTTAACTGATGCAGCCGTAGACAGAATAGATACACCGTGGTAAGGGGTGACGAGTCTTACCCTCTCGCAGGAGTTCGACCTAACCGATGCAGCCCGGCTCGAAAAGCAAGAACCCGTCGAAAAGGGTGGCGATGCGCCGAATTTGTATTGATCTGTGAGATAGTTTACATGGTCACCGGGCATATGATTTATACCCCAAGTTGATACAGTCCTTGATTGGATAGAAACAGGAAGTTTCCTAACTATAAAAGGAAAATTAACAAGCCCTGATCGGACACGAGATCAGGTTTTCCTAAAAATTATTAAAGTTATCTAATTTATAGATAAAATACTAAACCGCCATGCTGTGGTCTTCACGATTCCTTTCCAATTCAGGCTCTTCTGGATTAGCTTCCATTGGCTGATATAGCCTCTTTCCTTAACCGAACCTGATAACGAACCGTACCAAATTTTGGTGTTAACACGTGCCTCCTTGTGCTCATTTCGCTGAGCAGGCCCGGGCGTGAGAAGAGACGAAGGGGCGATGGAGGAAGAGACGGATTTGATGCTAGGCGCCCACGCTCGGGGGGAGGACAGGGTCTGGGAGAAACGCTGACGAGCGGGAACCCGGGAAAGCTGAGTTGGCGAGCATGCGAGTCGGCGTCCGCGGCTCGCTCCCAGGACTGACAAGGGGGCCCGCCTGCAAAGCGCTCATTGGCATGGCGGTGCGCTGCCTGGCTGGTGGGGCCCGGACCGGGGCGGTGCACCGCGGTGCCGGACGCTCCTGGCCAGTGGTGTTCGCTCGCCAGTCAAGAGGTTCGGCTGGGCCACGTGTGGAACGGAGGCAGAGCCGAGTTAGGTCGGGAGTGAGGAGGACGGTCCCAGTAGGCAACAGTAGACTTTGACATTTTTCCAGGGATTTGTTTGAGGGATTTTTGATGATTTCTATTAGGGATTCAATCCAAAATTTGATTTTTGGGGCCCACATAATTCCTGAGATTTTTGAGGAGGACTTGGAGTACCAAGGTTGGGATATTTTGCCTGGATTTATATATATATATATATATATATATATATATATATATATATATATATATATGTGGAAGAAATGGATAGGGATTTTTTTGGAGAATTGAAAGGGTATAAATTTTGGAATTTGGTGTTTGATCTTTTTGTAATACTCTCAGGGCTTAAATCAAGGGGTTTTCAAGAGGGACTCTGATATATATATATATATTGGAAAGGGAGGTTTAGAGAGAGTTTTTGAAAGGATAAATTGGAGATTTAAATTCAGATTTGAGATTTGGACTTCTGGGACTTTTGGGAATTTTGAGAGGGGTTTCAATGGGTTGGATCTGAGCATACACACACACACACACACACACACACACACACACACACACACACACACACACATCATATATATATATATATATATATATATATATATATATATATATATATTGATTTTTGGGAGAAGAAAAAGAGGGGATTCAAGAGGGGACTTTGAATTGGAATTTGATTTAAATTTGGGATTTGATTCTCAAGGATATTTTGGGAATTTTTGTAACGGAATAGAATTGGAGCACCTCGAGGGAATTTTAGATTTTACTTTAATTCTTGGGATTTGAGGGTTTTTGGAAATATATATATTTGGCAAATTTTGGGAAGGGAGTTCTTGATGAAATTCAGAGTTTTCGAGAGGAACAAAATAAGGAGATTTTACTGAAAGGCTTCAAAGGCGACTTTTGAAGGGTATTGGAGGGCTTCGAATTGCAAAATTCAAATTCGAGTATAGAGAATTTTTGGAAGGTATTTGGTTTCAAATTTTTTGAGAAAATTTTGAGAGAGAGTAGAATTACAAAATTCGAGTCTCGGGATTTGGGGAGAGTTTGGGACCGAGGTTTTAGGGTTTTCAAGGAGGTTTAGACTGAGATCTACGGCACTTAGTCCTTAAGCACACACAAAAGGCCAAAATTTTTTGAAATTAGGGTTTTTACCAAAATAGTTTTTAACGGCCTAGAAACCAGGGCGTTACAATGCCCGCTTGCCACCACACTTCGATCTCATCCTTGATTTCAGAGAAGAGAACTTGCGCTTGTTTAGAGGTTTGGTGGAAGATGTGCGCATTACGTTCTTTCCATACAAGCCAGCAGATCAGCATCAAGGCTGAATCGAATGCACTCTTGTAGCTTGTCCGAAAACAGCTTCTCGCCTCCAGCCACCACTCTTACTTACCATTCAACAAGCATTACAACAGTTGTTTCATCCCAACTTTCTCTGATAGAGATGGGTAAATCCAAGGATAGTAATTGGCACTCTCTAGTTCAACTAATTAAATTGGCAGTGTGCAACTTAGTTGAACTATAGTTTGTTAATGGGTGCTGATATTGGCCTGGGCCCATCTCTACTCGCTGATTATTATGATAGGAAAAAATTTGATGCTTCATAAATTTGTGTAACGCCTCCCGCCCTGGCACCACCTACAGTGACACCAGAGAGGAAGCGCCGCAGGAGATTGGCGTGAACCAACCCCCAGGGAACCGCGATGCCGGTACTAATCCCAGGAAACCTTGCTGGTACCCGCGGTCAATGGAGATGTATCACAGCAACTAAATAAAATAAATATATATATTTTACCTTATAAGTTGCGACTTCGGGCAAGCCCTGAGCAGCAACCTGCAATCAGAATAGCAGCAGTGGAACGACAGCGCAGCGAGAACCCAATCCACAAGCAATGGCTTGGGACTAGGAAAGAAACCCTAATCTTCACTTCAGCTTCACTCTTCCTGAAGGAGGGGAGAAAAGGAATGGATTGAGTACTTACGTACTCAGCAAGTCATGAAATACGTGAAACATGTAGGCTATCAAAGATAGGCTAGGTTTATTTCGCAAACCATTTCATTTGAAAACATTTTTGAAACCCTAAGTGTGGGTTGTCTCATAGTGACTGGAAGGAGGCTCTCGCCTCGATCCTGTCCGCGAATTGCTTTTCAACAACTCAAGCGGATGAACCAAATTTTAATTGATTTCAGGTAATCTTATACCGCCTGTCAGGTCTTGACAGCGGTTCAGTGGGTCTGCCTGCAAGCAGCTTTCCACTGTATCAACATTTATTACTTTATTTTCAATTTCGTCCACTCTAGGACGTAATCTCATCTTTCACTTTCGTCCAATCCAGGACATTATTTTGTCTCATCTCATCTCAGCGGCTCCTCGAGCCATTCATAACTCATCTCATAATTTATCTCGATGGCTCTCCAAGCCATCATTAATCTCAACTCAAACTGCTTCCTCTCGAGAAGCCTAATCTATGATGTCATACGACATCCTGGGTCATACAGCCCCGTTTCAGACCACACAGGTCATCCATCAGCCACTAAGGCCAATTCTGGTAACGATTCCCATACCACAAATCGCTTTTGCAAACACTTGCAAACAAATCTACGCTAGAGGAATCACCTCACATTACCCGTAACCGTGGGCACGGATGTTCGAACAGTTTATTTGATCTTTGCAAAGATTGCACACTTTACCCACACGACGCGAGCTTACTCCCACACTGATTAGGTGGGGAGGTTCGCGACAAAGCCTTTCCAAAGCCTTCCCAGGATAGCACGCTGCCCTATAAATGGGTGCTCACTCTTAACCAAGTACTAGGAACTCACTTCCTGTACTCAGGGACGGGGGTATATCACCCTCTCGGCACCCAACCAGTCCCACATTTATTAGCAACCAAAAAACATCCTGGGAACACTAATACTCAGCCAGGGGTGTCCCATTCCACCCGTGTGGTCGCACTGTGAGATGCTCGGATGGAATTCCCCAAGGAATTGGTCCTTATATGCGAATACGAAGTACCACCACACAGGCGATCACTTTGCACCGCGGAAATTTTCGCAAATAAATTTTATTTCGCAAACTCGCCGACATCGCATGTCGGGTTTTTAAATCTTTGGAAACCCAAATTTTCCCAAATCAACAAACAATAGTGATGTGAGTGGAAACATCAGAATCCATGCTTAGAGAGCATGGTTATCGAGGTACAACGGGGTGGAGCGACAAGGAATAGGGTAACAACGACCTACAGGGTTTATGCAACTACTGGGCAGGTCCGTCGGTTCGACATGCAAACCGAGGCCGATCATTTTATCGTGCACACTAGCAATGCAATTTTGTAAATAAAACATTTTAAATTTAGGAGCAATATGGTTAAGGAGTGATTTGCCTCAGACTTCGTCTTCAATCTTCGCGAGAATCCGACGTCTGACGAATTTCCGAAGCGTCGACTACGCGCAAAACGAGAGAAAGCACACAAAACCCTAGAAATAATATACTATTATTAATAACTAATAGTGCCATGAGGTAGAACTTATTTTTAGAAAAATTTAGAGAGTTGAACGGGCTTAATCAGAGTTACGGTTTGGAAGATATGAATTTTGGAAGTTCTAGGGATTTTCTGGAAAAGAAAAAGGATCAATTTGAATGAATTATTTTTGGAACCAGGGGCTGACAGGTGGGACCCAGGTGTAAGTGGCAGAGGAGAGAGAGAATGGGAGCAGGGCCCACATGTCAAGGACACAGAGGAGAGAGAATTGGAAGGGCCCACATGTCATTGACTAGAGAGGAGAGAAAAGGAGTGGGGCCCATATGCAGTGAGAGAAGAAGGGGATTAAAGATTGGTTTACTATGCATGGGCCCACATGTTAGTGGAACATATTTTAAATGGCGTTGAGTTAGGTTTTATTCACACCGGGCCCGCGTGTCAGAGGGGTGGCTGAGAGAGGAGGGGCGGGGCCACTGGGCAGAGAGTAATAGAGAGAGAGCGAGAGACAGAGGGAGGTGTCGGACGGGGAACAGGAGATTGGCCGGCCATCGATGGCGCATGGTGGCCGGAGGGGATATGGCAGCCGAGAGCTCGCCGGCGGGAGGGAGGCATGGGAACGGAATGAGGGAAGCACGGTGAGGATGATGGTCAGCTCGGATTGATGGATGAAGGCTCGAGGGCGGCGGGTGAGGGCGACCAGAGGGCAGCGGCGCGGTACTGTCGTCGCCGGCGATGGTCTGTGTGGCGGAGCAAGTCAAAAAGGTCCGGTCTGGATGCGGCTCGAAGGGAGACAGAGATTAGAGGGAGGTTTTAGCCCTTACCCGTCTCAGCAGTGAGAGCCCGAGACAACAATGGCGGGCAGCGGTCGGCCAAATTTCGGGCTTTCTCGCTCGGTGTCAATTGGGCTCCAGCGAGAGGTGGGAGGAGGTCATGGGAATCTGAGGAATCCAGTGGTGGCGGCGGCTGGGTCGATTGAGCTCGGGAGCGACGGGATTGAGGCAGGTCAAAGCTGCTTCAATGGCGGAGAGAGAGAGAGAGAGAGAGAGCTCGGCTCGGTTTGGGCCAAGGCATGACGGTGCGGGGGATTTATAGGTGCGGCGCGGTGCGTCGCGACAGAGAACAGAGGCGGTGAAGCTCGCGGGCATGGCTAAGGCAGAGGAGGCATGACGTGACGGAAGCTTGGTCGAGACAAGCACTGTAGCCGATGTCATGCTCTGGTACCGAGGAGATAAGGGAGACCGAGAGGAATGGGCGCGGCAGAGACGATGAGACCGGCGGTTGACATTGGAGGAGATATTTTCTCGATGGTCGTCACGTGCTTCCTCGTGCCTATTTCGCCGAGCAGAGGCCGGGCGCAAGAGAGAAGAAAGAGGGGCGACGGGAGGAAGGAGAAGGATCTAACGCGCGGGGCCCGTGCGTCGGAGAGACGGGGTTCGGGTGAAGCGCTGCCGAGTAGGGCCTGGGGAGCTGAGCTGGCGGGCGCGGGTGCGTGCGGGTGTCCGCGCCCGCGATGCGGCGGCTGGGGCCCTCGTGTCAGTGCTACAGAGAGGAACAGGGACGCTGGCGGTGTGGGACCGGCTTGTCAACGCGCGGTAGAGATGGGCCGGCGCGGTTATGGGCCGGTGCAGGGAGGAGAAAAGGAAGAAGAGAGGAGGCCGAGCTGGTTCGGGCCGAGAGAGAGGGACGGCCCAAAGACACAGGAGATTTTGACAATTTTCTAGAAATTTATTTGAAGTGATTTTGGAGGATATAGGGATTTTGATCCAAAATTTGATATGTTGGACCACAGAATTCCTGAGATCTGTATGGGAGTACTCTTTGGCTAGGATTTGAATATATGTGTATATATTGATATTTTTGGGAGGTTTTAATTTTGGAGTTTATTTGGAAAAAAGTAAAAAGAGAGGGACTACGGAGGGGATTTTTAGGAGAATTGAAAAGGGTATTAATTGGGAATTTCGGTGTTTGATTTCCTGGGAATAAATCAAAGGAATTTGAGGAGGGACTGTGATATATATATATATATATATATATATATATATATATATATATATATATATATATATATATATATATATATATAATTTGGAAGGGAGGTCTAGAGAGAGAATTTTTGAAGGGATAATTTGGAGATTTAAACTCTGATTTGATTTGAAATTTTGGGATGTTGACTTTGGAGGAAAACATAAGGAATTCCTAGGGGTTAGATTCTATTTGGATATTTGAATGTTGGGAAAATTAAGGGGGACTCTGATATACAAATATATGTAGATATGTATATATTTTTAAGAGAGGTTCTGAGGGAGGGTTTCAAAAGAGGGTTCGGACTCGAATTAAAATTTTAATTCGAGATCATGACTCGGGGAAATTTGTGGGGACTTTTGAGAGGTGTTTCTGAGATGGGATTTGGGCGTATATACATATATATGAATATTTGGATGATATTTGGAAAAAGAAAAAAGGAGATTCAAAAGGGGACTAGATTTGAATTTTGATTTAAAACTGGGACTTGATTCTCAGGGATATTTTGGGAATTTTGTAATGGAATAGAATTGGAGCACCTCGAGGGAATATTAGAACTTAATTTAATTCTTGGGATTTGAGGATTTTGGAAATATATATTTGGCAGATTACGGGAAGGGAGTCCTTGATGGAATTCAGAGTTTCTCGAAGGGAACAAAATCAGGGGATTTAAATAGAGGGCTTCAAAAGGCGGTTTCCGAAGGGTTTTATTGGAGGGCTTCGAATTGCAAAACTCGAACGCGAGTATTTAATGGAGAATTTTTGAGAAGAGTGAAATAAGAGTATTTTAATCAAAGCCTTCCGAAGGGAACTTTGAATTTGAATTTTTTCGATGAAATTTAGAGAGAGACAGTCGAATTGCAAAATTCGAGTCTGTGGAACACTCCACCTCGGTGGGAGCCCACCATGTGCATACAGTACCCGATCCCTGGATCAGTAGTCGGATACACACATAGTCATCGGTGATACAAACTCAGAGTACAATAAATACATAACAGAGTACATATAATACATACAAAGGTCTTCCATCCAGGACAGGCCCCAGATGGACAACAGCAAGAACATGGTAGAATAGCGAGATACAACACAGACAGGGCGGAAGTAGGGGAGGAAATCTACTCGGCGAGGGAACACGACGATACCACAGGCTCGGTTGGGAACTAGGTCCGAAACCTCAAAAGTCCTCGTAGTCGGCTTGGTCCTGGAAGAACTCGGCAGCAGTCGGGTCTTCGTCTTCTTCTTCAAAACCTAATATATATGTATAGGAACAAGGGTGAGTACTTTCGTACTCAGCAAGCCGGGAAAAGGTGCCATATCGGTCAGGCAAAAAGGGGCTAAGAGTCTTTATTTGCGAAAACAGCCTTTAGAAATATTTTGCTTGTCAAAGTACTAGTGTGTCCAATTTTTAGTTGTCAGAAAGAGGCTCACGCCTCGATCCATTCCGCAAGTTGCCTTGCAACAACTCGCCACATGTAGCTACTGAATCATGTATTTCCATTTTCATCTTCTGGTAATCAACCAAGTGACTTCACAACTCAGCTATCACCCGAGTGGCTTCGACCACTCCTTAGGTCTACTATTTATCCGAGTGGCTCCGACCACCCGTTGACCCTGAGACTCGGCTACAACCGGTCCTCAGCTATCTCTTTAGCAATTTTCCAGCTACAACCGGTTATCATTTGCTCCACTGGCTACAACTAGTTAGCTCAATCTTGCTGCCCTGGCTACAACCCAGGAGCCTGCTCTTTATCGTCTTCTGGCTACAACCCGAAGACTTTTCTCCTGTTAACTTTTCACACACTTGCTTATGGTACTTCCACACCCCGGGTCACACAGTTCCGTTTCTAGCCACACAGGCCTTCCGTTTGCCACTCGGCAAACTCTGGTCACGATTCCCTTCCCATTAAACCATTTCACAAACCACTGGCAAACAAATCTACGCTATGGGAATCACCTTACATCGCCCTTAACCGTGGGCACGGCTATTCGAACAGTTCAGCTAAACTCTGCAGAGGGTGCACGCTTTACCCAAACGACACGAAACTTACACCGAGTACTGGCCTGTACTGAAGGTTCATGACAAGGCCATTTCTAAAGCCAGTCTAGGGTTATCCAATGCCAGCAGAAGGATCCACACAGGATCAATGCTTCAGGTCGGCTCCAATCACCATCAGCACCAGGGCTCACGAGCCACAACTCAGATGAGTCCACTCCAGTCGGCACCAAACTTCCCTAAACCTACAATTTACTCGGCCAGGGGCAGCTCATACTACCTGTTTGGTCGCATTGTAAAATGCTCGGATGCAATTCCCAAAGAAAACGGTCCTTATCGATAATACATAGCCAGGCCACACAGGCATTGTCTCTGTACACCAAGGTTTTCTCAAACTTTCATTTACTTCTCAAATACGCCGATACGCAGAGTACTGAGTTTTCAAACAGTTGAGTAAAGCCACTGTTTCCCAAACGACAATACAATCGTTGCAGGGCTAAGCCATTCTACTCGGCAATCAAACCCAAAGGATATAATGCCAACGTGCCATTTGTGGGGCTATCAAAGGAGAAATGCATCAATATCCTACCAAAATAAGTGCGACTACTGGGAAGGTCCGTCGGTTGCGCTTGCAAACCGAGGCCAGTCAATTTAAAGTGTAAACCTAGCATGCATATTTAGCAAACAACATAATTTTGCACATATAGGAGACAATATGATCAAAGAGGCTTGCCTTGCTCCAGCAGAAGATCTTCCTCGGCGAAGACGGCTTCTGGATCGTCCACCGGTTCAGGATCTAAACAAGCAGAAAAGATAATTACTGACAAGCTGAAAAGAGGTAAAACACTAGGGAAAGAACATCGTGGCAGTCGGCTGCAAAAAGGGTAGCAGTCGGCTGAGGATGGATGGCAGTCGGATGAAGGTTTATCGTAGACGGCTGAGTTAAACTTGCGGACGGGGCAACAAGCCTCACCGGTTAGGAACTCCGGATGGTAGGCTCGGCGATGAGCGGCGGCAAGGAGCTCAGGGAGCAGAAACGGCTCTGGGGGCTGGGGAGGAGGAAGACGATGGCTTAGCGGTGAAGCTGGTGACGACGGTCTGGCAGAGACGACTGGGTTGCAAAACAGATGAAAGAAGAGGCATGGATGGCCTTTTATAGCTGGCGTGCGAGGCAGGGACACGGCGGTGCAGGGCAATGGATAGAGAAAAGGAGTCACGATAAGCTGACAAGGTCACAGCGAGCTGGCTAGAGCGACGCGACGTCAAGGCAGAGTTTGACTTATGGATTGGGTGTGGCCGGCGGAGTTGGTATACACTGTAGCGGCGATGAGACACTCAGGTCATGGCAAGGACGGGTTGGTGGTACTTTGCAGACAGAACCTCTGACTAACCACTAGTTTAAGCGGATTCTTGCGGTGCGGCGGTTATTATCCGCTGGTCCGATCGGGGCTGCGGGCAGGTGAAGGTCGGATTATGTCACCACTTCGGCAATCGGCGTCCAACGGGAGGAGCGTGGAAATTGGGGCTGCGGTGTAACTTGGTGAGGCGATGCGACAGCACGTCGGTTGATAAGGCAAGGTGTCGTGAGCTTGACCGGATTGGGGCAGGTCGGGGAAAAGATGACGGTAAGGCCGAACAGGTTAGCAAGGTAGTCGGCAACTTCAAAGGGTTACTCGACAGCAAAGGTGGCCGAGTGGACAAAGGTAAGAGGCAAGGTTCAGGAACTGAGTAGGAACCTACTCGGCACAAGGGAGAAAAGGCAGTCGGCTGGCTAGGGAGAGAAAAACTGGGGCACAATTGAACGGGATAGGAAAGGGGCTCGAATTCAGAAAGCGAATTCCAACAGGGAAAGGAAAAACGGGTCGTTACAGAGTCTCGGGATTTAGGAAAGAGTTTGAGGGTGAGGATTTAGGGTTTCAAGGAGGGTTGGACTGAGATTTACAGCACTTAGTCCTTAAGCACACACAAAGATTCAAAAAATTTTGAAAGTAGGGTTTTTTCCAAAATAATTTTTAACGGCCCGGAAACCAAGGCGTTACAATTTGCTGGGCTACAATCTATTTAATGTCGCCTTTTTTACCAGTCAAAAGACTTAATTGATGGAGGTCAAGTGATTCTGTCAAGACCCACTACAGAAATGTACTTCAGAGATTATTGGTCCTCTGTGGCAATCATTCTAGCCGCTATGTGTAGGATCAAACACAAAAACCGAGCTTACCAGAGTGGTAGAAAAACCAAACAACCAAATCTTTTAGTGGAAATAAAAGAAACCTCTGACTTGGATTAAGTTGCGATGCACTACCATATATCGCCGGTCTGATTGCCTACTGCCGCCGGTACGATCGTCGTGCTGGCGGAGCTCCGATCGCCTTGACGCTGCCGAACTAACCATCCACGAACAAAGAACACAACTCGACGAAACTATTGATAGTAGATGAACTTTATTGCATCAAGATGTGTCTACAAAGCACTCCTCTCTCTCAAAACTAAATCGTGGTTTTTCTCTCTTCCAAAAGTTATGGCTTTAGGGTCTCAACCCCTCATCTATTTATACCTAAAATCTCCTACACAAAGTAGGAGTAGAACTCCTAATCCTACTAAGTCTCCACTCCGAATCCCACTAGGACTCAACTCCTAATCTAAGTAGGATTGAACTCCTCATTCCATACGCACACAATTCCTCTTATATGCCATATGGAATCCTCACATACACATGCGTTGATCTTTAGCTTTTAGTATCCTGCATGATCTCCCGATCATCCGGACATCAACTTCTTCCAATTCGACTTTCGATCTATCATCGGCAATACTCTCGAGGCCTCAAGACTCACCTACACATGCAAAAATAAAGAAACCATATCCAATCTTAAGTTCTTCTTAACTTGACTCACATTAGTCACACACACTCACATCAACATCCACAGTTATTTCCAAACAAATTTTTGTTAAATAAATAATTTATAAAGCCAATTGTTCATCACAAAATATGAATCATGACTGATTTTACAATCTCCCCCTTGATGAACACATTGGCAACATCTCCAGAATGCAAATTGATGTTTTTTTAAAAAAAATAAAAACCAAGAAGTGTCAAAAAGCACTAATGGCTCAAAAATCACAGAAGTGAAACAGAAAAACTCTCCCTCTTTTTTTAAAAAAGAATTTTTCCCCTATATTTGCAATAAAAGCACAAGATCGACTATTTTTAAGAACCAATCAACTTGTCAAAACTTTCAAATTCTCCCCTTTTATAAAATAGCTCCCCCTTTCTTTAAGTACACATTTTGTATATTTCTCTCCCTTTGACAATGATTTCATCAAGAATTTCAAAAGAGAAAATATAAATCATGAAAGCACAAATGTAGTAAATATGAAATATTTACCAATTTTTCTTTTTCTAAATTTTTCTTTACTAGGAGCTCTCAAGTGTACCTAAAGCAACTTAGGGACATGTGTTGTAAGACAAGGGAGATAGATTGACCAACTAGCAAACAAGCATGAGTTATAGTCCAAACAAGAATCAATGATATTACAATCAAGATCAAATCAATACTAAAAATTCATGATTTGAACAATTTATAATACAACATAATCACTAGCACATAGTGTAACGCCTCGGTTTCTGGACCATTAAAAACTATTTTAGTAAAAACCCTAATTTCAAAATTTTGGCTTTTTGTGTGTGCTTAAGGACTAAGTGCCGTAGATCTCAGATCAAAGCATCCCTGGAAGCCCTAAAACCACCGTCCCAAACTCTCTCCCAAATTCCGAGACTTGAATTTTGCAATTCGACTGTCTCTCTCTAAAATTCCTCGGAAAATTTAACACCGAAATACCTCCCAAAAATTATCTGTGCTTGGGATCAAATTTTGCAATTCGAAGCCCTCCACTAAAACCCTTCGGAAATAGCCTTTGAAGCCCTCTATTTAAAATCTCCTCATTTTTGTTCCTGTCAAAAACTCTGAATTCCATCAAGAACGCTCTTCCAAAAGTTTGCCTCAAATCCCAAGAATTAAATTCAAATTTATATATCCTTTCGAACCCTCCAGAAATATTTCCCCAAATAAAAACTTTGGATCGTGTTACAAATAGATTGAAATTTCCTTTTGAAATACCTTTCCCGACCCCTATTTAAATTCCTCTAAAAATCCCTCCTCTGAGTTTTCCCCTTTGATTTCCAAAAATTCTAATATACAAAACAGTATCCAACCCCTGGGAATTTAATACCTATTCCCTCCAAAATCCCCATTCTTTTCCTTCCAAAAATATATATATATATATACACATATATATACATCTCAACCATGGTGGAAATCCTCATCAGAAAATCTCAAGAATTGTTGTGGACCCAAACATAAAATTTTGAAATAAATCCCTCTCAAAGATTCCCAAAAGTCCCAGGAGTTCAAATCCCAAAATTAAAATCAAATCCGAAATTAAATCTCCAAATTATCCCTTCAAAAACCCTCTCTCTAAACCTCTCTTTCATATATATATATATATATATATATATATATATATATATATATATATATATATATATATATATATATATATATATATATATATATTAGAGTCCCTCTCCAAAAATCCCCTTGATTTAATTCCCGAGAAATCAAACACCAAATTCCAAAATTTATACCCTTTCAATTCTCCAAAAATCCCTATCCATTTCTTCCATATATATATATATATATATATATATATATATATATATATATATATATATATATATATATATATGTATAAATTCAGGCAAAATATCCCAACCTTGGTAGTCCAAGTCCTCCTCAAAAATCTCAGGAACTATGTGGGCCTCAAAAAAAAAAATCAAATTTTGGATTAAATCCTTATTATAAATTGTAAGACTGAAAAAGCGACCAGAGTGGGGGGTGAATGGGAGCCTCACGAAAATTCACGAAAGTAATTCGAGAAAATTTCAGATAAAAACCAATTGGGAGAAGGAAGAACAGAACCAATAGCCAACCAAACAATGAAAAATTGTGAGAAGAATTTAACGAGCAGTAAAACCACAGCAGCAGGTACCCTTCTCCTTATGCAATCTGGGCGACCAATGAGATGGCTGCAGGCCATACAGCAGCGGGACCCGCGAGGATTGAAGCCCCCTCCTGCTCCCTACACGTCGCACAGAAGAGCGGCAGCAGCACCCTCGCGCACCCCCTGGCAAGGTTACCTAGATTGATTTGTTCCCTGCCAGCAGAAAACAGAAACAAGACGAGATGCACACATAGAAACAATTCACGAATACGAATGATTAAACCGAGTGAATGTTCTACAAGATTGCATCTAGCCTCCGCCCAATCGTCCTCCCTCTCTTGATTGGAGAGATCAATAAAAATCTCTCCCTAGACTTGAAGACCTAGGCTAGATCGAGAGAGAAGGTGTGTTCCCTGGAACCCTAGGCACGGGTACTGTTCACGTGAACAGTATCAATCCCAAAAGCCCCCACCCTATCTCAACCCTAGGTGCCACATATTTATATCTCCAAAAAGGTGGCCCACCTAAATTACAAGACTGTCATTACGCGACGTAAACGACACGTAATGGCATGATAATCATATCTAATCAATCACGTCCTCCATGGCAAATTCCGCGATGTTCGCGATCCCTCCATCTCCACGATGTGATCCTCGCGATGTCGCCGCACGACCATCCGAAATCATATCGCGATCGCCGGAAATTTCCATCTCCGGCCACGCCCGCCGCACGAGCGTCCCGGTACGTCCTTGGTTTTGTGGCTCAACCAAGAAACCGTCCACCGACGTCCTCCCGCCATGTAGCCAGATACAGTAGACGTACACCGCACAATCTCTGTCCCTCGAACGCGAGCGTCGAACCACCCTTCACCGCCCACGGTTCATCAGCATGGCATCCTATCCCCGTTCTTCACAGATCGCCGTATGATTAGTCTCCACCTGTCACCTGCAACCATAGCCTGCCAAGAGACACGTCACACGCACACCGTGTTGTCAATCGCTCATCACAAGGCACTAGCCCCACGGGCATCTCATAAATCATCAAAATCCCTCAAAAAAACAAATCCCTAGCAAATATAATGGGCTCCTATTCGTTTGGGCCGCCATCCATCTCTTCCCGACCTAATCGGCTTTTCCCTCTGTTGACACCGAAAATCACCAGCAGCGTCGAGAACGAGCTGATGATCTGGTTCGATGCACCAGACACACGAAGGCCTAGGAGATCTGCTTAACTCCAGTGCAGGTCCTAAATTCGAGGTTCGTAGGTATGCCAGTCAATTTGACCCTGCAATTGACAAGGAAATAGAAATATTAGACCAATGAGCCAATCGGCTGGAAGCCGAATTGGACTCGATTCATCGGCCGATTGCCGATATGAACTAAAACAGTTATACATCGACTGGAATCCGATGATGGCATAAATAGGCAAAATAAATAAATTAATTGACTACCCTCCAGCCGATTGCAATAACAGTACAGATAAATAAAATAACAATTAAACAATGCAGTCGGTTTTATTTAATAAAAGATAACTTATCAGGCTAGGCACTCCGATAGAACATTGCATAGACACCCATCGACTTAACAAAGATAAATCTGTCATTATCAATCTAGTAGGTCAAACTTAACTGATGCAGCACAGATTAATAATGATAAAAGAACCTCGATGAGCCGATAGATCTAATGCAATCGTGATGTACTATACAATAACTTATCGGCTAGACACTCCGATAAGACCCTTGCGTAAAATCTATCAACCTAGCAGGAACAACTTATCGTTAGCAGTTTAGTAGGTCGGACCTAACCGATGCAGCACAAACTGATGATAAATTACACCCAGTAAGCTGATAAATCTATGCAAGCGTGATGTGATATACCTACTCGGACTAAGAGATCAAACTTAACTGATGCAGCCGTAGACAGAATAGATACACCGTGGTAAGCCGACTACCGTAGATCAGCTAGAATATCGAACCTAACCGAGGAAGTCCTAGCCGATAAGGTAGTCGGAGTAACGAGACTTACCCTCTCGCAGGAGGTCGAACTTAACCGATGCAGCCCGGCTGGAGAGGCAAGAACTCGTCAAAAAGGGTGGCGATGCGCCGAAATTGTATTGATCTGTGTGATTATTTACAAGGCACCCGGGCATACGTATGTATACCCCGAGTTGATACAAGTCCTTATTGGACATGACACATGATTTCCTAATTACAGAAGGAAACACTAATAAGACCCGATCGGACACGAGATCAGGCTTCCGAAAAGAGAAAATACTAACATTGCCTAATTAATAAATAAGATATTAACTGCCACTCTGCGGTCTTCACGATCCCTTCCCAAACTCGGCTTCCTCCGGATTAATTCCTGCTAGTTGACTGTGATTTTTCCTTAACCGAATCTGATAAAGAATCATACCAAATTTTGGCGTTAACACATGTCCCCCCAATTTCGGAGTTTTCTATAAGACCTCGAAATTCTCTCATCTGAGCTTTCGGATTCCCTTCACACCGAGGCGGCCCAAGGTAGTTCACTTTCCTTAATTGTTTGAAATAGTGCCAACGGCCTCGATTCCCGCCCGGTCATTGTTCCTCTATAAACAGCTTCGCCTTCCTAGCCTCCTTTTTTTACGCTTTCACATCACCAGAACCCTCTCGCTTCTCTCGAGACCTCGACGAGCTCCGGCGAACCCAAGCGAACCGCTGTGATCTTCTTCCTCAACCACCGGCCTTCGTTCATTCTCTTCTTCCGCGATGGCTTCAGCAACCGATGTCCCAGAGGTAACCCTCTTGTCTGATCACTCTCTCTGCTTTGTAACCTAGATAGATTAATCTGCTACATTCTTCACCCGTTCTTCATCGTGTTCTTGTTTACTGTAGGACCTTAGAAGCCAAATTTTGATTCCGGCCACCAATTACCCAAATTTCTTCTATCACGGTCCCATGGGTAGCGAAGACCCCGCAGACTTCATCAATGCCGAAACCCAACGCATCCCCTTTAAGAACTCTTCCATGCTAGCTAGTGATTGGACCAATAGTTTCAGATCCTGGCCTAGCAAGCTTCCCGGGTGGAAGAACTGGTACCTCAGAGTATCGGCTGTAAAGAAAACCCTCTGGGAAGAAACAGATATTGGCCATTGCATCAACCTTTCTCTAGCCGAGATGGAAAAGAATGAACCTTTGCTCACATTGGCTTCGTACTTTTGGTCAGACGCCCTCAACGCCTTCCTATTTGGACACGGGCCGATGACCCCAACTCTGATGGACGTAACTATGCTCACCTGCCTCAACACGACAAGTTATATCAACCCTTTCAACCTCCGATTCAAGCCCACTCATCGGTTATAGACGAAGAATATTGGTGGTTGGACCAAGTACATATCAATTCACAACAAGGTGACTGGGCCAGTTGACGATCGGGAGCATGTAGCTTTTCTGAATTTGTGGCTGGAACGATTTGTCTTCGGTGGCACGACTCTTGGCCCAACTACAAACATGCAATGTTTAGCAGAACGCTTGGCCGATCAGAAACAAATCCCCCTGGGGCAATATCTTCTCGGCGCCACCTATCAACTGCTTCATCAAGTAACAAACAAACTATCGGCCAGTCAATCAGTCGGCCACATTGGCAGTCCTTGGTGGTTCGTGCAACTGTGGCTCAATGTCTACACCTCCAAGGCCATTTCTGGGACCTCCCTCCTGAACTTAACCTTCCCAGCCGATTACCCAGAGGAATAGGAACCCATCCACCGCCGATGTATTTCTGTGGGCGAAGCTGCATCGACCCTCCCTGGCTGCAAAATAACTCCTGTCGGACTCAGCCAGTGGTTCAAAGGTTTCTACTATGGTTTCACCAGGGAGGCCACACTCTGGTTTGCATATGATGATGCAGTATCATTCGAGATGCCTTTCAAATTCAATCCTCTTGATGCTTTGGCCGACGAAGAATCCAAGACCATATTTCTATCGGCCATTACCCCCTGCCTTTTGCCGACTGGCTTCTCTCAAGGTCGATCACAACAACTGTCATATGAGTTTTATCATCCATCGGTTGGTTCTCGCCAGCTCGGCCTCGGCCAACTCCCAATCAGCCTATTCTTTATTGATAAACTTCAGGCTCGGGGTAATGTAAATAGTGCTTTAGAGTACGATCGGCTGCGGATGTTAACAGAATCTCTGCCTCTGGGCACCGCCACCAGCATGGAGACATGCACTACCAATACAAGGCTTTTTGCCCGATGGTGGTTAGAATGGAGGAAACACTTGTTCAACTTATCAGCCGTCCAATACTGTTCTTGTCTCAACCCCGACTATGTCAAATCTGATGAAGAGGTAACATCCCATAAGCCTTAATCATTGTCTCCGATCATATTTCTTATAATCTTATCTTATAGGCTGACGACAAGGAGCCGCCAACAACAAGTATCAGCGGTCGGCCGATCATATATCAACCACCATCGGCCAATCCACACTTGGGGCATGGTGCTCCCCCTCCATCGTCTCTTCTTTGGGCGCCACGGCCAATAGGACCAAAACACAAGAAGCTGGCATCTCGCCCTTCCCAAAAGAGGCAAAAAACTAGTGCCGATGTCGTGGTTACAGTGCCGCCTGCTACCAAAGCAATATCGGCTCCTTCATCCCCGCAAGTATGCACTGATTCTTAACATTATTTGTCTGTTTCTTTTGTCTTTTCATTATCAATCTTATTTTCAGTTTGAGTCATCGGCTCCTGAAACTCAACACTCACCTGACGTCCTTATCGAGCCGATGACCTCCCCAGTTGTCCCTACTCTAGTGCCTAGCCCCGAAGCTGATATTGAGGCCGTTCCTCCTGCTTCAGCGCCAGACGTCGGCCGTCCTGAAGAGCAACCTACTTATCCATTTGATGCCGATGTCACTCCTCAAGCCGCTGCCCCCCCCTCAGGTACTCATTTGTGTTAACTTATTCATTCATAATCCATTTACTCACCGATGCCGATTTGCAATCCTTAGCCGACCTGTTCTCCTTCGACATCGGCAAGTACCTGGAGACTGATGAAGAGGCAATCACCAGCACGATGACCAGACCATCCCTTCCATCCGACGTGCGCGAACATTTGCTGGATATTACCCGTCGACTAGAAACCCCAGTAGACGCGCTGGTAGAAGATTATGGGCCAATCCGGGCAAGATTTTCTGAGATTGAACATCATCTGCCCGACGAACTCATCGATGCCCTGACTCCTGCTACTTTTTTAGAATCCCATAGATTTCAACTGATCAAGACCAGGCAACGCATAGCCGATCGCGCCGAACAGAAGATTCTAGCTCAACGCATCCAAGATGATCGGCTATCCGCTCAATCTGAAAAGAAAAAGCTTGATGATATGGCAGCCGCTCCTCAAGAAACACAAGCTAAACTAGATCAGCTAGAGGAAAAACAAGCCGATTTGCTGGTAGAGCTTGAAAGAATCCGCAAGGACATTGAAATCACAAAATCTCAGCTCATCGGCTTACCACAAGCAATACAAGAACAAGAATCCAAAGTTGCAGCAGCAGTACGCCAAGTCGTTCATCGGCGCAAGAGCTTAAAGACCATTCCAAGCTCCGATGAAGACGATATCCGTGCCATCAACAAGATTGATCAGATTCGCCCACGTGCAATTGAAACAATCCAGAAATTCTTGTAAAACTTTAACATTGATGACCTTGATGTTGCTCTGGAACATGCCGATAGTCTTTTGCTGTAATATAATCTAACCAGCTCTGTTACTTATTCATCTTATTCCATCTTTGCTTGATAATATTTTTATTTGTTTTATCTAAAGGTGATACCAATTGATATCGGCTATCTTTAGGCGATGTAACAACATCGGCTCTTGCTTTGAATTATTTTAGAAATCGGCCGCATTCAACCAATTTAGGAGTTGATCCAAATGCTTGGATAATACTTCTTGAGATATTTCCCATTAAGTGCTTTAGCAAACTCTATCCCCTCAAGATCTTCCAATATATAGGCATTGCCAGGTACACAACGATTAATCCGATATGGCCCTTCCCAATTAGGCGACCACTTCCCAAATTTACTATCTCTGGACCCGATCGGCAAAATTAACTTCCATACAAGATCTCCCTCAGTAAATGATTTATTCATCACCTTTTTGTTATTATGCCTAGCCACCCTAGCTTTATATTCCCTAATCCTTTCTAGCGCCCTTAACCGATTCTGAGCCAAATCCTCGAGTTCATCTGTCATCAAATTATAATAATCATCGGCTGTCAGTTGATTTTGTAAAGAAATTCTCCTAGAACCGATGTTAGTCTCCCAAGGCAAAACTACTTCATGTCCATATACCAATTGGTATGGTGGCACCCGAGTAGACCCATGACATGCCATCCGATAGGCCCATAATGAATCGGCTAATGTAGTATGCCATCTTCGCAGCTGTTCATCAATCTTGCGCTTAATTAATTTGATTAGACTCTTATTCGAAGCTTCCGCCTGTCCATTAGCTTGAGCATAATAAGGTGATGAATTCAATAACTCAATTTCCATACTGGCAGCAAATTGTTGAAACTCATCGGACACGAAAATAGATCCCTGATCGGTAGTTATCGTCTAAGGAATTCCAAACCGATAAATTATATGCTCTTTTACAAACTCAATCACATCTTTGGACGTGACTTTCTTCAAAGGAATTGCTTCCACACATTTTGTAAAATAAACTGTTGCTGCCAATATGAATTTATGTTCTTTGCTTGATGGAGGATAAACCTGGCCGATCATATCAATTCCCCATCCTTTGAACGGCCACGGTTTGATGATAGGATTCATAGCCGATGCTGGTGCTCGCTGTATATTTCCAAATTTCTGGCAATCTTGACATCCTTTATAATATTTGAAGCAATCCTCTAACATCGTCGGCCAAAAATATCCTACTCTTCTCAATATCCACTTCATCTTATGAGCCGATTGATGAGTTCCACAAACACCCTCATGTACTTCGCACATAACCACTTTGGCTTCTTCTAAATTTAGGCATCTCAGTAGAACCCCTTCAAAAGTCCGATAATATAACTCTCCATCAAGCAACACATACTTAGTAGCTTTATACCGAAGTTTCCTAGAAACCGATTATGACAGATTTTGTAAATAATCAATTATTTCCTGTCTCCAATCATTGGCTTTATCCTGAATATCACCATCGGCTATTTCAACCTCAATGTGTCTATTCAACCGATAACCCGAAGCAATTTGTGCAAGATCATTAGCTTCTAAATTCTGTTCTCTAGGAATATGATCCAACGATACCATCCTAAAATCCCTCAATAGATCTCTACATTCTTCATAATATGATCTTAAAACATCGTCTCTGCACTCATACTCCCTAGACAATTGCTTGATCACTAATAAGGAATCTCCAACAATCTCTATGATATCGGCCCCGATCTCCCTTAAAAGTTGAAGTCCTTTCAGCACCGCCTCGTATTCTGCTTGATTGTTGATCCGATAGGGTTTAAATGTAAAAGCAAATTCAAAACTTGCCCCCCGAGGCGATACAATGACCAATCCGATACCAGATCCATGCTTGCAAACCGATCCATCGAAAAATAAAGTCCACGGGATCGGCTCCACATAATTTTCATAAACTCCTCTGTGTTGCACAATCAAATCGGCTATTGCCTGTCCCTTGATCGCTTTAGCCGATTCATATCTCAAGTCAAACTCTATTAAGGCAAAAATCCATTTACCAACTCGCCCTTTTAAGACTGGAGCCGACAACATGTATTTTACCACATCGGCCTTGCAAACCACCATACACTTAGCCGATAGGATGTAATGCCTTAACTTTGTACATGAGAAATATAAACAAAGGCATAATTTTTCTACCGCAAGATATCTTGTTTCACCATCCAAAAGCCTTCTGCTCAAATAGAACACAACTCGCTCCTTCCCTTCAAATTCCTGTATCAAAACAGATCCGATGGATTTTTCATCTGCCGATAAGTATAACTTGAATGGCACTCCTTTCTGTGGCGGAATCAAAACAGGCGGGGAACTTAAATAATTCTTAATTTCATCAAATGCCTTCTGTTGTTCTACCCCCCATACAAACTCTTGATCGGCTTTCAATTTCAACAACGGAGTAAAAGGCTCAATCCTTCCTGACAAATTTGATATGAATCTCCTTACAAAATTAATCTTGCCGATCAACGATTGTAGCTCTGTCTTGTTGCTTGGTGGTTCTGTATGCTTGATGGCTCTGATGCTCCGTTGACTAACTTCAATTCCTCACTCATGAACCATGAAACCCAAAAACTGCCCAACCGATACACCGAAAGCGCATTTATTGGGATTCATCCTTAGTCCATATTTCTTTGCCCTTTCCAGCACTTTTCGCAAATCGGCTATATGGCTTTCATCACTCTTGGATTTAACCACCACATCATCGATGTAAATTTCCACTAATAAGGAGATGAGATCATGAAATATATAATTCATTGCCCTCTGATATGTCGCACCGGCACTTTTCAACCCAAACGTCATTACCACCCACTCATATAAGCCGATAGCTCTAGGACATCGAAACACAGTCTTATGTATATCTTCTTCTGCCATAAAAATTTGATTGTATCCTGCATTGCCATCCATGAAGCTAATAATCTTGTGGCCTGATGCTGCATCCACCAACAAATCTGCTATCGGCATCGGGTACTCATCCTTGGGGGTAGCCTTATTCAAATCCCGGAAATCAATACATATTCTCAATTTTCCATTTTTCTTTTCCACCAGGACGATATTAGAAACCCACTCAGCATATTGGCACGGCCTTATAAACTTTGCATCATATAACCTTGTGATTTCTGCTTTGATTGGCTCATATAACTCCGCTTTAAATCTTCTTGGAGCCTATTTAAACAGCCGATATCCTGGTTTAATAGGAAGCCGATGCTCAACAATTGATCAGCTTAATCCTGGCATTTCATGATATTCTCAAGCAAAACAATCCCGATACTCTTGCAACAATTTTATTAATTCTTCTTGAAATTCAGGACACAATTTTTTACTTATGTACGTCGGCCTTGGCCTATCTCCTGGTCCTATATCAATTTCTTCCAAATCATCGGCCGACGTAAACCCTTGTCCCAACTTTCCCTCGAAATCTTCAATGGTGCCCATCAGAGTAATAATTCTGAGCCGACTTGTCGAATCGACTATATCCCTTGACTGGTGATCTTAAGATAATCCCCCTCCCACACTTTTCCAGACAAACAATCGACACCATCGGCCTCCCAAACCGGCAAATCGGTCATTGCAATGTTGGTCGATTGATCTGCTAAGATTACCTCAACTTGATCTCCTTGCCACTGTATCAGACTTTGATGCACTGTCGAGGGCACACAACAGTTTGCGTGAATCCAATCCCTACCAAGGAGCAGACTATATGATCCTTTTCCATCGATAACAAAAAACGCCTTTCGTCTCCGATGGATTCCCGCCGAAATCTTTTAACACCATATTTGTCTTGATCAAATCTTCAGCGATTTTCCCCAGCTTCCGATACGTAGCATACAACATTAGATTAACAGCTGCCCCCCCCATCAACTAGCATCTTCGTCATCGGCTTCCCATTCACATAACCCTTGATATATAATGGCTTCAAATGCCGATGCTTTGATTCTTCAAGCTTATCAAATATAGCCTGATCGGGTTGCAGCGTTAACTGAGCAAAAACCTCTTCATTGCCTTCCTCATTAGATGAAAGTGCTTTATATTCTCGAGGCAAAAAAAAAACCATGTTTACTGGAGCCGATGGATCAACCTCATCGTCATTTCTCTTCATGCGCCATACCCGTTTAGTCCTCTTGTGACGATGATCGGCTTCCTTGTGATCTCGCCGTTGTTCTTCCTGTTGTTCTCGGTGCCGTAGCCGATGTGCCCTTCTTTTCTGATTTTTTGTAAATATTCCACTAGGACACCACTGAGGATTTTGGATTTGTTGTTTTTCATGCAATCCCTCTTCATCATTTTCTTCAAAAAATTCTCCATGGATCGGCCCTAATCGGCTGTGTACCGATGCTCTTTTGCAAGCGGCCGATCTTGTGACAATCTTTCATGCTGAAAATTCTGAGATCTTGTAGCATTACATTCAGGACAATCTCTGATCGATGGCAATCTTATCCCTTGCTCCTAGCAAAATTGAAAGAACAGGCAATCCCAATGTGGATTATATCCCTTCTCGTATGACAAAGCCCGTTGTTCCTCTTCGCGCCTTGATATTTATCTATCAGCTGCGATGAAGTAATTCTAGATCTTCTATATTCTCGATGCCTTCCTTCATCGGCTTGATTCATCGATGATCCCACATAAACCATGTACACGGGGAATGGATGTCCATCAATTTTCATCGGCTTTTTGTCCTCAAACTTGATCCTTCCCTGTTCGATAGCCAATTGAATTTGTTGTCGAAAAACTTTGCATTCATTGGTGTGGTGCAATATCGTGTTATGCCACTTGCAATATCTCTTCTTCTTTAATTCTTTGGCTGATGGAATTACATGATTTTGCGGAAGCTGTATATGTTTCTCTTGTAGCAATAGGTCGAAGATTTTATCGGCTTTATTGATGTCAAAATCATATCGTTCCTCCTTGCCGATATCCTTCACCCATGGGCAAGATACTGATTTCTTATTTCTAGCGCACTCCGCCAATCCAACTTCAACATCGGATCCTTCATCATCTAAGTCCGATGAATAAGCTTGCACCTGAGCAACCCTTCTCTAAAACTTCTCCTTTTTTGCTTCTTGAAACCGGCTTTCATGAGCCAATACCTTCTGTACAAGGTGCGCCAGACTCTCGAACTCCTGCGATGAAAACCTCTCTTTAATGGGAGCTAAGAGACCCTGGAAAGCCAACTCGGCTAGATGCCCATCGCTTAGATTCAAACTATAACATCGGTTTCTAACGTCCCGAAACCGCTGGACGTATTCTGGTACCGTTTCATCTGGCCTTTGTTAAACCGATGTTAGGTCCATCAGCCTCATCTCGTGGATTCCAGCAAAAAAGTATTTGTGAAATTGTTTCTCCATATCAGCCCATCCCTGAACTGAATTTGGTGGTAATGAAGAGAACCATGTAAAAGCTGATCTAGACAATGACAAGGGAAAAAATCGAACCCTCAAAGCCTCCTCAGCCGATGCCTCTCCACACTGTGCCAAGAATCGGCTAATATGCTCTACTGTAGATATGTTATCCTGTCCTGAGAATTTAGGAAAATCTGGAACTCTGTATCGGTGTGGTAATGGAACTCTGTCAAACCACTCAGGATACGGATGCCGATACATAAATGTTTGCTCCTTTGGTTTTATCCCAAACTATTCTCTTACTATTTCTGCAACCCTTGTCGATAAATCTTCCTCCCTTCAGTTTTCCCGTTGATATTGCACGGGTGGAGTTGGTAGCCGATTCTGCTTAGGATATTCTCTCTGATAATTACCTGAATCAGAAACATCTCCTAGGTAATTTTGTTGATACCCCCCATAATAGGCAGTTCGATAATACCCCGGAGGTATGTCATCCTGTTGCCCCCCAATCGGATCCTGGGATAACACATTGGCAGGTGCATCCTTTCTAATTCCATAAGTAACCTGAATCGGCTCCTTTTTATCGGCAAATATACCAGACCCCGATTAGGCTCCCGAGTAATTGATCCATCCACTGTTTTCCTAATAAGGTTATGCAGCGTGTTCACCAATATTCCTGATTGATTGAAAAGCGCGTGATGCACTGCTTCATTTACCATCTCTTGTAAGGGTTTTGGTGGATTTTTAGGTGGTGTACGGCTCGATTCTCCAACTAGAACTGGTTTTGGAAGTTGAGATTTTTGAATCGGCCCTTGTCTAGTCAGACCGAAAGACTCCAAACAGAGCTTCTGAAAATTGGCTATATTTTGTTCTACTTGCTGTTTTTGTCTTCCGTCAGATCGTCCATGGTGACTGGAATCACATTGTCAGATTTGATCGCTTTTCCAGCCATGTTGAAACTTCGCGTCCCACCAGGCATGCCAAAAACGTGTTGACACCGAAAATCACCAGCAGCGTTGAGAACGAGCTGATGATCTGGTTCGATGCACTAGACACGCGAAGGCCTGGGAGATCTGCTTAACTCCAGTGCAGGTCCTAAATTCGAGGTTCGTAGGCGTGCCAGTCAATTTGACCCTGCAATTAACAAGGAAATAGAAATATTAGACCAATGAGCCAATCGGCTGGAAGCCGAATTGGACTCGATTCATCGGCCGATTGCCGATATGAACTAAAGCACTTATACATCAACTGGAATCTGATGATGGCATAAATAGGCATAATAAATAAATTAATTGACTACCCTCCAGCCGATTGCAATAACAGTACAGATAAATAAAATAACAATTAAACAATGCAGTCAGCTTTATTTAATAAAAGATAACTTATCGGCTAGGTACTCTAATAGAACATTGCATAGACACCCATCGGCTTAATAAAGACAAATCTATCATTATCAATCTAGTAGGTCAAACTTAACTGATGCAGCACAGATTAATAATGATAAAAGAACCTCGATGAGTCGATAGATCTAATGCAATCGTGATGTACCATACGATAACTTATCGGCTAGACACTCCGATAAGACCCTTGCGTAAAATCTATCAACCTAGCAGGAACAACTTATTGTTAGCAGTTTAGTAGGTCGGACCTAACCGATGCAGCACAAACTGATGATAAATTACACCCGGTAAGCTGATAAATCTATGCAAGCGTGATGTGATATACCTACTCGAACTAAGAGATCAAACTTAACTGATGCAGCCGTAGACAGAATAGATACACCGTGGTAAGCTGACTACGGTAGATTAGCTAGAATATCGGACCTAACCGAGGAAGTCCTAGCCGATAAGGTAGTCGGGGTAACGAGACTTACCCTATTGCAGGAGGTCGAACTTAACCGATGCAGCCTGGCTCGAGAGGCAAGAACCCGTCAAAAAGGGTGGCGATGCGCCAAAATTGTATTCATCTGTGTGATTATTTACAAGGCATCTGGGCATACGTATTTATACCCCGAGTTGATACAAGTCCTTATTGGACACGACACATGATTTCCTAATTACAGAAGAAAACACTAATAAGACCCGATCGGACACGAGATCAGGCTTCCTAAAAGATAAAATACTAACATTGCCTAATTAATAAATAAGATATTAACTGCCTCTCCGCTGTCTTCATGATCCCTTCCCAAACTCGGCTTCCTTCGGATTAATTCCCGCTAGTCGACTGTGATTTTTTCCTTAACCGAATCTGATAAAGAATCATACCAAATTTTGGCGTTAACGCCCTTACCCTCCCTTCCTTCCCCGCTCGGCCTCTCTCCCGCACACCTCCGCAGCCAAGCCAGCCCGCGGCCTGCCTGTGCACGCGCGGCCCAAAGCCACTCGGCCCACGCACCAAGCCACCAGCCGCGCCGCTCGCCACCCGTTAGCGAGCCCCTGCGCGCGCACCTGTTACACAGCTTGCCTCGCTAACCGCCCGGGCCCACCAGTCAGCCACGCGACGCACACCTGCCCGCCAGCCGACAAATGGTTGTCTCCTTCCTCTGACTCCCCCAGCACGCGCTTCACGTGCTCGAAAAAATGTCGCCAAGGAAAAATATCTTCATCCGTGCACCCCAAAGTCAACAGTGCCTGCTCGTCCTGTCCCATCGCCCTAGCTGCGCCCATACCCCTCTTCTCCTACCTGGCCGACACGGTCGCCATGCTCCCCGTCGTCCCATCGCATCCGAGCGAGCTCGCGCCCCTGAAGTCAAAATCCGCTCGCAAGAAATATCCGGCCGCGCCACCGCCTTTCTAATTTGTCCTCTAGCACCGCTGCGTCCCCATAAATGCCGCGGCCCTCCTCTTCTCTTTCCCACCGCAGTCGTGCCCCGCCGGCCTCGTGACACCGCTACGCCCAAGCTGAGCTCGAGCCTCCCTCTCCGTCGTCGCCACTGAAGCCACTCGGTCTTGCCCCAAATACCACCGCCCCTGCCCAACCCCGGCCCTTGCCCGAGGTCCTCACCTGTGCCTGTGTCCCGCTGCCGCCGGCGCAGTCCGTCACTGTAACGCCCAGAAATTCGCACCGAAATTCTGAACATTAATGTGTATTAAATCCCTGCCCAGGAAAGCCAGGGTACACAAACCAAGTTGCCATACAGAGTGTCTTACAAACAGAATAAACATTTATATTACATAATGCAGCGGCAAAGATAAAATAACGTCTATGAGCAACTGGCCCAGCAGCAGCTTCCATCCCACGGGCACCTTGACGGCGGAGCCAGCCTATTCCTCTGGGTGATCCTCGTCTGAAGTGGTCTCCAACACTGAGAGGGGGAAAATTGGAGCAAGGCTGAGTACCACCCATAGTACTCAACAAATCACACCCACAATTATGCATATGCACAGGGTACAAAGATGGGATAGGGTTTATTTGCGGAAAAGCAGTTGCAAAAGGTAGTAGTTCACAAACAGTAAAAAGTTGATTTATTTAACAACATCATTTTCCACTGATTAACGTTACACCACGTTAACCAGGCCCAACCATTCCCAACTGATTGACGCTACACCACGTCAACCAGTCTCCTGATGAACGCTACACCACGTTCACTAGACACCTCCGGGTACCGTTACACCACGTTACCCAGACTCCACTGATTAACGCTACACCACGTTAACCAGTCACCACCGGACAACGTTACACCACGCTGACCAGTTTTTCCTGATCAACGCTAAACCACGTTGACCAGGCCGCGCCGATGGAAGTTACACCACGACCACCAGGCGTAACTGATGAGAGTTACACCACACTCACCAGTCTCCACCGACTAGCGTTACACCACGCTAACCGGTCAACCCCGGTCAACTCAACCATGTCGACCGGACTCAACACCTTCCACAACACCAGTTTGATAAAACCAGATTAATTATCTAGGGTGAGACTAATCACGGTGAGTCTTGGCCAATGTACCCATGACCGCGGGCGCGGCTATTCGAATAGTTTTACTCTGATCAGAGGTGTACAACTGTATACACAAGACACAGCCCCACACACGTTCCCGTGTGCCAGTACATCACCATGATGTCCCGTGAGAGCTTGTGACAGGACCGTTCACGAAACCCCTCCCAAACCATCCACACCACGCTGAGGTTGCACCTGCCAACAGGGCACGCCATATTGGCCAGGCTACCCCCCTTGCGCCACGGTGAATCTGGCAGCCGATCAACCCTACCCCGGGCTGACCCAACTCCATCCCGCTCACCCTCTTCTTCGGTGCCTAGGAGAGGGAGAAGAAACGCTTCAAGCCCAGCCGTTGCCCACGCTGGCTTGTGGAAAGTACGGGAAGTTGCCCAAGTGGTTCCCGCGAACCAGTCCTTAATTGCTATAGGTGTGACAAGCAAAACCATACACCCACAGCCCACCATTTAGGTCAAATTTTAGAAATTTAACAACAGCCTATCCAAAATTCCATTTTGCGACAGTGAGTCGAAACATATGAAAAGGTAATATTTAATTCCCATGTGAGCTATGTTGCTAAGCATGGCGAAGCATCCTAGGAAAAGTAACCTAATCATGTTATTACCTAGGTGACAAAGATTCAAGTTTCAAAGCTAAGGTAAGGTCCTAACATTGCATAGGTTATGATCCACCCACATGAAATATAGAAGTAATGCAGTTTATTTGAGCAAACAAAGCAATTTAGCAAAAAATAGGTACAAAGTGATCAAGGTAACAGTGCGACTTGCCTTGCTCCGGCTCGAGGTACTCGGCTACGATCTCGTATAACACAGGAGAATTACCGGCGTCGGATTCTACAACAAACAATGCATAAACAATTAAAAACAATACATGAGGGCCAACAAACATGGGCTGAAAGTATTTTTAATGGATTCTCGGCATTTTTCTGGATTGGGGAAGCTCGGCGGGTTGGGGAAAAGATGGAGAAGAGGGCGGGGAGCCTTTTTAAGCACGCGGGTGAGAGAGATTGAGGCCGAACGGCTCCAATCGTGCACGGGAGAGTGGGCAGCGGTGTGGGCGTCGTGTGCGAGATTCTCGGGAGAGAGGGGATGTGGACGCCGGGGAACTCAGGGAAGTGGGGCGGACTCGGTCCGTGCCCGTTTGAACCAGAGGCAGGCGCGGAAGGAGGCAGGCGGCGGCGCTAGATTGGACGGCGGAGGGATTTTTCCCCTCCGCCCGATTCGGACGGAGGAGGAAGATGATACTGACAGGCGGG
The DNA here is from genome assembly GCA_003991445.1 of Oryza meyeriana var. granulata. Lineage (NCBI taxonomy): Eukaryota > Viridiplantae > Streptophyta > Magnoliopsida > Poales > Poaceae > Oryza > Oryza meyeriana. Next base: position 37,923 of record RYFJ01003204.1, read on the forward strand.
CTCGGCCTGTCAGCGGGAGGTGCGCGGGCGCGGGGCGAGGGCGCAGGCGCGGGCGCAGGCCGAGGGTGCGGGCGCGGGGTAAGCCAGCCCAGCGCGGGGAGGAAGAGGCCGGGGAGGGGAACCGGCCTGCGGGCGCACGAGGAGGGAGGCTGGCACAGGAGCGGGCCGCCGACCCAACAGAAGAAAAAGAGGAAAGAAAAATGGGAAAAGATTTCCCAGGATGATTTAAATTCCGATAAGCGTTTTTGATTTATTAAAAATAGTTCCTGTGCTCTGAAAATTCCACTAAAAATCCAGTTAATGTATTTTGGCACAAAGAATACAAGAAAAATATTCCCGGCCATGATAATTTATTATCTTGCATTTTACACCTTTAATTAATCCCTCTAGCCTTTTTAAAATTCATTTTCTTGAGTATTTTTCTCGGGTATAATTTTGTGTGACTAAGGTCAGGGTGTGACAAACCTACCCCCCTTAAACAGAATCTCGTCCTCGAGATTCGGAAGTGCTGGCAAAGAGGTGGGGATAGGCAGACTTCAATTCATCTTCTCACTCCCAGGTGGCTTCCTCCTCTAAGTGATGACTCCACTGCACCTTGCAGAATTTGATTACCCTGCTCCTGGTGTTTCTTTCGCTGATTTCCAAGATCCGAATTGGTTTCTCCACATAGGTGAGGTCCTCCTGGATCTCGATCTGTTCCGGATCTGTCTGTTCCGCTGGTATCCTCAGACACTTCTTCAGCTGTGACACATGGAACACGTCATGTATGCCTGTCATTGAAGCTGGGAGGCTCAACTGATATGCCACTTCGCCTTTATGGGCTAGCACCTGGTAGGGTCCCACGAAGCGTGGTGCTAGCTTCCCTTTGGTTTGGAACCTGTGTACCCCATGGAGTGGTGTGACGCGAAGATACACGTAGTCTCCTTCCTCGAAGTTTAGGTCTCGGCGACGGTTGTCCGCATAACTCTTCTGTCTAGATTGAGCTGTCTTTAAGCGCTCCCGTATTATGGCCACCTTCTCTTCTGCCTCTTTGAGTGCATCGGTTCCAAATACCTGACGTTCTCCTGTCTAATCCCAGAAAAGGGGTGTGTGGCACTTCCTGCCATACAGAGCTTCAAACAGTGCCATCTGCAAGCTGGCCTGGTAGCTGTTGTTGTACGAGAACTCCGTGTAAGGTAAGCTCTTATCCCATGTTCCTCCGAAGTCCAGTGCGAACGCTCTCAGCATGTCCTCCAATATCTGCTTGACTCTTTCAGTCTGACCATCTGTTTGTGGATGATATGCGTGTTAACGCCAAAATATGGCATGATCTCTTTATTAGATTCGGTTGAAAGGAAAGTCACAGATGACCAGTGGCAATTGGGCCGGAAGAAACCGAGTTTAAGGAAGGATCGTGAAGACCACAGTATGGTAGTTATTTACCGTGTCTACTATTTAGGCAGTATTAGTTTTTATCTTTAGGAAACCTGGTCTCGTGTCTGATCGGGTCCTGTTAATGTTTCCTCCTGTAGATTAGGAAATCGTGTGCCGTGTCCAATAAGGACTCGTGTCAACTCGGGGTATAAATACGTATGCCCGGGTGCTTTGTAATCGATCAAAATAAATCATATCAATACAATTTCGGCGCATCGCCACCCTTTCGATGGGTTCTTGCTTCTCGAGCCAGGCTACATTGGTTAAGTTCGACCTCCAGCGAGAGGGTAAGTCTCATCACCCTGTCTATCTCATCGGCTAGGACTTCCTTGGTTTGGTCCGATATTCTAGTCGATTTATGGTAGACGGCTTACCACGATATATCTGCTCTGTCTACGGCTGCATTGGTTCGGTTTGATCTCTTAGGCCGATCAGGTATATCACATCACGCGTGCATAGATCTTATCGGCTTATTAGGCACGATTTATCCTCAGTTTGTGCTGCATCGGTTCGGTCCGACCTACTAAACTGTCAATGATAAATCATTTCCTGCTAGGTTGATGGTTTTTACGCAAGCGTCTTATCGGGATGTATAGCCGATAAGTTATCTTATTTTGCATCACGATCGCATTAGATCTATCGGCTCATTGAGGTCCTGTTATCACCATCATTATGTGCTGCAATGGTTGGGTCCGATCTACTAGACTGGTGGTAATAACTTTACTCTTAATAAGCCGATGGATGTCTATGCAATGTTTTATCGGAGTGCTTAGCCGATAAGTTATCTTTTATTGAATACAGCCAATCATACTGTTTATCTGTTATTTACTTCGCCTGCATTATTAGCACGATCGGCTAAGGGCTAGTCAATTAGTCTACTCTGCCAACTCAGGCACGAGCATGGTAAGGACCTGGGCACGGGCACAGGTAAGTACCCGGGCGCGGGCGCGGGCACGGATGTGGACCCGGGCGCAGGCACGGGCAAAGTCCCGGGCATGGGCACGAGTGCGGGCAATGCTTTCGATATAGTTCTAGCAATTATTATTGCAATCAGCCGATTTATTTATTTATCCTGTTTATTTATTTTATCATCGGTCTACGGCCGATGTTTGAATATCCCTTTGCGAATCGGCTAGTGTGTTATTTTATCATTATCTGCTACTGTTTAGGCCATCATCGGTTTCAAATCGGGGTATAACTGCTACAATCCATATCGGCTATCGGCCGATAAAACGAGTCCAAATCGGCTTCCAGCCGATTGGCTCGCCAATCTAACATTCTCTCTCTCCTTGTCAATTGCAGGGTCAAATTGACTGGCACGCCTACGAACCTCGAAGATTTAGGACCTGCACTGGAGTTAAGCAGATCTCCCAGGCCTTCGCGTGTCTCCAGACGCCGAACCAGGTCATTAGCTCGTCCCCGGTGATTTTCGACGTCAACACGTTTTTGGCACGCCTGGTGGGACACTGTTAACGCCAAAATTTGGTACGGGTCGTTACCATGTTCGGTTAAGGAAAGAAGCGATATCAGCCATTGGAAACTAATCCAGAAGAGTCCGAGCTTGGGAAGGAATCGTGAAGACCACGATATGGCAGTCAATTACCTTATCTGTAAATTAGGTAGTTTTAATACTTTTTAGAGAAACCTGATCTCGTGTCCGATCAGGACTTGTTAGTTTTCCTTTTATAGATAGGAAATTCGTGTGCCGTGTCCTATTAGGACTGTAATAACTCGGGGTATATATACGTATGCCCGGGTAGCTTGTAAATCATCTCTCGATCAATCAAATTCGGCGCATCGCCACCCTTTTCGACGGGTTCTTGCTTCTCGAGCCGGGCTGCATCGGTTAGGTCCGAACTCCTGCGAGAGGGTGTGGGAGTCATGGGCCCCGGGTACCTCATTACCAGCACATGGGCCACTCGGATAGAGGATGGGCCAGATCATGTAATTAGAGATAAGACAGCACCCGGCAGGCTGTGCCTTGTACAATAAGGAAACATAGTCTTAGTCGGATAGGATTCTATCTCTAAGAAGGAAATCCCTTGGTCGTATCCGACTGGGATCCTTACCGTGTACCCCTGTCCCCTAGTATATAAAGGGAGGCAGGGCGCCCCATGAGGGCACGCAAGATCATTGATCGCAAAACCACCTCAGAGGAATAACACCTCAACTAGACGTAGGGATTACTCACATCGAGGGCCTGAACCAGTATAATTCTCTTGTGTTCCTCTGCAATCCACCGAATTCCAGGTCGCCGAGTAGCCCCATAATATTATTGCCGGTGCAAAGCATCGACAGAGGGTAAGTCTCGTCACCCCGGCTACCTATCGGCTAGGACTTCCTCGGTTAGGTCCGATATTCTAGTCGGTTTATGGTAGTCGGCTTACCACGATATATTTAGTTTATCTATGGCTGCATCAGTTCAGTTTGACCTCATAGATTGATTAGGTATATCACATCACACGTGCGTAGATCGTATCGGCTTACTGGGGGCGATTTATCATTAGTTCGTGCTGCATCGGTTGGGTTCGACCTACTGAACTGCCAGCGATAAATCGTTCCTGCTAGGTTGATGGTTTTTGCGCAAGCGTCTTATCGGAATGTATAGCCGGTAAGTTATCTTATTACATCACAGTTGCATTAGGTCTATCGGCTTGTTGAGGTTCCTTTACTATTATCGATCTGTGCTGCATCAGTTAGGTCTGAACTACTAGATTGATAATAATAGATTTATCCTTGTCGAGCCGATCGGTGTATATGCGACGTTCTATCGGAGCGCTTAGCCGATAGGTTATCTTTTTATAAAGCCGACTGTATTATCCTTACTGTTTTAGTCATCTATATTATCATCGGTTTTCTAGCCGATGCACATGTGTTTCCTCGGCAGTCGGCTGGCTTACTGTTTTGCTTATCTATTTTATCATCGGCTTCTAGCCGATGCACATGTTATACTGACAGCTTATCCATTTGTTTATAGCGCTATCGGTTTCCTAGCGATACACAGGTGCCATCGGCTATCGGCTACGAGGAGTCTATATCAGCCGTATCGGCCGATAGGATGTGCAGTTGCTGCTGACCGGGCATGAGCACAAGCGAGGACCCGGGAGCGAGAACCCGAGCACGAGACCGGGCGCGATACAGGTGAGGGCCCGGGCACGAGCATAGCGGCGATCGGCTGGAAGGAATCCGTATCGGCTTACTGGCCGATTGGATCAGTAATCAAATTTCTTCATCTCCTTGTCAATTGCGGGGTCAAATTGACTGGCACGCCTACGAACCTCAAATATTTTAGGACCTGCACTGGAGCTAAGCAGATCTCCTAGGCCTTCGTATGTTCAATCGCATCAAACCAGATCATCAACAAGCTTCTTGGCACACCCGGTGGTTTTTGGTGCGAACAGACACGGAATTTCAACATGGCCGGAAAAGAAATCAAGACAGACGACGTAATTTCGGTCAACATGGAAGATTTAACAGACGAGCAAAGACAGCAAGTCGAGCAAAATATGGCCAATTTTCAGAAACTTTGCCTGGAATCCTTCGGCATGACAAGACAAGGGCCGATTCGGAAATCTCAGTTTCCAAAACCAGTTTTGGTTGGAGAATCGAACCGTACACTACCTGAGAGTCCACCGGTAAAACCCTTACAAGAGATGGTGAACGAAGCAGTACATCACGCGCTCATCAATCAATCTGGGATCTTGGTCAATACACTCCACAATCTTATTAAGAAGACGGTGGATGGATCAATTCTTCAAGAGCCTACTCGAGGTCCTGTTTACCTCCCACCAAAGATTGAGCCAAACCAAGTTGCTTACAACATCAGTAAAGACGTACCAGAAAATTTGTTTTCGCAGAACCAGGCTGGGGGGCAACAAGATATTCCCGCGGGATACCATCAATCGGCTTATTATGGGGGATATCAGCAAAATTACCCAAGGGGTATTGCCAATTCAGGTAATTATCAGAGAGAGTATCCCAGGCAGAATCGGTTCCAACTCCACCGATACAATATCAACAGGAAAACCCGAGGGAAGAAGATTTATCGGCAAGAGTTGCGGAGATAGTAAGAGAACAGTTCGGGATAAAGCCAAAAGAGTAGACAGTTATGTATCGGCATCCATATCCCGAGTGGTTTGACAGAGTCCCATTACCACACCGATACAGGGTCCCGGATTTCTCTAAGTTCTCAGGGCAAGACAGCACATCTACAGTAGAGCACGTTAGCCGATTCCTGGCTCAGTGTGGAGAGGCATCGGCTGAGGAGGCTTTAAGGGTTAGGTTTTTCCCCTTGTCGTTGTCCGGATCGGCCTTTACATGGTTTTCTTCTTTACCACCAAATTCAGTCCGAGGATGGGCCGATCTGGAAAAACAGTTTCACAAATATTTCTTTGCTGGAATCCATGAGATGAGACTAACAGATTTGACATCGGTTAAGCAGCGACCAGATGAAACAGTACCGGAATATATTCAGCGATTTCGAGACGTTAGAAACCGATGTTACAGTCTGAACCTGAGCGATGGGCATCTAGCCAATTTGGCTTTCCAGGGTCTCTTGGCACCGATCAAAGAGAGGTTTTCATCACAAGAGTTTGAGTCTCTGGCGCACCTGGTATAGAAGGTATCGGCTCATGAAAGCTGATTTCAGGAGGCGAAAAAGGAAAAGTTCCAGAGACGAGTCACTCAGGTGCAAGTTTATTCATCGGACTCAGACGATGAGGGATCCGATGCTGAGGTTGGATTGGCGGAATGGGCTAGAAACAAGAAATCAGTATCGTGCCCGTGGGTGAAGGACATCAACAAAGAGGAGCGGTATGACTTTGATATCAATAAAGCCGATAAAATCTTCGATCTGTTACTGCAGGAGAAGCAGATACAACTTCCACCAAACCACGTAATTCCATCAGCCGAAGAACTGAAGAAAAAGAAATATTGCAAGTGGCACAATACGATATCACATCACACCAACGAGTGCAAAGTTTTTCGGCAACAAATTCAATCGGCTGTCGAGCAGGGAAGAATCAAATTTGAAGACAAGAAGCCGATGAAGATTGATGGGCACCCGTTCCCCGTAAACATGGTCTATGCGGGATCGTTGTCAAGGACTCAAGCCGATGAAGGAAGACATCGAGGGTATAAATCAAGGATTACTTCATCGGATATGATAGAAAAGTATTCAAGGTATGAGGAACAGTGGGTTGAGCCAGAAAGGTATAATCCGCATTGGAATTGCCCGTTCTTCCGATTCTGCTGGGATCAAGGGATGAGGTTGCCATCGATTGAAGATTGCCCCGAGTGCAGTAATATGGGATATCGGCATGATCAGCAGGAAAGGTTTTCGCAGGATCGGCCGCTTGGGAAAAGTGCATCGGTTCATAGCGATTAGGACCGATCCATGAAGATTCTTTGAAGAAATGATGAAGAGGAAGTGCATGAGAAACAAATCCAAAATCCTCAGTGGTGTCCTAGTGGAATATTCACAAAGAATCAGAAGAGAAGGGCACAACGGTACGGCACCAGAGAGCAAGGAAGAGCAACGGCAAGATCAGGAGGAAGCCGATCATCGTCGCAAGAGGACTACAGAGTTTGGCCGAGTGAAGAGGAAAGACGATGAAGTTGATGCATCGGACTTCGGTAAACATGGTTTTCTTTTGCAGTTGCCCCGAAGGGTTAATATAAAGCATTCTCATCGGACGAGGAGGGTAGTGAAGCAGGTTTTCGCTCAGTTGACGTTGCAAACCCGATCAGGCTATATTTTATAATAAACCTGAGAATCAGAATACGCAGCATTCGGCATTTAGAAGCCCATTGTTATATCATCAAGGGATAACGTGAACGGAAAGCCGATGACGAAGATGCGGTTGATGAGGAGCAGCTGTCAATTTAATGCCGTATGCTACATATCAAAAATTGGGAAAAGCCGCCGAAGACTTGAATCAAAGACAAAATGGTGCTAAAAGAACTTTGGTGGGAATTCAATCGGAGGCAAAAGGCGTTTAAACGTGAGTAACAGTAGGGAACAAGAATTACCAACTACGTTTTTTGTCATCGATGGAAAGGATATATAGTTTGCTCCTTGAGGGATTGGATTCACGCTAACTGTTGTGTGCCCTCGACAGATGCATGATGTCTGATACAATGCAGGGAATCAGATCAAGGTAGTCCTAGCAGATCGATCAACCAACTATTGCAATGACAGATTAGCTGGTCTGGTCAGAGGCTGATGGAGTTGATTGTTTATTCGCAAAAACATGGAAGGGGATTATCTCAAGGTACTAGTCAAGGGATAACATGCCGATTCGGCAAGTCGGCTCGGAACTATTACTCTAATGGGACATTGAAGATTTTGAAGGAAATTGGAGCAAGGATTTACGTCGGCCCGATGAGTTGGGAGGCAGATTGATTCAGCCAGGAAAGATAGACAAGGGCGACGTCACAGTAAGCAAAAGTTATGCCTGAATTCGAGAAGAATTGATCAAGCTATTAAAAGAAATATCGGGATTGTTTTGCTTGGATATATCATGAGATGCCAGGGATTAAGTGATCATATGTTGAACATCGGCTTCCTGTTAAACCAGGATATCGGAACCGTTTAAACAGAAGGAGATTTAAGGCAGAGTATATATGAGCCAATCAAAGCAGAAATCACAACGTTGTAGATGCAAAATTTAATAAGGCCGTGCCGATATGCTGAGTGGGTTTCTACATCGTCTGTGGAAAAGAAGACTGGAAACTAAGGATATGTATCGACTTCCGGGATTTGAATAAGCACCCCAAGGATAATACCCGATGCGATAAGCAATTGTTGGTGGAGCAAAGATCAGGCACAAAATATTATCAGCTTCATGGACGGCAATTGCAGGATACAACAAATTTTTATGGTAGAGGAAGAAAAATATACACAAGAAAAATGCGTTTCGGTGTCCTGGAGCTATCAAGCTTGTATGAGATGGGTAGTAATGAGTTTGGTATTGAAAAGTGCTGGTGCAACTTATCAAGAGGCGATGATTTATATTCATGATCTAACTCGGCGGTGTTAGTAAGAAATTTACATCGGTGATGTGGTGGCTAAGTCTAGGGAAATGAAAGCCATATAACCGATTTCGGAGATGCTGGAAAGGCAAGGAATATGGATAAGGGAATCATAATGTGCTTTCGGTATGCTTTACAGTTTTTGGGTTTATGGTGATGAACAAGGAATTGAAGTTAGCTAATGGAGCATCAACGCCATCAAGAATCACCAGTCAAGACCGAGCTATAGTCATTGATACGGCAAGATATTTTGGTAGAAGATTTATATTGAATTATCAGGAGGATGAGTTTTTACTTCCCCCATTGGGTGAAAGCCGATCAAGATTTGTGTGGGGGGCAGTCGCAGAGAAAGGATTGACAAGATAAGAACTTTTGAGTTCATGTTTTAATTCGCGAGAGAGGAAGCATTCTGAATACCTTATGGCCGATGAGATCCATCAGTCTGTTTTGGAATAGGAGTTTGGAGGGAAGAGCGAGTTGGGGTTTTAATTTGAGCAGGAGGTTTTGGATGGCTGGAAACAGATCTTCCTGCGGTGGAGATATTATGTCTTTGTTTAATTTTCTGTACAAAGTAAGCATTATTCTATCGGATTGAGTGTTACAGTGGTTTGCAGTCGATGTGGTGAATACTGTTGTGGCTCCAGTTCTATGAACAGGGTACGAGTTGGTAGTGGATTTTTGCTTGACAGAGTTTGACTGAGTTGACCGGCTAAGCAATCAAGGGACAAGCAGTGGCCGATTTCAATTGTGAAGACAGAGGGTTCATAGAAAATTTGTGGAGCGATCCATGGAACGTTATTTTTCGATGATCGTTTGCAAGCATGGTATGGTATCGGCTTGGGTCTTGTATGCTCGGGGGGCAAGTTTTGCGTTTGCTTTACATTAAACCTTTGGACAATCAATCAGGCAGATACGGAGGCGGTGTGAAAGGTTCAATCTTAAAGAGATAGGAAGCCGATATATAAGAGATGTTGGGGATTCTTTATTAGTGATAAAACTTACTGGGGAGTATGATGCGAGATGATACTTTTCGGTGTATATGAAGATGCAGGAATTTTGAAGGATTTATGTATAATGGATCATATCCTAGGGAACAGAATTTGAAGAAGGTCTTGCGCCAAATTGCTTTCGGGTTATGCTTGAATTAGACATGAAGTTGAAATAGCCGATAATGATATTCAGGATGAAGCCGATGATTGAGAAAGGAATAATTGGTTACATGGACAAAAATCGTCGCATCGGTATTCTAAGAAACTTCGCTACACAAGCTACAAGGTCTGTGCTGGTTGATGGGGAGTTAATTACCGGCGTTTTGAGGGAGTTCTGTCAGATGCCTGAGTTTGTGAAGAGCTAAAGTAGTTTAGCTGCTGAAGTAATGAAGGTGTTTGTGGGACTCCATCAATGGTCATAAATGAATGGTTATTGAGAAGAATAGGGTATTTTTGGCGATGACGTTGAGGATTGCTTCAGGTTTTAAGGTGTCAAAGATTGCAGAAGTTTGGAATAGCGAGACGCTCGTATGAATCCTAATCATCAAACCGATGGCCATTGAGGATGGGATTGATTTGATCGGCCAGGTTTTCTCATGAGTAAAGGCATAAGTTCATTTGGGGCGAAATTATTTCTACAAAGGGGGTAGAAGGATTCTATGAGACAAGTTAGTTAGAGAAGCGATCGGTTTGTAAGAGCAATAATATTATTGGTTGAATTCCTCAGAGATCTAAGATAGGGATTTTTTCGTTCGTGAGTTTCAAAGTTTGTGCAGTATGGGCTTAGTTATTGAAGTTCTACCTTATTATGCTAGGCTATGGACAAGCGAGGTTCGCATAAAAGTCTGATAAACATGTGCGAAGATGTGATGACAGACCGGCGATGGCATGCCTACATTAAGCGATTACTATGGTTATGATGATGTATGGATTACCCGGTGCCAAAATAGTTGGTATATGGAAATGGAGAATTCTATGGGGAGATAGCATGGGTAGGAATTTCTTTGTAGAATCAGTGAAGCCGAATGAATTATTAACATTTGATGAAGATGAACTGAAGATTTGCGCTCGAAATAGGTTTAGGGCATGGAGGATAACAAAAATAAAGCTAGAGCAGTAGCATTAATAATAAAAAGAGGTAGATGAGTTATAGTTTACTGAAGGGATTTGTTGGAATTGTTTTGCGACGGTAGAGATAGTAGATTGAAGTGGTCACTAAATGGGCAGGGCCTTGGATTAATTCGTATGTGCCGGATGCATTGTTTGGAGGATATTGACGGACAACGAATTGCTAAGCACTTAACGGAAATATTATCAAGAATACTATTCTAGCGTTTGATAATCTTAAATCGTTGTGCAGCCGATTTCTAATAGTTTCAGCGAAAAGCCGACTGTGTGATAAGTTGTAAAGATAGCGATATAATCGATATCTTTAGATAAACAACGAGAAATATGAAAGGTGAGAGAGGCGGGAAATGAGCCGATAGTTATTTACCGCCACAGCATGATTTAGGAAGCCATCGGTCATTATTTCGATGAATTTTTGAATCGTCGATTGCACGCAGGCAGACTTTGATCAATTTCGTTGTAGCATGGATATCGTTTCCTCGAGCCCGGGATGGCCTTCAACTTTGTTGCAACGATGACTGATGAGCAACCCGCTGCTTGCAATTGCTTTGATCTTGTAATGCTTGTGCAGCCAGATGATGCTGAGAATTCTGTTTGTTTCAAGTCCTAGAGTTTTTTTCAAGTTTGAGAAATGGTCCTTTTTCAGTTGGTCTTTGGGATGGAGCTTTGAGGGGCGTTGCAAGTATCAAGTTTCTTTCATTGTCTGAGTGACGGATGACTTGGTATTTGTGTGTGTTTTACATTGGAATAAATATGGGGCTATCGGCGGATGGAATTGGTGGATTGGCAAAGGAAACAGAGAAATTTATACTGGTTCGAGCAGCTCGATGTGGAGGTATACCTAGCTCCGTTTGTATGTATTCTTTGAGGATAATTACGTGGATAGTTCTGATGCATGTTGGTGTCTCTTATGAGCTCTTCTCTGCTGCATGGGGGCCTGCTCCCTGTATATACTGGGGGGACAGGTTACAAGGTAGGAGTCCATGGGATTAAGACTGAGTCTCCTAGAGATTAACACACCGATAGGACTGTATATACCTTTCGATAAAGGCGAAGTTCGATATGCTATATTCTAATTAAAGGCTAGGCCATCTCTTCCGATCTATCTTGTCATGAGATACCAGGGCATGGCACCCAAGTGCCCGAGACTTCCATGAGTTGAGTCCCAGTGATTGGTGTCTCTCGCCACGGTGAAGTTTTCGAGTGCATTGTTCGAGTACTTCTTTGCTGACGTGCTGCTTTCTTCTTGTCTCCCGAGTCCTGCTTCATGTCCTGGAGGCGCTAATGAAGGTCTCGATGTTAGATGTGGAATAGTTGCGCGAATAGGCGACCTATTGGCTGAAAAAAAAAAAAAAGTAGCGATACTTGTGGTTAATTGTGAAAGACATTAAACTGAAGTCAAAGATTTTAATACTTGAGTCTTTCCGGTAATTATACTGGTAATCAGATTTCGTATTGTCAGGAATATGATTTTATAGTTTGCAGAGTAGAAACTACTCGTATATAGGAACTCTTCGACTGTATGTAGTCGGATGTGTGTATAGTCTGCAAGTAGGAGCTACGTTATGGGATCTTCGCGTCATGTCATGCTGGAAGGGGGTGTTGTAATTTTTCGCGGTATATACTACTCGAAATTAGACTCGTCAGCTTCGTCAAGTGGAACAGGGTTTATAGTTTCCGGTGGAGTCCATTCGAGTTAGACTCTTCAGCTGTCATGGAAGAATGTTTATAGATTTTCCCGAAGTGTATACTCGAAAAATTGACTCGTGGCATATTGTAACTGGGAATGAGAACATTTTTAGTCTGTCCGAGTAGTGGTCTATCGAAATAGTTAGACTATCCGCGTCATGTCAGCGGGATGTGAATTTTTAGTTCTAGCGTAGTGATACTGAACAAAGTTAGACTCATACGCGTCATGTCAGCGGAAGTGAGATTTTATAGTCTCACCGATAGTGCACTACTCGACAGTAGCTCTTCAGCGTCAATGTCGGCTGGAGTATGTTGCTCATGGCAAATTGGTGCCGCGCAATAGGCCGAAGTCACTTGTAGTGAAATAAATCCACTACGTGGTTATGTGTGTACTGAGAAGAGTCCTGTATCTCCAATTTCAATGAGACCAGCTTTGTGATCCTTGCAAGGATGTATCCTGAACTGGCGGATAAGACAGATACAACATATATGTTTAGCAATAAGGCTCGTATAGAGCATATCTGTTTACTGAATCGGCTTCCTGTGGTAGCACCAGCGCTAATAATTTCAACCAAGCGCGGGCGGCCCACATGAGCATGCTACCGTAGGAACTCATATCTTGGTGGCTGCTACCAAATAAGCCGGCCTGAGCGACTATTCCTGCATAGCTCTTAGGGAAGTATCATCCATCGCATGTCAGGGATGAGTTTTTTTGGTGTTGTAACGATCAAGCCATCAGAAATCCTTATTAGCAAGCTTTTCGCTTACCGTTCTGGTGTC
>RYFJ01003205.1:0-56921 GCA_003991445.1 Oryza meyeriana var. granulata
ACACGACAGAAAGGATCCTACGAACAGGGCATCCATTGTGATGAGTTTGACCTGGGAATCTACCTCTGTACCTTGCCTCCCAGTATATAGTAAAGCAGGAACCCTTGGGTAGACGATCTCATCAGAGAAAACACAAACTCATCAGAACATCAAAGGCAATAACACAACAAGTGAAAGTAGGGTTACCTCTCTTGAGGGCGAAAAGACAGATAATTTGTTTCGTGCTTCCTTGCAGACCATCAATTAGGTCTCACGAGTTGCCGCAATTATTATTGCCGATACAAGCATTCGACACCCAGACTACAGTATACTATTCCTTGAACTCTCACCTGCTGAATCCGCTTGTCTCATTCAGTTTCTCAGCCCACCTATAACAAATAGAGTGCAAACAAACCCCTGGTGAACTCACTCAGGGGTTCATCTGGATCCTTGCTACTTGGTGTTTACACACCACGACAACTGCATATTTTGACGGCATGTGTTTCAAGCTGGTGGTGAAACCAAGTATGAGAAAGAGGGTTGAATGTATTATTGTCAGCTATGGAAGTTAAGAAGGTGGCAATATTAAGTCCATAGTTTTATGTTAACATTATTTCGCTGAGAGTAGATGTGCAAAAGCAGTTCCATTATAATTAATAATATAGGACTATATATATTGTTTTAGATTTATTGCTAAATTTTGACAGATGATTATAACATCTCCATGGCGATATTGTTACACAAATAGTTAAAACAAAACTATAAATGGTTAGTGGTCATTATACTTTGATCCACTATCATATAGTTCCACCATCCTTTTTCATGACATCACATCAATCATAATAACGGCTCTGTCATCCTGTCTTTGATCCCACGTCCCAAATCATGTGCCACTCCCACTCCCACTCCCGCCAACATTCGCTCTGCCACATCCACTCCTTCCCGACGCCCGTTCGCACCTTGCACACCCCTTACGATCGCGTTCGTTCTTTGAACCCTAATTACTCTTTGCGCCCATCTCTCTCTCCCCTGCCGCCGCCGGCTCCAATCCTCCGTCGTCACTACTACCCCGCTGCAGATCACCTCCCAACGTCCGTCTCCATCCGCCCATTCCTTTCTTCAAACCATAATCTCCTTTGCCACCGTCCTCTCTCCCTGTGTCACCGCCTAATGATCGCTCCCTAGCAGATCCTACTCCCAGAATCCTCTCTCCATGCAGGATGCTTCACGTCATCAAGGTTTCATCACACATTTGACCGTCATCAAGAGCACTCTCTCACTACCGTCCGAGTGCTTCGCCTCACCACTTTCTTTGCGAGGTTGCAGCCAATACCGTCTTCACCGTTATCCATTCGGTTCTCGCGCTAGTCCCTCAACGATCATGCCAGACTCGAGTTCTAGCTGCTCTCAGCACGTTAGCGCCGGTATCGTCACCCTCACCACCAGGTTACATCCTCCGTCGGTGCACACTGGTTCTTCTCCCCTATTCTTTCAGATTTCCAAATATACTTTATTGGGGGTTGATGTGTATGGGTGGCTCAGATCTGAAAATTTGGATTTGATGGTAGGGTTAATGTGTATTTGGCTCAGTTCTGAAAATTGGATACACACTTTTGTGCATGGCTGTCCTATTCATTAATTCCAAAAAGTGAGTTGTCAACTTCTTGTCTTTGTGAATAATCAACATTTGTACTGTAAGCGACAAGAATATTGCTCAATCATCTCATCGCAATAGCTTGTGTCAGTCGGTCCCAGTCACGTCGGATTGTATTCAATCAATTATCTTTAATAATTTCTTGGAATAATTTGGTTCGGCATTAATGTTCCTTTCTAGCCATCTGATCTTAGTATGGAGTAGGTAATTTCTGCATTTGTCTCGTAAGAGTGGGGGGGGTGATCTTGCCATGTTTCTGATGTGATATGTGAACTGATATGCAGCAGATTTTGCTCGCTTGTTCATCCCCCAGTGAGAAATCGGGCCAATGACGATACTGTTCTCACTTTTACCATGACTGCAATCTGATATGAGCAATATTCTTTGTGTTATTTTTCCGTTGCTTCCTCCTTCTATTATCATCGCTGGTGTAGGTAAAACAGATCATCCTTTACCCGCCGCCATTCCTTTCTTTGAAACCCTCACATCCACCCTCGCCCATCCTCTCTCCGTCGCCCACGCGACCCTCGTCGATCCTTCATTGTGCATGCTCCCCTGCAGAATCCCCTCTCAACACCTCCTTCCCCACTATCTTCATCATCATCAGGCTGTCGTTTCTCCATCATCAGGCATCCTGGTAGTCGAATACCCTAGATGGCAACATGGATGATGTTCCTCATATATCAATGCGCATTTTATAATATGTATTGATTTCGTTCTTGAAATAGACATTATCGATTTATGATCAAACTGAGTCGTGACTTATATCATGAGATCTAAGTCAAATGCTTGCTATTCTAAAATGATCTTATTATTATCATATGAGGAAAATGATTCTCAACCATCCATATGTATTGCTTGATGATCCATGTCTCGATGGATCATGGTATGGAGAGTACCGAAATTAGCTAATATGGACATGATGTTAGTGAACATACTGTTGCGATAGGACCCCAGCGCCATGAGATACTGCAGAGATTCTCATTGCGTGTCATCAGTAGTCTCAGTATGTTAATTAGAGTCCTTAGAGCATTGGTCATCTCTGGTTCCCACATACGTAGTAGTTTCTTTGGGACTACTACAACACAACTTCGTAATGGTATCACTTAAAAGTAGTGTTTCGGGTTTGCCTATAAACATGTAGTGGGCATTGAATGATCAAGATAGATATTGGCCCCTCTCTTACGGGAGAGATATCTCTAGGCCCCTCGATGTAATAGATTGATGGAAGTGTATGCCATGCTAGGGTGATTTGAAGGTTTCATCACTAGTTTGTAATTCCATAAGGATAGAGAGAGTGATTGAGCTATTAGGAGGATGCACAAGTCTCGCCTTGAGATCAATATATCCGTAGGTAAGGATTATATCATGGAACATTACAGTTCAGCCGATAATGATGCTTTACCTAATTGAGGTATATATTCTTGCTAGAGCCTATTAACAGGCGATGACTCCAGAAAGGCGTTTCAGGTCCGCATCAAATATTCAATCGACCTACGGCCGCAGCTTAATGGGATTTGAACCTTATTCGATTATGGTGATCGCATTGGGCTCGATTCAGATTAGGTCCGAGTAGATGGACTCTTATTGGGTTCTCAGTCCACCAAGGCCCAAGGAGGCAGTTTGATACTATAGGGAGGGGAGGTCGGGGGGCCCCAGAACCAGGAAGGAAAAAAATAAAAATTCTTGATGTGTCTTTTTGTTGACCTCCGAGCCAACCCTAGTCCGCACTTCTTTCCCAGCCAAACCTAGCCACTATGACTGCTAGTAATCATCTTCGCAATCGGCATTCTAGCCCCTTAGGACTGTGTGGATACCTGTGGGCACCCCGGAAGTGCATTATGAAGAGTAACTATTACGGCAACGCGAACTATCTGGATGGATGGGGTCTCTGAATAAAAAACCCAAATAAGTACGGTAACCATCCATCCCTCATTGTAGACTTGCCATAATCTTTACCCACTCACAATACAAGTCCAAAATACCGAGAAGTGTACAAAAGAGATAATCATAAGGATAGCTTGCCAGTCCTCCCCGTCATACGCCCGTCAAACACTCGATGGTGGCGACCAAACACGATACGTACCCCAGAGGACTCGAACCACAATAGCTATCCCCCAACCATCTCAATTATACACAACTCATACTCATGTTCAGCTAGTCCCCAGGAAAGCGACTAGCCTCACACTTTTCATCGCAAGCAATTGATAAACATCACAAGTACTCTAAAAATGGATAGACGAGTAGCAGGGTTATAGATTCTACATAGAGGGTTCACACCCTAATTCATCACAAAGTGACACAAAAGATTTTGCAGCGGAATATAAACACAAAAGATAAGAACCAGTGGTGCCAAACCCATGCACAGGGCAACCAACTGGGGGTAGAGCTCAGCTCAAACTATTAATTATCCTCGCCACCCTCGGCGGGATAATAGTAGACCACATCAGCTTCGTCGTTGTCCTCACCTGAAAAATAGCAACGTGAGTACGAATGGTACTCCGCAAGACTTACACAATAATAATAGTACAAAGGAAGCATGCTGGTTTCTAC
The DNA here is from genome assembly GCA_003991445.1 of Oryza meyeriana var. granulata. Lineage (NCBI taxonomy): Eukaryota > Viridiplantae > Streptophyta > Magnoliopsida > Poales > Poaceae > Oryza > Oryza meyeriana. The sequence continues at coordinate 4,187 of RYFJ01003205.1, forward strand.
ATCAAGGAAGAAGGCTATATTGATTTGATTTTGCACAAAGCTGATTTTATTGAGCAAGTAATACTTGAAACTATAAGCATTTTGTGAAATAACTCAATCTGAAATTTAAGACAGCAGTATATGGTTCTGAAAAAATGGAATATAAATGAGCATAAACCATGCTTTAAGCACCCATCCATGGGCCATCCTGCAAACAATTGGTGCTACACTAGCACACCCATTTTTCATGACTAAAGCCAAGTCATAATTAACATTAAAAAAATCCCTTATATAAACCCATCCATCCATGACTATCCTAAGTCATGGTAACCACATAACCCAAAGTTGGATGCTAACATGACTAACTAACACATCAAGCGTTCGTCCTGTAACCGTGGACACGGCTATTCGAATAGTTCTTACTCTGATCAGAGGTGTACATCTTTACCCACACGATGTGATAGAAGCCAAACGGCTACACTCTAGTTTGATTCGTACCTGCCGGTACCCACACTCTACACATTGAGTGCGGACTAGAGGTCACAACAGAACCTTTTGCACGCTTAGCCCCAACCACCTAAACCACCTCTGGGCCCCCGGCGACTTAGTCGTGCGTGTGTGATGACTAAGGCGGGCTTACCGTCGTGGGAGGCACCTCCGGCAAGTCCAGGCGCGCTCCAGGTCCTCCAACGGAAATCCATCCTCACGACTGACGGACGGGCGTAGATGGCTACAGCCTCTCGTGCTACTGAGTTAAGCCGTCCCACTCCCGGCATGTGGAAGTACGTAGGGTGCTTGAATAGACGTCAACATGTTCGGTCCTTAACGACCCAGACGGAGCTGCGTGCATCGGGGAAACACCATCCCTCCATCGCCCTATCATCCGTCCAAGTCAAACATATTCTCAAATATTAATTAGAAGTTATTCTTGTCAGATTTTAACCCATCTATTCGCATTCAACTAATTTTGAACCGATCGCTCCATCTATCGGATTTTGCTAAGTCTAGAATAAGCATGGCTAAGCATTCAGTAAAATAAAAGTATCCCAAAGTCCTTAACCAGTGGTGACAATGTATAAACATGGCATCCAATAACCAAGGAATGGAAATGCATACAATTGGGTAATATTGACTCTACCCGTTTTCCATTTTAAATAGACTGGAGCATGCATATAGATATTGTTTTCACAAAACAAATCAATTTATTGAAAACATAGGTTCAATATGCTTAGAAGCTTGCCTTGCTGCAGCGATGGGTCACACTCAGCTCTGGGTTAATCTCCACGTACTCCGTATCCTCAGAATCTATCGATAAGAAGCAAGATGCAAATAAGAAGCCAATTAAACATGTCTATGCAACATGATCAATTAATTATGAGATAAATACAGTAGATATGGTATGTCCTAACAAGATTTTAGGAGAAAGAACCAAGTCATTTGCATCCCTGGATTGGGAGATACAAAATGACAAGGTAGAAACGGCAAAAGCCGAAACTATAGGAGAACTCTAAGTGGAAAATAAGTGCTTGCCTTCTCTGGTAGGATTTTATGAGTGTGAGCATTTTTATGTGGAAATAATATCTTCCTGGTTCGACAAAATTTGTTTTACTGAAATCCGATTTAAATGATTTAGATATGAATTTTACAAGTTTAACAAAAAGAAAGGTTTAGAAAAATTACTTTAGGCCTATTTTGGGAGGTATTTTTTATCAAAATACAACTTTTCCACAGTAAGTTTACAATTTTCTGAGTTTAACAGAAGTGGTTTCACAGTTTTTAGCAAATAGGATGAATTTATGGAATATTTCAAGTTGTTAAGCCCAAAATAAGTCAATTTTGCTTTCATATTATTTTATGGATATTTTCTGTACAGAAGTTGTCCTATTTTAATTTTACAGTAATAAAGTTCACAAATTTACAGAGCTAACAAAATGGTTTCACTCAATTTGGAGTCAAAAATGGAGAAGTTATGGATTTGCAAAGTTAGCCATTTTTCTGTTGTAGATAATCTTTCAATTACTTTTCCTATTTCTTTCTTCTTCTTCTTTTTCTCCCTTGCAAGCCTGGGCCCGCAGGCCAGCGAGGCAAAGCAGAGCAGGGCGCCAGGGCGCGAGGGCGCGGGCACGAGGGCACGGGCGCGAGGGCGCGGGCGCACAGATCGGACCGTCTGTTCCCGGAGTGTATGGTCCGGCCTGGCGAATAGAGAAGGACGCGGGCAGACAGAGCTGGCGAGCTTCTCGGTGGCGGTGACGGCGAACGGCTGCTCGGCTGTAGCCAGGCCCCAAAGAGAAAAGATAGAGGAGTTCACGGCGGAGCTAAGGGCGGTCTTCTTGGCACCTCGGGTCACCGGAATCTCGCCGGCGGCGAGCTCCAGCGGCGGAGTGGTTCGGGTTAGCTAGGCCGACTCGGCTACGGGCGGTTTCAGGCCAAAACAAAGCATGCCTTAGCGTCTAAAGGGTACCAAGATGCTCACTGAAGGTTGTGCTGGTCTCGGTGAAACGGAAACAGCAACGGCGAAGGCGAACTTGGCCCGGCGGCGGCGAACTCCTTCGGTTTCACATCGGCGGCCTTCTCCCGGGGTTCTGCAGTCGGGGTGAGGTGTCTAACAGGTTAGAGACTTCCTAGTGATGGCTCCTGTGCAATGAATGGAACTGAGGACTACCAGAGAGAAAGAAATCGACGGCGGCGGCAGTTGGCCGGACCTGGGGAAGATGACCTCGATCCCGAGCTTCACTATATCCTTTCCTGATTCCTTCTGCCGGTGGTCTTCTGGAAGTGAGGCGATGAGGTTGGCGCAAGGGCTCGGTCGGCGGTGTACTGTATCGGCCGGAACGACCGTGATGTCCTGGCGGCGGCGCTGCAGAGCAGAGGGCGAAACACGGCGGCCTCGACCGGCGGTCCTAGGGCAGCCAAGAACAAAAATGGAACGGTCAGAAGGTATAGATCATGTTCCCGAAGCTTAGAAAGGGTGGAGCTCACTGGAGCAACCTCGAGCTCAACCGAACACCTTCAGCAGAGGGAAGAATAAGCTTGACGGCGGTGATCTTTGGGGGATGCTGTGGATTTCTCCGGTGGGAGAGTGAAGAGGAAGGGTGAGAGGTTCTACTGGCGGAGTTTGAGTCGAAATGGTCGATGCCCCATGGAGGAGCTCATCTAGGTCACTCTGTGTGTGCTGTGGGAGAGGAGAACGAGAGGAAGACACGTCTGCCATGCAATGCTGAGTCGTCTCCACTGCTACAGTGCCTCTGGTGGGTCCCACATGTCAGGCAACAATGTTCTACTCATATTTAGCTAGATTTACTCTATGACTTGTGGGTCCTTGGAGTTAATTCCTATGGAAAAGAGAGGGGTGTGGGTAGGAATGGGGTGAAACTCACTGTCCCAAGACTGGCAGAGGCTTACAGGTGGGCCAGGGTGTTGTGGGTCCCACTGGTCAGTGAAAGATGAGAGGAGAAAACTCCAGAAACTAAGTCTTGCTAGCTGTCAAGCAGGCAGTCTTTACACTACTGTTTCACTAGATTAATGAGGAGCATAAATTGTGAGAAAATTAATGGAGGTAGAGGAAGATGTGTTTAACATGCTGACCAAATTTCATGGTTAGAAGTGTTCTGGTTTGCCTTTGGTGAAAATGCAAAGTAGGCACACTGATCCAGTTTTGCTGCAGTTTCACTTGTTTCTCCAGTGCCTTGATCTTGTCATTTTATGTGTTTTCTTTGGGAGATAAATTAATCCAAAATTCCTGATGATAGGGTTCATATTGGCACACACTTTGGCAAAAGGGCTCTGTCTAATTAGTCTTCATTTTCACGTGGTGAATTTTAGAAGTAAACTAATTCATTTCGGCTAGCCTCCTAGCTTTGCTGAGTTGAGGGACTTGGTTGAAGTATTTATTGAAGGGATAAAATTATGTAAAATTTACAGGGGCTTACTCACCTCACCTGACATGTTTAGGAATTTTTGTAGGATTTTTAGATATATAGAACTTGGGAAGTGACAACCAGCACAAAGCAAAGGATTAGCTAAGGCTTAACACTAATTACCTTAATTTAGATTTAGGGCTGTGACAGCTCTCCCCCCCTAAAAAGAATCTCGTCCCCGAGATTGCGACGGGTTGGAGAAGAGATAGGGGTAGGCATTGCGTAGATGGTCTTCGTGTTCCCATGTGGCTTCATCCTCGGAGTGATTACTCCACTGGACCTTGAAGAATTTTATGGCTCGTTTTCGAGTGATACGCTCAGCTTCATCAATAATACGAATCGGATGCTCCCGATAGGAAAGATCGGGTTGAAGGTCTAGATCTTCCAACTTGGTTTTTTCGGTGGGAATCCGTAAGCATTGCTTCAGTTGTGAGACATGGAATACATTGTGGAAAGCTGAGAGTGATGACGGAAGGTTCAACTTGTAAGCAACAGCTCCTCGCTTTGCAAGAATGCGGAAGGGTCCGATATAGCGAGGTGCTAATTTTCCTTTCATTCCAAACCGATGGGTGGTTTTAAATGGAGTGTCCTTGAGATATACGTGATCACCAACATTGAAGCTTAGTTCACGCCGGCGACGATCGGCATATCTCTTTTGCCGGGATTGAGCTGTTCGCAAGCGTCCGCGAATAATTCGCACTTGTTCTTCAGCTTGCACAATCAAATCTGGACCAAAGAATGGTCTTTCTCCAGACTCGGACCAATTAAGAGGTGTTCTACATCTTCTTCCATACAAGGCTTCAAAAGGAGACATTTGAATGCTGGATTGATAACTATTGTTATAAGAGAATTCTGCATATGGAAGGCACCTTTCCCAATTTTTACCATAATCAAGAACACATGCCCTCAACATATCTTCTAGAATTTGATTTAACCTTTCAGTTTGGCCTCCGGTTTGTGGATGATAAGTGGTACTAAAGAGAGTTTAGTACCCATGGCTTCATTGAGGCTCTCCAAAATGAGAAGTGAATTGAGGGCCCTATCAGAAACAATCCTCGTTGGGACTCCATGGAGGCAAATGATACGTGAGAGATACAGTTCCGCCAATTTGCTCGTTTGATCAGTAAACTTAATAGGAAGGAAGTGGGCAGATTTGGTGAGGCGATCAACAATTACCAAATGCAATCATTCCCCTTGGGTGACTTTGGTAACCAACTATAAAATCCATACCAACTTCATCCCATTTCCATACGGGAATAGGAAGAGGTTGAAGTGTACCTGCTGGTCTTAAATGTTCAGCTTTAACCCTTCGGCAGTTATCACACTCGGAGACATACCGTGCGATTTCCCGCTTCATTCGGGTCCACCAAAGTTTCTGGCGAAGGTCTTGGTACATTTTTGTACTACCAGGATGGATAGAAAAAGGAGAGTTGTGAGCTTCATCAAGAATAAGTTGCTTCAACTTTCGGTTTCTAGGCACAACCAATCGCTTCCCAAACCATAGAACACCATTCGTGTCTTCGGTGAAACAATTGGCCTTGCCTTGTGAAATTTTGGCGCGAATTTGTGCCATGCCCTTATCATTCTTCTGGGCTTCTTTGATTTGTCCATAGAGGGTTGGTTTGACTTCAAGATCAGCAAGGAAACCATGTTCAACCATTTCCAAACCAAGCTTCTAAAATTCAGAACATAAAGTCTCACATTGGGGAGTTACCGACAAGCAATTGCATTGCGGTTTTCGGCTCAATGCATCGGCAACAACATTGGCCTTCCCCGGGTGATAGTGTAGGCCCATGTCATAATCCTTGATGAGCTCTAGCCATCTTCTTTGTCTAAGGTTTAGATCTGATTGGGTGAAGATATACTTGAGGCTTTTATGATCGGTGTAGATTTCACACCGGTTGCCGATAAGAAAATGCCGCCATATTTTGAGAGCATGTACAACTACGGCTAGCTCTAAGTCATGAGTTGGATAATTCATTTCATGAGGCCTCAATTGACGTGAAGCATATGCTACAACTCGGCCTTCTTGCATAAGCACACAACCGAGTCCTAAGTGAGATGCATCACAATAAATGTCGAAGCTCTTGTGAATATCTGGTAGGGCAAGTATAAGGAGCAGTAGTTAATTTCTCTTTTAATATTTGGAAACTTGCTTCGCACTCCGTTGACCACACAAACTTCTCATTCTTCTTCAAGAGTTGAGTCATTGGTTTAGCAATTTAGAGAAATTCTCGATGAACCGGGCGGTAGTAACGGCTAGACCGAGAAAACTTCGGATTTTCGGTGGAAGTCTCAGGCTGTTTCCAAGTCAGCACATCTTGTACTTTGCTAGGGAAGAACAGCAACTCCTTCTTCAGATAGCACATGACCAAGAAAGGTTACTTCTTTTAGCCAAAATTCACATTTTTGCCTAAATTTGGCATAAAGACGATGCTCCCGTAATTTTCTAAGACAAGTCAAAGATGTTCTTCATGTTCTTCTTTGGACTTGGAGAATATGAGAATGTCATCAATGAAAATGACCACAAATTTATCGGATACTCCATGAAAGTTTGAATTCATCAAGTTCATGAAGTAAGCTGGAGCATTAGTCAAACCGAAAACATGACTGTATACTCATACAAGCCATAACGAGTAGAGAAAGCTGTTTTTGGAATATCTTCAGTTCTGATTTGATTTGATGATAGCCTAATCTCAAGTCGATTTTAGAGAATACACGAGCTCCAGTCAATTGATCAAAAAGATCATCAATTCGGGGAAGTGGATACTTGTTCTTGATAGTAACTGCGTTTAACGGACGTAATCAACACACATCCCGTAAACTCTTGTCCTTCTTTTCACGAATAGAACCGGGCATCCCCAAGGTGAGGAACTCGGTCGAATGAAAACCCTTGGCTAGTAACTCCGAGAGTTGCTTTTTCCAATTCTTCTAACTCATTTGGAGCCATTCGATAAGGTCTTTTGATATCGGGGCCGTTCCGGGTAGTAAGTCGATAACAAACTCGACTTCCCGATCTGGTGGCATACCTGGTAATTCCTCTGGAAAGACATCCGGGTATTCACACACCACTGGGACAACAGCAAGCTTAGTGGCTGTGGCACCCTTGAGAGTATGAAGTTGAGGCGAGGCATCGTTTGGAGCAAAAGAGATCGGTTTCACCCGGTATCATTTACAAGAGAGATAAGAACGACGGCCACAATCAATGACCCCCTGATTTTTGCGCAACCAATCCATGCCTAAAGATGACATCTAATCCCTTGGTGTAGAGAATGATTAGGTCAGCACTAAATTCTACCCCTTGAATAACAATCTTCACGTCCCGACATAATATATTTGGCTCTCATTTCCGAGCCGGGTGCTTTAATAATTAAAGGTACTTGTAATTTGCTAACAAAAAGATCATGGGCTGAAGCAAAACTTTCTGTAACAAAGGAATGTGTAGCTCCGGAATCAAATAACACATCAACTGGATGAGAGTTAATAAGTAGCGTACCGATCATAACATCCGGTGCCTGACTTGCCTCTTCGGCGGTGACATGGTTCACCTTGCCCCTCTTTTGGACCTGCTGGCCCCGAGGAGCTTGCCTTGGTGGTGCATTCGACGTACAAATGCCGTCTCGGAGCATTCGCTGGTGCGCCTGGGCCACGATTCGGGCATTGATTTGAAATGTGCCCTGGCTGTCCACATTTGTAGCAAGTGACATGGGACCAACAACGGACGAAGGCCTTGTTGAGATCTACCCACTGGAGGTGGGAATCGTTGCTGTGGTGGACGTGGCCTAAACGCTTGTTGACGAGGAGGTGGAGGAGCCTGAAAACGCGGAGGTGCAGACAGCCAAACCCGAGGTCGTGGTGAACCTCCTGGAGCTGGAGACTGTGCAACCCTCTTGCGCTTTCGCTCATTCTCAAGATTCTTCATCTTGCTTTCCACGACTACAGCTCTATTGACAAGGTCCTGGAAGTCCTGGAAGATGTGTGCAGCAAGCTCGAGTTGCAGCTCTGCTGACAACCCACGCATAAAGCGATTCTGCTTGCGGGAGTCGGTGGAGACATCGTCCGGAGCATACCGAGCCAAGTGATTGAACTCGTATAGATACTCCATGACAGTCTTGCGGTCTTGAGTGAGACTGAGGAACTCTTGTTGCTTGATGTCCATGGTGCCCTTTGGGACGTGAGCCGCGCGAAAGGCTTCGCGAAACTCTGCCCACGTGACGATATGGCCGGCAGGTTGCATAGCGAGAAAGTTCTCCCACCATGCACCCGCAGCTCCATGAAGTTGCTCGGCCGCTAGGTTCGCCTTGTCGGCTTTCGGGCAGCGAGCAAGGTTTAACTTCCGCTCGATGGTGCGGAGCCAATCATCCGCATCTAACGGATCGTCGGAGTGGGAGAAGATTGGAGTTGAGTACGCTGAAATTCAGCAAGTCCCCAGCAGCTTGATGACCACCTTTCGCCCGCAGATTGGGCGAAATGAGCGGCAGTGGCAGCCGTGCTTGCTGCCATTTGTGGAGCGCGACATTTTGAGCTTGACGGTTGCGCTCCACTGCCGATCAATCACATCAGCCATGGTAGGTGGAGGTGGTGGTTCTTGTCATTATGACAGAACCTTCAGGTGTCTCAGGAGGTGGAGAACGAGTGTGAGGACGACATCCTACGGATATAAACAGAAAAAGGATTATTAGCAAAGGAACCATAATAGGTGGTAAGCTCTAGGGGAAGGATAACATATCAGCATGGTTTAAGTTACGGAACTACTATTACGAATGATATCGCCAAATGCACTGAAATGACGATATGGTGAGTCTAGTATGCCATGATGCATTTCAATAAGATCCAACGAAAGATCAAGTAAACTCATACTACTCCTACAATCTGAACAGGAACCTCAAAAGTCAACGAGAAACAAACACGTTCCTGCGAAGGGGCAATTAGGACCGTAAACTACTCGTTGGCATCAAAGAAAGATCGAAGATCCAAACAAACCAACAATCATATGGCCACGATAGATATCTAAGTACTTTTGTAGTGAGCGTCTCTCAGCTGGGAGTACCCTTTAATGATTTATTTGGTGTATTCTTCATGGTTACGTATTTTATTTTTCAGAAGACTAGAATCTGGAATTTTTAGGACTGCTGGACAGCAGCCAATTCATGAATTTTTAGAGGGGGCTACAGAAGAGATAAAATTCTGAAAATTTCTGTGATGCTTCCTGCTGTAGTTGGTAACCTCCAGAAAAATTAGCAAGGTCAGATAAGAAGTAGAACTCTCTGTAGAAAATCTTGAACAGCTGCTGGTCCAGAATTCCAGAACACGGGTCTTCGCATAGTTGAGCTTGAAATTTGAATGATTGGCTTCCAGAATTTGTAGGAAATTTAGGGTAGGCTCAGAGGACAGTAAAGCACCATTTAGTTCACTAGTTTATAAAATTTTACACTGTATTTAGTAAAGTGAGAGAAATTTTGCTTACACTCGACATACCGGCTTCTTTTATCGAACTAATATTTGAATGAGGCAAGTATAGAGTTGCTTTTACAAATAAAATCACAGCAGGGTGAGGAGGTAAAATGAGACTAAAATGAGGATGAATACTAGAAAGGGATGAGAAGCAAAAAGGATCACACATCCTAATGGTTTTCCGAAAATAGTTCGTTTGAATCTTTCGTAAATATTTTTGCAATCACCAAGCTAAGCTCTAGCGTACAGTCAGTACTGCTCTGATACCAACCGCTGTGGGCACCCCGGAAGTGCATTATGAAGAGTAACTATTACGGCAACGCGAACTATCTAGATGGATGGGGTCTCGAATAAAAACCAAATAAGTATGGTAACCATCCATCCTCATTGTAGACTTGCCATAATCCTTACCCACTCACAATACAAGTCCAAAATACCGAGAAGTGTACAAAAGAGATAATCATAAGGATAGCTTGCCAGTCCTCCCTGTCATACGCCCGTCAAACCACTCGATGGTGGCGACCAAACACGATACGTACCCCAGAGGACTCGAACCACAATAGCTATCCCCCAACCATCTCAATTATACACAACTCATACTCATGTTCAGCTAGTCCCCAGGAAAGCGACTAGCCTCACACTTTCATCGCAAGCAATTGATAAACATCACAAGTACTCTAAAAATGGATAGACGAGTAGCAGGGTTATAGATTCTACATAGAGGGTTCACACCCTAATTCATCACAAAGTGACACAAAAGATTTTGCAGCGGAATATAAACACAAAAGATAAGAACCAGTGGTGCCAAACCCATGCACAGGGCAACCAACTGGGGGTAGAGCTCAGCTCAAACTACTAATTATCCTCGCCACCCTCGGCGGGATAATAGTAGACCACATTAGCTTCGTCGTTGTCCTCACCTGAAAAATAGCAACGTGAGTACGAATGGTACTCCGCAAGACTTACACAATAATAATAGTACAAAGGAAGCATGCTGGTTTCTACATCAAGGAAGAAGGCTATATTGATTTGATTTTGCACAAAGCTGATTTTATTGAGCAAGTAATACTTGAAACTATAAGCATTTTGTGAAATAACTCAATCTGAAATTTTAAGACAGCAAGTATATGGTTCTGAAAATGGAATATAAATGAGCATAAACCATGCTTTAAGCACCATCCATGGGCCATCCTTGCCCAAACAATTGTGCTACACCAGCACACCATTTTTCATGACTAAAGCCAAGTCATAATTAACATTAAAAAAATCCCTTATATAAACCCATCCATCCATGACTATCCTAAGTCAAGGTAACCACATAACCCAAAGTTGGATGCTAACATGACTAACTAACACATCAAGCGTTCGTCCTGTAACCGTGGACACGGCTATTCGAATAGTTCTTACTCTGATCAGAGGTGTACATCTTTACCCACACGATGTGATAGAAGCCAAACGGCTACACTCTAGTTTGATTCGTACCTGCCGGTACCCACACTCTACACATTGAGTGCAGACTAGAGGTCACAACAGAACCTTTTGCACGCTTAGCCCCAACCACCTAAACCATGTCTGGGCCCCCGGCGACTTAGTCGTGCGTGTGTGATGACTAAGGCGGGCTTACCATCGTGGGAGGCACCTCCGGCCAGTCCAGGCGCGCTCGAGGTCCTCCAACGGAAATCCATCCTCACGACTGACGGACGGGCGTAGATGGCTACAGCCTCCCGTGCTACTGAGTTAAGCCGTCCCACTCCCGGCGTGTGGAAGTACGTAGGGTGCTTCAATAGACGTCAACATGTTCGGTCCTTAACGACCCAGACGGAGCTACGTGTATTGGGGAAACACCATCCCTTCATCGCCCTATCATCCGTCCAAGTCAAACATATTCTCAAATATTAATTAGAAGTTATTCTTGTCAGATTTTAACCCATCTATTCGCATTCAACTAATTTTGAACCGATAGCTCCATCTATCGGATTTTGCTAAGTCTAGAATAAGCATGGCTAAGCATTCGGTAAAATAAAAATATCCCAAAGTCCTTAACCAGTGGTGACAATGTATAAACATGGCATCAATAACCAAGGAATGGAAAAGCATACAATTGGGTAATATTGACTCTACCCGTTTTCCCATTTTAAATAGACTGGAGCATGCATATAGATATTGTTTTCACAAACAAATCAATTTATTGAAAACATAGGTTAAATATGCTTAGACGCTTGCCTTGCTGCAGCGATGGGTCACACTCAAGCTCTGGGTTAATCTCCACGTACTCCGTATCCTCAGAATCTATCGATAAGAAGCAATATGCAAATAAGAAGCAATTAAACATGTCTATGCAACATGATCAATTAATTATGAGATAAATACAGTAGATATGGTATGTCCTAACAAGATTTTAGGAGAAAGAACCAAGTCATTTGCATCCCTGGATTGGGAGATACAAAAATGACAAGGTAGAAACGGCAAAAGCCGAAACTATAGGAGAACTCTAAGTGGAAAATAAGTGCTTGCCTTCTCTGGTAGGATTTTATGAGTGTGAGCATTTTTATGTGGAAATAAATATCTTCCTGGTTCCGACAAAATTTGTTTTACTGAAATCCGATTTAAAATGATTTAGATATGAATTTTACAAGTTTAACAAAAAGAAAGGTTAGAAAAATTACTTAGGCCTATTTTGGGAGGTATTTTTATCAAATACAACTTTTCCACAGTAAGTTTACAATTTTCTGAGTTTAACAGAAGTGGTTTCACATTTTTAGCAAATAGGATGAATTTTATGGGAATATTTCAAGTTATTAAGCCCAAAATAAGTCAATTTTGCTTCATATTATTTTATGGATATTTTCTGTACAGAAGTTGTCCTATTTTATTTTACAGTAATAAAGTTCACAAATTTACAGAGCTAACAAAATTGGTTTCACTCAATTTGGAGTCAAAAATGGAGAAGTTATGGATTTGCAAAGTTTAGCCATTTTTCTGTTGTAAGATAATCTTTTAATTACTTTTCCTATTTCTTTCTTCTTTCTTCTTTTCTCCCTTGTAGCCCGGGCCCGCAGGCCAGCGAGGCAAAGCAGAGCAGGGCGCGGGCGCGAGGGCGCGGGCACGAGGGCACGGGCGCGGGCGCACAGATCGGACCGTCCGTTCCCGGAGTGTATGGTCCGGCCTGGCGAACAGAGAAGGACGCGGGCAGACAGAGCCGGCGAGCTTCTCGGCGGCGGTGACGGCGAACGGCGGCTCAGCTGTAGCCGAGCCCCAAAGAGAAAAGATAGAGGAGTTCACGGCGGAGCTAAGGGCGGTCTTCTTGGCACCTCGGGTCACCGGAATCTCGCCGGCGGCGAGCTCCAGCGGCGGAGTGGTTCGGGTTAGCTAGGCCGACTCGGCTACGGGCGGTTTTAGGCCAAAACAAAGCATGCCTTAGCGTCTAAAGGGTACCAAGATGCTCACTGAAGGTTGTGCTGGTCTCGGTGAAACGGAAACAGCAACGGCGAAGGCGAACTTGGCCCGGCGGCGGCGAACTCCTTCGGTTTCACATCGGCGGCCTTCTCCCGGGGTTCTGCAGTCGGGGTGAGGTGTCTAACAGGTTAGAGACTTCCTAGTGATGGCTCCTGTGCAATGAATGGAACTGAGGACTACCAGAGAGAAAGAAATCGACGGCGGTGGCAGTTGGCCGGACCTGGGGAAGATGACCTCGATCCCGAGCTTCACTATATCCTTTCCTGATTCCTTCTGCCGGTGGTCTTCTGGAAGTGAGGCGATGAGGTTGGCGCAAGGGCTCGGTCGGCGGTGTACTGTATCGGCCGGAACGACCGTGATGTCCTGGCGGCGGCGCTGCAGAGCAGAGGGCGAAACACGGCGGCCTCGACCGGCGGTCCTAGGGCAGCCAAGAACAAAAATGGAACGGTCAGAAGGTATAGATCATGTTCCCGAATCTTAGAAAGGGTGGAGCTCACTGGAGCAACCTCGAGCTCAACCGAACACCTTCAGCAGAGGGAAGAATAAGCTTGACGGCGGTGATCTTTGGGGGATGCTGTGGATTTCTCCGGTGGGAGAGTGAAGAGGAAGGGTGAGAGGTTCTACTGGCGGAGTTTGAGTCGAAATGGTCGATGCCCCATGGAGGAGCTCATCTAGGTCACTCTGTGTGTGCTGTGGGAGAGGAGAACGAGAGGAAGACACGTCTGCCATGCAATGCTGAGTCGTCTCCACTGCTACAGTGCCTCTGGTGGGTCCCACATGTCAGGCAACAATGTTCTACTCATATTTAGCTAGATTTACTCTATGACTTGTGGGTCCTTGGAGTTAATTCCTATGGAAAAGAGAGGGGTGTGGGTAGGAATGGGGTGAAACTCACTGTCCCAAGACTGGCAGAGGCTTACAGGTGGGCCAGGGTGTTGTGGGTCCCACTGGTCAGTGAAAGATGAGAGGAGAAAACTCCAGAAACTAAGTCTTGCTAGCTGTCAAGCAGGCAGTCTTTACACTACTGTTTCACTAGATTAATGAGGAGCATAAATTGTGAGAAAATTAATGGAGGTAGAGGAAGATGTGTTTAACATGCTGACCAAATTTCATGGTTAGATGTGTTTAACAACCAGCACAAAGCAAAGGATTAGCTAAGGCTTAACACTAATTACCTTAATTTAGATTTAGGGCTGTGACAATACCGGTGGAGGCGCTGCTCATTGCAGCGTTGATCGGCATCGACGCTGATTAGATCTACTCGTGGTGTGGTTGATCACGGCCTGTTCACGGAGATCGACTACTTTCACTACTACCTCGACACGCGCGTGGTTGGACTGGCTTCTCCAATCCTTCTTCTGCTGCACTACGCATCTAGTGGTAACGATTCATGATCCCTCTCTCCCATGATGTCCTGGTGTGCGCGGTAGAACAGTTTTGTTTTCTGCTATCGTAGCCTACGTGTACTCCTTTAGTGGTATCAGAGCCATGTTGCGTAGTTTGCGATCTGGATCATCGCATATGTTGATATGTGAGAGTAGTAGATTAGATCTATTGTAGTCTAGATTAGTCGGTTCATGTGATGGATCAATGAAGGCACAGGTTGATAACATCAATCCGTGAATAGGGGTTAGAAGAGGCACGGATCATAACACTATTAGCGCCCTGGAGATTGTCTCGGATCGGCATAAGGTAGGTTATGCCGAATGCTAGTAGGTTATGGATCTGATAGCCCTAGGCCAGTTGAAAAACTAGCGCCTTGGAGATTGTCTCGGATCGGCATAAGATGGTTATGCCGAATGCTAGTAGGTTATGGATCTGATAGCCCTAGGCCAGTGCAAAAACTAGAATCCTAAAGATTGTCTCGGATCGGCATAAGGTGGTTATGCCGAATAGTTTTTCACAGCGATTTCATAGATCGGGACCGCCGTGTGAACCCCCCTTGTATAGCGTCATGGGTTCACATCGTTAGGTAGAATGCGATTCTACGTCTAACTTGTTTTTGCAGGGAATGATGTGAATTAGTATTGCCCTATAGCTTATTTGGAATGTATGAAATGTATATGATGCATGTAACATTCGTTCATGACCTGCGTGTCATGATTTTTCAGCTTTTGTTAGCTGTCTTAATTGTATTTAACGACCTGCGTATCGACCTTAGTGCTTGAATCCATCCTTGTAATGTTCAATTGCTAGCTATTATAGGTAGTAGCCTGGACTTGAGGTTACAAGTTTTCAAGCATGGTGACCCAAAGAAGAGATGTGGAGGATGAAGATCATATACATGTACATGGAGATGGGGATCACCATCCTTTTGGGTCATACTAATTCACAAATGTATGTGTTTATCTGTGATGTTTTCTATCTTACTCTTATGCAATTATATATGTGATATGTTGCTATGGTAGGATAGAGTCCCTCATAATAAAAATTAGGTGTTTATGCCCTTCCATATGTTGCACCAAAAAATAATGATCACCATATTGTAGGCCTACCAAAGTAGGATGCAGTCGGTTATCATCATTATTTGGGGTTGATGTTGGATATCTACATGCGGAAGCATTTGGTTTACTTAACATGATCATCAGAATAGTTTTGGATCTTGGGGCACAGGTTGGGGCTGGGGCATAATGATGCCACCCAACAAGCGAGAGTCACATAGGGATGTGATTAGCAAGGTGTTGCTTACCCATGTCACCAGTTTTCTAGCCGTGATGCCAAAGCTCACTAGGAATTAGTGAAATGAGGATCTTGACCCACTATGTAACTTAGAGGGAGTTTTGTTGCGAAACACATAGTGGGAGTCTTTTGTTAAATAGTTTAATAAAAGATGAACATAAACATAGTGCTAAACTTTGCATATTCTTATGTTGTAGATCATGTCAGCTAACGTAGCATCCAGTTCTTTTAATTTGCGATCTGTTCTTGAGAAAGAAAAACTCAATGAAATGAACTTTATGGATTGGTATCGCAACTTGAGAATTGTTCTCAAGCAAGAGTGCAAGGAATATGTCCTTGAGACTCCTTTTCCCAAGAACTTGCCTAATAATGCTTCTGTGGCTGCACAGAGAGCTTATGAGAAGCACACGAATGATTCCCTTGATGTGAGCTGTCTCATGCTTGCCACAATGTCCTCTGAGCTTCAGAAGCAATATGAGAACACAAATGCTAACAATATCATTGTTGGGTTGCGTGGTATGTTTGAGAACCAAGCAAGGGCTGAGAGGTTCAACACTTCAAAGTCCTTGTTTGCGTGCAGGCTTACGGAAGGGAATCCCGTCAGCCCTCATGTGATTAAGATGATTGGCTATGTTAAGAGTCTGGAAAAGCTTGGTTTTCCCCTTAGCCAAGAGTTGGCTACTGATGTGATTCTCCAGTCGCTCCCTCCAAGTTTTGAGCCATTCATATTGAACTATCACATGAACAACATGGATAAGACCTTGGCTGAGTTGTATGGGATGCTTAAAACTACCGAGGAAACCATTAAGAAAAGCACCAGTCATGTGATGATGATGCAGAAAGGCAAGGGCAAGCCCAATGTCAAGAAATGCGCGGTCAAGAGAAAGTTAACTCCCGATGAGATCACGAGCAGATCCAAGGCCAAGCAAGACAAGAAGGGCGCTGCTCTTGATGCATTTTGCTTTAACTGCAAAGAATCAGGCCATTGGAAGAGGAACTACCCAAAGTACTTGGAGGATCTCAAGTAGAAGGGAAGTGCAACTTTCACTTTAGGTATAAATGTTATAGAGATCAATCTTGCTACTTCATCTACTGATTTTTGGGTATTTGATACCGGATCAGTTGCTCACATATGCAAATCGTTGCAGGGGCTAACAAGAAGTAGAAGTTTGAGAAGGAGCGAAGTGGATCTTCACGTTGGCAATGAAGCAAGAGTTGCTGCGGTGGCTGTTTGCACCATGCCATTGTGTTTACCTTCAGGGCTAGTTTTGGAATTGAATAATTGTTATTGTGTTCCATCTCTTTCTAAGCATGTTATTTCTGCTTCATATTTGCAAGCAGAAGGTTATGTCTTTAGATCTGTGGACAATGGTTGTTCTCTTTATTTCAAAGATATGTTCTATTGTCATACTCCAATTGTGAATGGGTTATACGTTCTAAATCTTGAAGGAGCACCGGTCTATAACATTAATACAAAGAGGCAACGTCCTAATGATTTGAATCCCACGTTTATTTGGCATTGTCGCTTAGGTCACATAAATGAGAAATGCATGAAGAGGCTCCATAGAGATGGTCTTCTACACTCTTTTGATTTTGAATCATTTGAGACATGTAAATGGGTTTTCAAGAAAAAGATAGACATGGATAGAAATGTTCTCATCTATAAGGCACGATTGGTGGACAAAGATTTCAAACAAATTCAAGGTGTTGATTATGATGAAACTTTTTCGCCCGTCACAATGATAAAGTCTATTCAGATCATTCTAGCGATTGCTGCATATTTTGACTATGAAATATGGCAAATGGATGTCAAAACACCTTTCCTTAATGGAAATCTGAGTGAGGATGTATACATGACACAGCCCACAGGTTTTGTCGATCCACAATCAGCTAGAAAGATATGCAAGCTGCAAAGATCTATTTATGGATTAAAGCAGGCGCCTCGGAGTTGGAATATTCGTTTTGATGAAGTGATCGAAGGGTTTGGTTTCATCAAGAACGATGAAGAGCCTTGTGTTTATAAAAAGGCTAGTGGGAGCGCACTTGTATTTCTGATCTTATATGTGGACGACATATTACTGATCAGAAATGACATTCCTATGCTCGAATCTGTTAAGTCTTCATTGAAAAATAGTTTCTCTATGAAAGACTTAGGAGATGCGGCATACATTCTAGGCATCAAGATCTATAGAGATAGATCAAGAAGGCTAATTGGATTATGTCAAGATACATACATTGACAAGGTGTTGAAAAGGTTCAACATGCAGGACTCTAAGAAAGGTTTCCTACCTATGTCACATGGTATAAATCTTAGCAAGAGTCAGTGTCCTAGTACACCTGATGAGCAGGATAAGATGAATGCGATCCCATATGCTTGGCCATTGGGTCCATTTTGTATGCCATGCTTTGTACACGTCCAGATATCTCGTATGCTTTAAGTGCTACAAGTAGATACCAATCAGATCCAGGTGAAGGTCACTGGATTGCTGTAAAGAACATCTTGAAGTAGTTGAGAAGAACTAAAGATGTGTTCCTTGTCTATGGAGGTGAAGAAGAGCTCGTTGTAAATGGTTACACTGATGCTAGCTTCCAAACTGACAAAGACAATTTCATATCGCAATCTGGATTTGTGTTCTGCCTAAATGGTGGTGCGGTGAGCTGGAAGAGTTCCAAGCAGGAGACGGTTGCTGATTCTACAACGGAAGCCTAGTACATTGCAACTTCTGAAGCTGCTAAAGAAGCTGTTTGGATCAAGAAATTTGTTTCCGAGCTTGGTGTGATGACTAGTGCCTTCAGTCCAATGGACCTCTACTGTGATAATAGTGGGGCTATTGCGCAAGCCAAGGAGCCTAGATCTCACCAGAAGTCCAAGCACATTTTACGGCGTTTTCATCTCATCTGTGAGATAGTGGAGAGAGGCGATGTAAAAATATGCAAAGTACAAACGGATTTCAACATTGCAAATCTGTTGACAAAGCTGCTTCCCCAGTCAAAGCATGAGGCTCACACTAGGGCAATGGGTATTAGATACCTACATAGTTGACTCTAGTGCAAGTGGGAGACTGTTAGTGATATGCCCTAGAGGCAACATAGAGATGTTATATATATCACATGCTATGTTTATAATGTATTAATTTGTTCCTTGAAATAGACATTATTATTATTGATCAATGAGTACGTGACTTATTCATGAGACTCTTAATGTCAAATGTTTCTATTTCTGAATGATCCCTGATCATATATCATATGAGGAACAAATATGATTCTAACATCAACATATGTATTGATTGATGATCATGCCTCATGGATCATGGTATGGAGATACGAAATTGATAGTATGGACATATGTTAGTGAACATATGTTGGATAGACCCGCCATGAGATACTGCAGAGATTTCATGTGTCATCAGTTAGTCTCAAGTAGTGTTTATGTAGAGTCCTTAGATTTGAGATCATCATGGTTCCCAACATATGTAGTAGCTTATTTTGGGACTACTAAACACTACTCCGTAATTGGGTAGTCATAAAAGTGGTCTTCGGGTTTGCTATGAAACATGTAGTGGGATGCGAATGATCAAGATAGAATTTGCCCCTCCTTATGGGAGAGATATCTCTGGGCCCCTCGATGTAATGGATTATGGAAGTGCATGGCCATGTTAGGGTGATTGAGGTGTCAGTCACAAGTTTGTAATCCATCACAGGATCGAGAGAGTAATTGAGCTATTAAAAGGATGACACAAGTCTCGTCTTGAGCTCAATCAATATCGTGAGGCAAAGAGATTTGTACATGAGGACATTACAGGTTCAGCCGATATGATCTTTACGTATATTTTAGGGCTAATTTGCCTTGCTAGAGGCCGCTATTAACAGGGTGACCAGAAAAACGTTTTCGGGTCGCGACAAAATATACGTGAACCTACAGGGTCGCACGGTGTAGGAGATTGATGTTTTTCGGTTGACCAAGTGAGGAGGTCTATATATAGGGAGGCGAGGGGCCGAGGAGATTGATGTTTTTCGGTTGACCTGGAGCCAAACCCTAGCCGCCACCTCTTGAGCCAAACCCTAGCCGCTCACGAGTGCTAGTACACTCACAATCGGCGGTCCAACCTCGGATGTGTAGATACCGGTGGAGGCGCTGCTTGTTGTAGCGTTGATCGGCATCGACGCTGATGAGATCTGCTCGTGGTGTGGTTGATCGCGGTCTGTTCATGGAGATCGACTACTTCCACTACTATCTCGACGTGCGTGTGGTTGGACCGGCTTCTCCAACTCTTGTTCCGCTGCACTGCGCGTCTAGTGGTAACGATTCATGATCCCTCTCTCGCATGATGTCCTGGTGTGCACGATAGAAAAGTTTTGTTTTCTGCTATCGTAGCCTACGCGTACTCCTTCAGCCTCCTCGCTATCACTTTCTTTGAGGCTGCAACCGATCTGTCGCCGTGGGTTCTCCGTTGTGTCGCCTCAACACCATCTCAACCTCCGGTCCCAGCAGACTTCTAGCGCCTCGTCTCCTGCTCATCTTCCTTGATAAGAACAGATACTCTCTTGCCGCTCCTGCCCACATGTCACTGATTTGAGGCCAATGATGATTAACAGTGTTTTTTATTGTGCTTACCAATCTGTTGATGTTCTTTTTCCATTCGGCTGAAATGAACAGATTTGTGCACTTGATTTATTTTCATGCCTGGTCAGAACAAATCCACTGATAGGAGCTGATACTACCTTGTTCTTGTTCATGTGATCTCAGACCAAATTGAGCATAATTGTGACATTATTTTAAGTATTTTCATGTGAAATATGCAGTCACTGTTCTTCTTTAAGGTGAACTTGGTCTGCATGTAGGAATGCTATTTTCAAGTATTTTCATGTGAAATATGTGGTCATTGTTCTTCTGTAAGGCTAACACCATTATTTGATAATATTTCTAATCCAAATAAGATTGTATCTTACTCCTCCCTTGACCTGCATGTAGGAATGTTATATTGCTTTCATATGTAATGCATCTGCATTAGAGTTCTTATCAATAGAATGTCCTGATACATAATTGATGCTCTTGGATTATAAACGATAAATGAAAATACACAAATCCCTGTTTCTACTGATAGAGATCCATGATATTAGTTTTGTCAGTAGAATGCTAAGTAAAAGGAAACTAGATGTGCAGCTAGCTTGGTATTTGAATAAAAACCTCAATTTATTTAGTGTAGATTCATATTATGGAATTTGGTATATTGATAGCTAAAAGGAAATCAGACAATATACTTATATTGAGCAACTAACAGTATATGTCCATTATCTCTAGAGTATCTGTATCAAAATATTTGTCCATTGCAGAAATCAAGACGTATTTTGTAGAGACCATGGGCCCTGGGTACTACCCGGAAGGTAGTACAGCCACTCGGATAGAGAATAGGTCTACCATGTAATTAGAGATATAGTAGAACTTGGCTTTATGTTACCTTACATAATAAGAAAAGAGTTATAGTCCTAGCCGGTTACTCTATGCTCTACAAGAAAGTCACTTGGTTGAGTCTGACTGGGATTCTTAT
This sequence comes from Oryza meyeriana var. granulata, assembly GCA_003991445.1. NCBI lineage: Eukaryota > Viridiplantae > Streptophyta > Magnoliopsida > Poales > Poaceae > Oryza > Oryza meyeriana. The sequence goes on from RYFJ01003205.1 coordinate 25,221, forward strand.
AATGTAATCTTGCCTCCTTAGTATATAAGGCGACGCAAGGAGCCTCCGGGGGCAGAAGGAGATAATCAATATCATACAGAATCTCGCCAAAGAAACCTCAAAGACAATAACAACTGCTGGAGGTAGAGTATTACCTCACCTTGAGGGTATGAACTAGGATAAATCTTTTATGTCCCTTGGCATCCATCATGTTTAGGTCTTACGAATAGCCCATAATCAATACAGTCGATATAAAACATCGACATATTTCTTGCAATTTTTTCACTATTTGCTTGTTCTGAAATTTTTTTTTGACTAATTGATCTCTGCCTAATTTTTTTTGGCTATTGAATGGATAATGAAGTTTATATATTTTTTTTCTGTTAACATGCAGTCTCCAAGCATCTCTTTCGGCAGGACTATCAAGTTGGCTCTTTGCTCCCTCACCATAGAACGGCACCTGCTCATCTCCGGCGTCGTTCCACCACCAAGTACACCTCCAAGGAATGGTGCTAGGTCTTCTTCTCCTCCCTTTCATTCATTTCAAAAAATATTAATGGGTTGATATGTATGTGGCTCAGATTAGGGAATTTTGGATATGATGGAAGGGTTGATATGATGGTAGGCTCAGATAAGAGAAATCTGGAGCCACTACTACCTTTTTTCGACAGTCATGTTCCTTTGTAGCTGTTAATTTAGTATGAGTTGTAATTCTCTTTGGAGTTTTTCAGGGGTTGCTAGTGCACAACTAGGTGCCCAGGCATATATGCACATGCATAACCGAGTGACCAAGGAAGCTATAATGTAGATTTGAGTCCTCTTTTTTTTTTCTGATTAGATAACTCACATAGTGGAGTTCTTTGAATACCAAATAGACATAGATCTCTAGCTTCGAGTTCCAAACATTTATCAAGCTATGACAGATTGGATATTTTGTACAAAATATGGCATATTACGTAGCAGAAGATATATCTCTTAAACTTTGCATTTATATGTTATATGTCGTGGGAAAACATAATAAACTTTGGTTGTTTGTATATGTTTGCTGTGATATATAATGAAGAACATGTGTTGCATATATACGATTACTACATATAAATGTCTGGTTTAAGTAAATATGAATTCTTGTCCATAAATACAATAAAGTGTCTTTCGTTTTTATGCCGGTCCCTATAAATTGAATATGACTCCACGATCCACCCATTGATTCATCAATACCACAGGTGGATTTGATCAACCTTTAGCATCACAACTCTAGTTCTTAGAGGTGGATTAATTAGTGGTATGCACTTTATTCCCCACTAATTCCAAACGATTCCTAACCTTATCTTGTCCAAGTGGTGGACTTACTTTTTTCCCCATGGCCTCGTATAGTAACCTCCCCACACAGCGTTGGATCGTGAACTCTCAGTCGCGCCACGTCAACGAATTCGCAAAACTATCCTCTAGCTTTCGATTAATAACACACAAGTCCTATTAGTGTGGATCGTCCGACCTCGCACGTTGAGCTGGATGAAATGCATTAACCATATTGGCTGACCAATTTTTTCCTTGAATAGGAGCAGAAAAAAACAAGTTGATGTGGATGGTTGATATATGTGGGATCCTCCATGTATGTGATGTTATTAATTTATACGTTATGTTTGACTATTCATCTTATTAAAAAAAACTACGTAAGTATCGTTTATTTTGTTGCGACTTATTTTATCATTAAAAATTTTGAAACATAAATTATATTTTTTATGTTTGCTCTATTTTTTAACAAGACTTCGGTTAACTATGATACTCAAAAATCAATAATGTCATATATTTAAAAACGGAGAGAGTAGTTTTCAAGTTTATCTCATATCTTATTTACCTGTGGCGACGATGAATAATTCTCTGTATGATTTATTTCATTCTTCTGGTGTAGGTATAATAGTGAGGTGAAAGCTAGTCTCGTTCACCTCCTTGGTACAGCACTAAGCAGGTTTATTGTTGAATATCAATTTTCAGGATTTCCTTAGCTCATGCATGTTTTCTTACTTTGCTCATCCTCGGCCAATGTTGCATTTGGAAGAAACTGGAGATGCTTTAAAAAAATAGAGTATAAGAGTTATAACATACACTACTACGAAAAGACATATCTGTGGCAGCCAAAACATATTTTTGTGGCGGTTCAGCCAACCACCAGCCACCAAAGTCAGATAAAATAGAACCTTTTCTCTGACGGCATACTACCGCCAGCAAGCTATCATTTTCTTTGACGGGCCACATAGAGTGCCCGCAAGAGAAAAGCTTTTTTCACTAGCGACCAAGTAACACTGGCCACCAGTGATAACAGGGTCACAGGAGAAGTGTGTTAACCTGTCCCGTCAGTGAAAATAGTTTCACAATAGGTATTTTGCAATCTAGCCCGCTTATGAAGATTTGCCACTAAATTTCGAATTGTATTTCCCGCTAATTTTAAATTTATTTTTTGGTTTGCGTATTATGTGTATATATATAATCGATGATGATTTGTTTGGACAATCAATAGAAAAGATTATCTTTATCGATCATAGCCGTATTTGATAATATATAAAATATCAATTAATTCACATAGGCTATTAATTAATTAATATACTTACACAATACTTATATAAACACACATAGCACTAGATGATGTTTGTGAAATATTTTATAGCTTGACCTACATGTACAGTTTATATGATTTTTTTGACCCAGTCAACAAGATACTCGAATTTCTTGTCCAGATTCAGATGCCTTTCTTTATGGAAAAGCTGTCCTAACTTGTGGCAGCACTCATGGTGGATGAAGTGACATATGTCTCACTGTATGTTCTCAATGGATCGGTCATCGAGTGTCCTTTCGGACTTTTGAAGTCTAGGAAGCTATATCAAGTACATTCAGAGAAAAGAAATCATTACACGTTAAAAACTAGCAACTATAATAAACGTATACATATTTTGATGATTTACTACTTACAATTGCAGGGTTCGTGGAGTACCTCTGTCGATGTTTTACACCGGCAATATAAATATGGGGCTACTCGGCGGATAGAAACTCGGTGGATTGCAAAGGAACACAAGGAGATTTTATACTGGTTCAGGCCCTCGATGTGAGGTAATACCCTATGTCCAGTTGTGGTGGTATTCCTTTGAGGATGTATGGTGGTGATTCTGGTGAACTCAACCTGCCCTCATGGGGCGCCCTGCCTCCCCTTATATACTAGGGGACAGGGTTACAAGGTAGGAGTCCCAACCGGATTACGGCCAAGGATCTCCTCTTAGAGATATAACGCACCCAACTAGGACTGTGTTTTCCTTATCGTACAAGGCAAAGTCTGATAGGGATTACTATATCTCTAATTATAAGGCCAGGCCCATCCTCTATCCGAGTGGCCCATATGCTTGTCATGAGGTACCCGGGGCCCATGGCAACCACAGTAGCCCCTGAGACCTTCATAGTTGAGTCACAGCTGATGCCGAGTGCTCATCCTCCACGGTGAAGTCTTCCCGAGTGCATTGCTCCCGAGTACTCTTTGTCCGAGTGAGTCTTCTTCCCGAGTCCTGCTTCATGTCAGCTGGCAGCGAGGCTATGAAGGGCTTCATGTAGATATATGAATAGTGTGCACCGAATAGGCCCACCTATTAGGTGTAGCCCCCGACCTTGTGCTTAATTGTGAAGACAATTAAACATAAAGTCAATGATCTTTAACCTTGTAGTCTTTCCCGAGTAGATTACTACTCGTATATGAGACTCTTCGGTATCATGTCAACCAGAATAAACTTTATAGTCTTGCTGAGCAGGGAACTACTCGTATGTAGGACTCTTCGACTTCATGTCAGTCGGAATGGGTATTTATAGTCTTGCCGAGTAGGATACTACTCGTATATGGGACTCTTCAGTGTCATGTCACCTGGAAAGAGGGGTTTATAGTCTTTCCCGAGTGGCGTCCCACCCAGAAGCTAGACTCCTCTGCGTCATGTCAGCGGGAATGAGAAATCTATAGTCTCTCCCAAGTAGTGCACTACTCGGAAGTTAGACTCCTCCACATCATGTCAGCGGGAATAATGTTGCTCATGACAACTGATGGCCACGCATGTACGCCGAGTACCACTTTATGAAAATAAATCCACGGCGTGGTCAGGTGTACCCGAGAAAGATACCCGCATCCCCAATTTTAATGAAGACCAGCTTGTGATCCTTGTAAGGATATAGCCTCGAGACCTGGTGGATAAAACAGATACCCAAATATATATGTTTAGCAATAAGGCTCTCATGAAGCATATCTGTTTACCTCATCGGCTCTTATTGGTAGCACCAGCGCTATAATTTCAACTCAGCCTGTAGGCGGCCCACATGGAGCATGCTACTGTAGGAACTCATATCTTGGTGGCTGCTACCAAATAAGCCGGCCTGAGCTGACCTACCTAATATAGCTCTATAGAAGTATCATCCATCGCATCTCAAGATAAGTTTTTTGGTGTTGGTAACCGCAATCAGCCAGAGAAATCCTTATTTGCAAGCCTTTCCGACTTATGTTCTAGATGCAGCCTGGTTGTCACAGGTGCCCGAGTAGGTATGTTGCTGGATTTGCTTGCCCTCCTCAGGTGTGACACAGTGCATGAGAACTCCGGATGCGCTTTGACAATGTAAGTCTTCTCTGACTTTAGGAGAGCCGAGCAGGGTACCCGAACCTTGCATTAGCATAGGATTCGGCTAGCGACCCTCATGGGGCATATACTACCTAACAGAGTTATAGCCAAGCTAGGTACCCGAACCTTGCATTAGCATAGGATTCGGCTGGCGATCCTCATGGGGCGTACCTAACCTAATAGAGTTGTGACCAAATAAGGTACCCGATCCTAGCATTAGCGTAGAATTCGGCTGGCGACCCTCATGGGACGTACCTCACCCAGTCGAGTAGTATACGACCCCCAACTAGTGCCGGAGGTCGGTTGTAAGCTCACTTGGAGCGTAGCCAGGGAAGATGATGTCCCGACTGGCGCAAGTACTCGGTCAGTAGCCCTCGTGGAGCATCCCGAGTGTATTTTGGCAGACTTGTCCAGCCCCTGAGCGTAGGAGATAGGCTCGTAGCCCTAAGTTCCTGTCACGCGTATCCGGAGCTGGCCCTGCACTATAAAGATACCGGATGAGTAGCATCTGATGATGAAAACAATCACCCGAATAAAATGTACATTACAATATATGTAAATACGTGTTCTTCCTCTTACTGGTATTAATTTCTCTGAGTAGTTGACCCCTTACGTTTAAGCACTCTGCCCGACTAATCATAGCCCCCTAGCGTCGGGAGTTGGCTCATGGCTCTTTCTCAGATACGCGTTTTGGGTGACTTGAGTTCATCTTTCATGGAGCAAAGTTTCACGGATCAGGATTTATGCTACTTGAATACTTTTGCAATCATTTAAGAGAAAAAACAGAAAAAAGTGCAGCTTGTACACCTATTAGGTGTAAGCGGTTGTGGCATTGGCAAGGCCGAGTGAAGAAATATTTATCAGGAAGCGACTTAGCTGTTCGGTATTTCGGATTGGGGATGCCATCCTTGCGTTTGAGCTTGTGAGCCCCTGAGCATGTCACTTGTTGTTCTGATAATCTTCAGTTGTTGAAGGTCGAAGACGGTTGTGACCAACTGCCACAATGAAGCCGTCTGACTTGCGTTTGCGATTCCCAACTTTAGTCGGGACCGCGTCGTTGGTGCCCTCCCGCTTCTTCTGTTTGGGTGCCTTCTTGTCATCGAGGGCCTCAGCAATAGCGTTGGCCGAGTCAGCGTACTTGTTCGCCATGTCGAATAAAGCCTTGACAGAGTTGGTAGGCTTCCGCGTGAATTTGCCGATAAACGAGGTGTCTTTGACTCCTTTTCGAAAGGCGGCGATGACGACCACATTCTTGACATTCAAGATTGAGTTCTTCTTCTCAGAAAACCTCTTGATGAAGTCACGAAGAGACTCATTCTTCCTTTGATGCAACTGATATAAGTCGTACTCGGAAGATGGCCTCTCGTATGTTCCCTAGAAGTTGGCGATGAAGCGTTCCCGGAGTTCTCCCCAGGAGCCGATTGATTGCTTGGGAAGTCCTGTTAGCCATGTCCTCGCTGAGTCGGCTAAAGCGACTGGGAGGTAGTTAGCCATGACTTTGTGATTTCCTCCAGCTTCTCGGATCGCCAGGGTGTAGACCGTGAGCCAGGACTCGGGATTGGTCTTGCTGTTGTATTTTTCGACGCCTGTAGGCTTGAAACCCGACGGCCAGTCGACGTCCTAGAGCTCGTGGGTGAAAGCTGGTATGCCTTCATCTTCATGAGGGCTCCGACTCTGAATACGGCGGTGAAACCGCTCGTGGTGGAGGCCGAAACGCTTGTTCTTGTCTTCCAGTTGGCGTTGCTCATCTTCTTCTCGTTCACGGCGCCGAGCGATGATGTCTTGCCGAAGGTCGCGTCGTAGTCGGTCTCGGAGGCCCTGATCGTCCCGACGGTTGCTTTGACGTCGCCGGCTATCGTTGGGGTTGCCGAGTGACACTTGACGTGCCTCCGTATGTGGCTGACTGGAGCCAGCCGCTTGGTGTCGCTTTGAGGTAGATGAGACTGCCGTTGGGGATGTCGACCGGTTGGTCGGTATGAGGGTATCACCCGACTGTTGGAGCTGCTGACATGCAGTAGCGGTAAACATGGCTTTTATCCTTGCGATCGTCGGGGTGGCCTGGTGATCAGGCCCGAACTGGAGTGTATCCAGTAGAGTCGCAGCGGCCACGATGTTCTATTGAGGAGTAATGAAGACGTCGTGGTCGCTGACTCGGGTTTGGAGGATTTGTTGCTGTACAGTTCGCCTGGCCCTGCGTAGATCGTCGTGCCAGCGTCTTGCTTCTTTCTCTTATTGCTCTCGCAGTCGGCGTGCTTCCTCCTCTTGCTGCTTGCGTAGTCGGCGTGATTCCTGAGTAGGAGTAGAGCCTTTGGATGCCATGAAGATTTCTCGTGGCGAGGAGAAGCTTGCCGAACTGCTGTCCGACATAGAGTCAGAATCTGACTAAGAGTCGTAGTCCGACTGAGGATTGTAGTCGGAATAGTTGGTGGGGGTGATTATAACTCCGACCTCCCTAGATCCGATCTCGAGCGGCTCTGGGCCGTATCCGAGTCGAACTCCAGAGGATCGGGTTTGCCGCGTCGGATGTTGTCTGAAGATATCCGTGGCGTTGCCGAGTCTGTACGGGAGATTGACGATCTCTTCCCTTCTTAGCTCGATCTTGGCCGGCTCAAGGCCGAGTCCGAGTCGAACACCGAAGGAAAGAGTTGTCCCGAGACCCGGACAAGATGAAGATTGCTGCAGCAAGTCGATGAGGGTTGCTGCAGCGTCATGTGGACCGACTGGCGCGGAGTCGGCCAGTTCCCTGGCAGATTGGATCGAGTCTGAGTCGGCCAAGGTGAGATTGCCGATCTGGTCGGCGATGAAGTCGAGGCTTCCGAATGCAATTGTATCTCCGGGGGAGAGTTTGCCACCGTCGACTCCGGTTGCTGGATCCATCGAGCTTGTAGATGTAGATCGCGCCGAAGCCCCTACCTGGCGTGCCAACTGTCGATGTTTTACACTGGCAATATGAATATGGGGCTACTTGGTGGATGGAAACTCGATGGATTGCAAAGGAGCACAAGGAGATTTTATACTGGTTCAGGCCCTCAATGTGAGGTAATACCCTACGTCCAGTTTGGGGTGTATTCCTTTGAGGAATTGTGGTGGCGATTCTGATGAACCAACTCAACCTGCCCTCATGGGGCGCCCTGCCTCCCCTTATATACTGGGGGACAAGGTTACAAGGTAGGAGTCCCAACCGGATTACGGCCAAGGGATATCCTCTTACAGATATAACGCACCCAACTAGGACTGTGTTTTCCTTATCGTACAAGGCAAAGTCTGCTAGGGATTACTATATCTCTAGTTACAAGGCCAGGCCCATCCTCTATCCGAGTGGCCCATATGCTTGTCATGAGGTACCCGGGGCCCATGGCACCCACAACCTCCCATTAACCCTAAGGTACTTACAGACATAATATCTACATAGGACGCTTCCCTTGGGTTGCTTGTGGCACTTTAATTTGTAAGACATAAGAAAACAACGTTAATTAGTTACATGGATTAACACGCAGACTTATGAGAAGTATATCCATCATTAATTACCGGCCACTTATTGTGGATGAGCAAATCATCTCTTTTCTCCAACTGCTCTCCGCCCTCTCGGTAGTAAAGCTTGTAGGCACTGTTTGAGCAAATAGAGGGAGTTAGTCATACATATAAAAACAGCTCATGAACAAGAAGTCCATAGTTAAAATTTGTATATATCACTTAGTAATCTAAAATTTTGAGAAATTCTCCATAGGTACTTTGCTTCTTGTCGAGAGGGTCCAGTACCACAGCTTCTCTATACTTTGGATATAGAAGAAAGCAAATCCAATGATCGCTATACAAAATATCGTGAAATATTTTGTTAGTCGAGTCATGATTAATTAGAGGGGAAATATGGATAGGATATCACTCTTACCCAAAGTTGTATGGAGCGTATATGCATCTTTTGTCCTGCATTGAGTGCATTGCCCGACCTATGTAAGTAGCCACCTCCAGATTTTTAATATTATGCCTTTCCGCTATGTAGGCATCCCTCTCTGTAGGAATCATGGCTTGTAGCTCCGAAGACATGTATTTCTTGTCTAGTTTGAAGGTGTGGTTTGGCTCGCTTATTCGACATAGGCTTAGGAAGCCAATAGGTATATGCATTTTTCTGCTATATAGTAATTTATCATGCAAAAAAGGTTGATCAGATCAGGTTGTGGTTAACGTATAGGTACTCTGGACAAGTACAATGCAACGGTTCTATACTTACAGGCACCACATGGCGATCAAATTTACATCTAGCTTATCCCAGTGGTAGAGGGCATGCATATCCTTGAAATCCACGTAAAATTGGCATGGCCTGCTCATGAACATGTCTGCCGGGACGTCGACGCTTATCTCTCTGATACCAAACATGCATGCAAGCATGTACCATTCATGCCATCTTTTTAGCTGCCAAGGTCCTTGGGCTAATTTTCACAGTGGTTGGAATGGCTTGCCATGTTCATAATTTTGCGGCACATCATCCGATGGGAAATAATCCATGCCTTTGGACAAGCTTATTTTTAGGCCCTCTGCATTTTGTTAGTCTTCATTGACCTTACTTTTCTCCTTGTCCTCCGTCCCACTCCCCTTGAAAGATTGCACCATCCATCTCTGTTTGTGGGAATCCTTTGATTTGTTCTCATGGGCTTGGATCTTAAGCGGGACGAAGGCAGCTTCTTCTTCTTGGGGACGCGCCTCTGCAATTTCTGTAGGCACCTCAGACTGTGGAGGTGCCTGATCAGGATGATTTCCTTCTTCTTGCGGACGGTCCTCTGCAATTTCTGGCTCAGTCACCGGTTAAGGCACCTCAGGTTGATTTGCTTGTTATTGTGGAGGCACCTCAGGTTGATTGACTGGTTGCTAGGGAGGTGATGGAGGCAGCAGAGCTGAAGGAAGCCTAGGCGAAGTGGGAGATGATGACACCGGTCTCCTTGGTGGAGGAACCGTTGAGATTCTTATGGTAATATCTCTTTTGTGCCACAAAATAATCTGGTCCACCGCATCTCCTAGGTATACTATTCCCTCGGCAGTTGGAAGGTCTATCTCGTACCTCATGTGATCTTCATAGACCTTCTGCACCTCAACCTTGGCATAGTACTCCAGAATATCCATGCAGTGAAACCTGCGACCCGGTATCGCCCTTCCCATGGCAACCTTTATTGTCCTTCCTGCCCTTCCGACCGGGACATGCAGTCTACAAGGTGTGTCTTCGTTCAGACCGTTGATTGGATACCTCGGTCCGGGCATAGATACAGGCTCGCTCTAGAGCATTTCTTGGAAAGATTCGCCCATGAATTGGCGGTGCTCTGCCATGAATCTGTTCATCTCTGCATACACCTGCTGCATTACGTGCAACGTGGTCTCTTCCTTGTACCGGTCATGCTTCTCATAGCTTTTAGCATCTTTTCTAAAGCCTTCCTTCCAAGAAAGTTTCAAGGAGACCCCTCGAATGCGGCCTGAGTGCTCAGCGTTGCCCAATGCGCTTGACAGTTGGTCGATCTCCCTATCCGGTGTGAATTCCCCAAGCTTTTGCCTTTTGGCAATTGACTTCATCTGGTCTGCTATCTACTGTAGCTTAGGGTCTGTAAAAACTATATCGCCCTCCTATGTAAATGATGGCATTCTTGCATGCACCCAATTCTTGCTCCATTCATCGTGACCGTCCATAGGTATTGGTTTCCCTGTCTTTCTCAATTTTTCTTCCTCCTTTCTCCACTTCTTGATCTTAGGGTGGTAACCAGTCGAGCCCAAATGATGGGGATATGTGTTTCTCCTTGCCGGTTCGGATATTTTGTTGCTCTGTTCGAGTTGTTCTGCTGAGGTCTTCATCGAGATGAACTCTTCCCATTGGGCCTGTGTTATCTTCCCATAGTCTCTAAAAGGGTTTTATCTTTCTTCAAATAAAACTTGTTCCGTACGTATCCCTTTAGAATGGACATGTACCGCTCGTACGGCCACATCTGATGTAACTATAATAGACCAAGTGCAATTATCTGTGGCACAATGTGAACCATGAGATATACCATAATATCAAAAAAGATGAAGGTAAGCACATTTCCAGCTAGCACATAGTCTCTATCATAAATATGGGAAGATGACCTAACTCTTCAGGATCAATAACCTTTTGTGAAATGTCATTAAAAAAGTAATGCATCCTTGTGTTACCATCTTTACATGAATTGATTTGATTGCTCTAATTGCAATAGCGAGAAACACCGTCAACATCACATGGCAATCGTGAGAATTATAGCCTAACATCGACAAATCTTTCATCGAGACTAGCTACTTAATGTTTGACGAGAAACCTGTTGGTACTATCACCCATGTAGACTTTTACACAATGTTTTTTTCTTCTCTTCTGTCAAGGTGAAGCTAGATGGGGGAAGATAGGTTTTGCCATTACCTAGGTCTACGGGGTGAAACTCTTTCCTGATATTCATATCAACCAGGTCATTACGTGACTTCAGCCCATCCTTTATTTTGCTGGGAGTGTCAAGTAAGAGCCCAATGGTGCTATAGAACACATTCTTTTCTAGGTGCATGACATCGATGGTATGGCAAACCTCCAAATCCTTCTAATATGGCAAGTACTGAAAGAAGATAGAGTGTTTCTTGAATGGCACGTCGGGTTCATCGATACCCATTGTTCCCTTCTTTCGCTTTGTTTCCTTCTTCTGCACCTTTCCAAACAAGACCTTGATGTTCTCCATCACCTCAAACACTCATTTGCCATCACAAGAAGTAGGTGCGGCTTCATTCTTATCGGTATTGTCGAAATATCTGCCCTTCATGCGGTATTTGTGATTTGTCCATAAGAACCATCGGTGCTGCATATGCACTAGCTTCTTAGATCCAGGAAGGTACCTATATACTGTTCCATCGCAGCATAAAACACACCCTGTCTTTCCTTTGATCTGGCCAGATAGAGAAAACATCGCTGGTAGTCATTGATCATTATAAAAATAATGGCTCTAAGGGTGAAGTACTGCCATAAGAATTCATCCCACACTTGAAACCTCTTGTTCCATAGATCCGCCATATCCTCCATCAACGGTTCAAGAAACACATCTATTTCAATAACAGGTTGTTTGAGGCCTTGTATAAGGATACACAATAAAACGTATTTTCGTTTCTGACATAGCCATGTTGGAAGGTTGTACATGGTTCGAAAAACTAGCCAAATGCTATGTGAATTGCTCAAATCACTAAAAGGTTTCATGCCATCTGTACTCAGTGTCAACCTTATATTTCTTGGATCCTCTGCAAATTTTGGGTACATTGCATCGAAAATTTTCCACTGTCGAGTATCGGCTAGGTGATGAAGCTTCCCGTCCCTCTTGCTCTTTTCATGATGCCAACGCATCACTTCAGTGCCCCTAAGGATCGAGAACAAATGCTTCAGGCGATTTTTTGGTGGCAAGTACCATCCATCACAACATGATCATCCTCTAAATCAAAATCACGGCGATCGGATTCATCTACTATAACACAGCAACTACCATCTATGAAACTTTCACAGCGGTCCTCTTGGTGTTCGGCCCCTTCAATGCCGGTTTTCTAAGATACATTTTCTTCACCAAGATAAGACTAAGTTGTGTAGTTCTTAACAAATCCATGCGTCACCAAGTGCGATTTAATTAAATCTAAGCAACCCCATACTTTCTGGTTTTTGCAGTCAACACATGGACAATGGATTTCCTTGATCTTCCTACCCACAACATACGCTTTAGTAGCATTAATGAATTTAGAAACTCCCGTAATATATGGTATATAACATATTGGTGTATCGTACATCCATGACCTTGCCATCCGCAAATTCAGTCGAAATTTTACAAAAATGCCTCCATAAAATTCAGTTCGGATACGGTACAAATTATCGTATTTGCATTGAAATGCGTCCAAATAAAGAACTATCCAAACATGAACTATATTCCATAAAATTATCCAAAAATTCCATACAAAGTAATCAAGTTCAATTAATTTATCACAAATAAAAAATATTCAGATTCATCGAAAATTCCATACAAAGTAGGATAAAAAATATCCAGATCCAAGTAATCAAATCTATATCTACAAAAAAAATTAAGACACATACTAGTGTTTCTCTCTCTTCCAAACTAGATTCAAATCTAACTAACTTAATATACACAAAATCTACCATGTCTAGCTAAACAATTATCATCGATGAATGAGTAAACACCATTGCTCTAAGATTGTATAAAATATTTGGGCCAAATTTAGCTTCAAGGTGCCAATTAAAAATTATAGATCTAGGTCACATAAGAACACACTATGCATGATTCTAAAATTCACTAAATTAAAAACATAAATTTAAAAATAAATTACATAAAAAAGATAGGAGAACAAGGATCTAACCTTAGAAACCAAAATCCACCAAAGATTTCAAGTTCAAAACCTTCCCCCTATATTTCTGCTTCTATAAGAGAGAGAAATCTCGGGCTCCAGTGAACAGGGCCGAGAAAGAAGATGCCATATAAAGGGGGGTTTTCGCTGGCAGTCCACTTAAGTGACCGCTTGCACGCCAGTAAGGGCTAGCGGCCACTTAAGCGGACCGCCAGCGGGTCCACGTTACACGCTGCCGGCGTTAAAGCCAGGCGGCGTGTAACGTGGCCCGCCTGTGAAAATGATGCACTCTTCACAGGTGGGCCACAGTAGCGACCGCTAGCAATAATACACTTTCGTTGGCGGTCGCAACCCACCCTCTCGCGGCTTACTTACCGTAGGCCACCGCTCTTTTGGCCCGCCAACATTTTGAAACAATTAATGCCACGTAAAATCAGTTTTGTAGTAGTGACACCCTATGGCGTTGAGTTATTTTGTTCAATAAAAAATTATTGGCTCATGACACTAAGGTCCAGTTTGGCATAGCTTCAAATCCCAATCCTAGATCCATACTAGATTTAAACTTTTTAACTTAAATTATAATGGTTTAAATTTTAAAATTTTATTTAAAATAGGAACAAAATTATTAATTCAAATGTTACCAACATAATCACTGATCCAAATCTATGGATTTGTGGAGCTAGGAATACCCAACTAGAAAAAATCTTGCATCCGGAGCTGTGCCAAACGGGGCCTAATAATTCACAGCCAAAATAGAAAACTAATAAACACTAATATATTTAACCTTCCAAATTTAACCATACATATTAATCTTACGAAAGTTGGAACAAAAACCATTACAAATTAGGGGTCTACGTATCAATGAGATCACCAAAGCTTTGATACTCAAACTAGTTAATTTTCCAGCGGATGTGTAACCAGATCTAGAATAATATGTTTTGAAACTAGAATTTTATTCGAACTCTTGGTTGCATTTCTATAAATATAACTGTATGTAATATTGGTCAATATATGCAAATTAACCTTCTCTTGATAGCATAATAGATTTCCATAAATTTGGTGTAAATTTGATATTATATCCATAGTAAATTCAAAATATTTTTTAACATCAATTAAACGGTTTCTATTTTGAATGTTTCAAATTGCAACATGTGTAAAAACTTAAATATAACTCAAAACTTCACAACTATTTCAAAACATCGACTACAAATTGAAAGAAATGAAATAGCATTTCCTAGTCTAGTTATTGAAATTTTCATTCAAATTTTTTTATAGATTTATTCCTAGTCTAGCATTAACAGATTTATTCATGGTATTAATTATAAATTTTTATAGATGGAAAGAAACATGGGTCTTTTTCTTGTGATAGTATAGTAATTAACAGTAATAGACTTTAACTGGTAATAAATACAACATACTTCCCAAAATATAGTTATTTCTAGCTAGCATCTTACCTCCCAAGAAGTAAAAGGAAGAACACATAATGGATGGTGCACCATACAAGAATCCTAGAATAAACACTACCACTAAACAAGGGTCAAATATGCCCAATTATTAGATAAAATTATTTTCATCATGTTTTGTATTCGAAAGAATAAAATTGTATTCAATCAGAAACGTACGTGTAAACTTAAGGTCCGGTCAACTATACTGGAGTTTATTTGTCCGAACATAAGATTTTATGGTGTAAATGCACAACAGGTCAACAGGTCAGAGTCTTACAGCTAAAATTCACCGAAAGTGACTCACAAACTATTTGGTATTATTTTCTGAATGTGATTTAGAAAAAAAAAGAGCTTTATGAACCTCGACGCCATGCACATCGCTTGTGTTAGGACTAGGTTTTGCCTTACCAGAAAGGAGGGGTTACCATATCTGACTTGGAAAGGAGGGTTACTATATCTGGCGGTATGCCTAATAAGTATAGTAATTATATAGTTACCATGGTAAACAGTAGGAAAACCAAACAAAATTTATTAATACTTTAAATTTTAGTTGAAATTTCTTTTGAACTTGGTATGGTTACCAGGCATTTATTATCATTACCTTAACCCAGCAGTAAGCCTAGTAAGAAAGGGAAACCCTGGTAGGGACAGAACGGTTAGCTCTTGGAACTCAAGTGGGCGTTTCTTCATGCAAACGCGATGCATGTGCAACCAGTGCTGCTGCTCAATGACATGGAAACCACAGTGCATTTTGTTCACTCGTGCCCTCTTTCCATGGTGCCTGCCGGCTGTGATTGCCCCCCTCACCTCTTTAGCGGTCGACAAGGAGCAGGAGGCCATAAAGACCTGGAGCAATCAAGCATTCCACTAACGCTTTTGTTCATTTTGTTTGCCTTGAGAGATATAGCATATTAGCAGCCCACTAACACTTGACTGCACACTCAGAAACCATCGAGGCCAACTGCTCATTATCTTCCTTTTGCTTTCCGTTATTATATGGGGAAATTGGACCCACCAATCATGCCAAGATGGAAGCACTGCTCATCATCAGCTATATAAGACCTGAAATATACTGTTCTGCTGTGCAGTGCAGTGCCGGCCTGTAGGTAGAGTTCATGAGTGGCAGCCTGTTGACCATCAGCAGCAAGAAGGATTAGAGGGAAAGAAATTAAGAAGAAAGATGAGCTCCAGGAGAGTTGATAGAGCTTCAGTTTTTGCTGTACTGCTCATCGTTGCGTCAGCGCTTTCAGTTTTTACTGCAGGTTTGTTCACTGTGCCGTTTCTTCTTTTGTTGCTTTTCTTGAAGAATTATCTTTCTCCTGTAATATTTGCTTTGAACATGTACATGTCTGCAGTGGAAAGAGAACACAAATTTGCTGTTAAGCTCACTAGTTTTTCACGACACCTTTTTTTGCAGGAGGGAGGGAGCTGGCCGCGCAGGAAAAGAATCAGAAGGTATAATAGGATTCATTAGAGTATGCCCGTGCTCAAACAAGCCATGAAGCAGAAGAATGTTCCTGTAAACTAAAACGAGTTTCAACTTTATGTAATTAACGTTTAGATTAAAAGAAGTTTGAGAAACACAGTAAAACAAAACATGGTAATGTTAGGAAAAGAATTACTATATGATTAACTGTCATATCATAATATTCAGGGCTATTCTACTAGTGCACACGGAGAGGGAGCGGCATCGTCAGGCGCAGCATATCCAAGGAACCATATGGTTAAGACAAACGACTACGGGCGCTACGACCCATCTCCAGCCTTCTCCAAGCCTCGCTTCAAGCTTGTTCCCAACTGAGACCTGACTTCTGCTTTGATTCTGTGTACAACCACGGGTCAACTAATTAACAAAATACTGTTAGACGAAGAGTAATGCTACGTGTTCTGTCTAATGTGTATTACTATATTGATATTAGAAAATAGGCTCGTACTAGAGGTTGTCAAAACATGGGTCTTGGTGCCTTCGCTGAACCATCACTGCTTTTACAAGCAATAATTCCATATAAATCTAAAGAAGTATATAAATCATCACCAGCTCAGAGGCATATTTAGTTATGGTGCCTTACTAAGTCTTTATTCTACTTTTGTGGATTCATCCTGGTTTGTTTCATTCCTGTGTATGTCCTTGTTAGATTGTAGAGGAGAGGAGATGTACTACGTAACGGAATCACTATACTGAGCCTCGAGGGAAGGTATATGTGGAGGCCATAGGTCTCGGATACCTTATCACAAGCATATGGGCCACTCGGATAAAGGATGGGTATAGCCTTGTAATTAGAGATATGATAGAACCTGACAGACTTTGCCTTGTATGATAAGAAATATACAGTTCTAGTCGAGTAGGTTATATCTCTAAGAAGAGATCCCTTGGCTGTAATCCGGCTGGGACTCCTACCTTATACCCCTGTCCCCCAGTATATAAGGGGAGGCAGGGCGCCCCATGAGGGCAGAATCATCAAGAGTTCATCAGAACAACACACATCCTCAAAGGAATACATCATAACTAGATGTAGGGTATTACCTCACATTGAGGGCCTGAACTAGTATAAAATTTCCCCGTGTTCCCTTGCAATCCACCGAGTTTTCATCCACCGAGTAGCCCTATAATTATATTGCCGGTGTAAAACATCGACAGTTGACGCGCCAGGTAGGGGATTCGGTGAGATCTACATCTATAAGCTCGATGGATCCAACAACAGGAGTCGATGGCGACAAATTCTCTCCCGGAGATACAATCTCATTTGGAAGCCTCGACTTCGTCGCCGACATGATCGGCAACCTCACCTTGGCCGACGCAGATCCAATCCAACCGACCGAGGAACCAGCCGACTCCGCGCCAGTCGACCCACTAGACGCTGCAGCCACCCTCGTCGACGTGCTGCACTGATCTACCACCTATCCGGGTCTTGGGACAACTCTCTCCTTCGGCATCCGACTCGCGCTCGGCCTCGAGTCGGCCCGGGTCGGACTAGGAGGAGGACAGATCATCAATTTCCCTCACAGACTCGATGAAGCTGTGGATTCACATCTCACGCGGCAGACCTGATCCCTTGCAATTCAGTTTGGACATGGCCTAGAGCCGTTCCAAATTGGATCTAGGGAGGTTGGAGTCGTCTTAACTCTGATCAACTACTCGGATTTCGATTCCAAGTCGGACAACGGTTCGAACACCAGTTCGGACACCAGTCTGGCGAGTTTCCTTCTGCCCCGAGAGATCTTCACGGCTTCAACCCCTCCACTGGAGGTGCGCCGACTACAAGAGGAGCAACAAGAGGAGGCACGCCGATTACGGCAATAGGAGGAGGCTAAGCGCGAGGCTCGCAACGACGAGCTACGCAAGGCTGGACGAACCGCCCAGCAATAGATCCTCCAAACTTGAGTCGGCGACAATGACGTCTTCGTCCCGCCACAGCAGAACATCATGGCCGCTGCAACCCTATTGGACACGCTCTAGCTCGGGCCTGATCACTAGGCCACCCCGACTATCACCAAGATCAAGGCGATGATTACAGCTGCTACCTGTCAGCAGCACCAGCAGTCGGATGAAACACTTATACCGACCAACCGGTCGGGTTCTCCAGCGGCAATCTCATCCGCATCAGCACGACGCCGGGCAGCCGGCTCAAGTCAGCCGCACGAGGAGTCACGGCAAACATCACTCGGCAACACCAACAATAACAATCAGCGGCGTCACCAGAACGATCACCGGTTCAACCAAGATCTCCAAGTCCATCTACAACATGATCTTCACCACAACATTAATGCTCGACGCCGTCAACACAAAGATGACGAGTAGCGCCGACTAGAGGACGAGCACGAGCGTTTCGGTCTTCACCACGAGTGGTTTAAACATCGCAGTCGGAGCCGGAGCCCTCACAAAGATGAAGGCGTACCAGCCTTCACCCAGGAGCTATAAGACGTCGACTGGCCATCGGGCTCCAAGCCTATGAGAATCGAAAAATATGATGGCAAAACTAATCCCGAGTCCTAGCTCACCGTATATACGCTGGCGATTCGAGCTGCCAGAGGTGATCACAAAGCCATGGCTAACTACCTCCCGGTCGCCCTGGTTGACTCAGCGAGAACATGGCTAACTGTTGACGCCGAAAACCGCCGGGTGTGCCGAAAAGCTCGCTGACGATCTGGTCCGGCGTCTGGAGACACGCGAAGGCCTGGGAGATCTGCTTAGCTCCAGTGCAGGTCCTAAAATATTGAGGTTCGCGGGCGTGCCAGTCAATTTGACCCAGCAATTGACAAGGAGATGAAGAAATTAGATTACTGATCCAATCGGCCAGCAAGCCGATACGGATTCCTTCCAGCCGATGCCGCTATGCTCGTGCCCGGGCCTCTGCCTGTACTCGCGTCCGGGTCTCGTGCTCGCGTCCGGGTCCTTGTTGGTCCTCGTGCCCGGATCGGTAGCAACTGCACATCGGCTATCGGCCGATACGGGCTGATATAGGCTCCTCGTAGCCGATAGCCGATGGCACCTGTGTATCGGCTAGGAAACCGATAGCGCTATAAACAAATAGATAAGCTGTTAGTACAACGTGTGCATCGGCTAGAAGCCGATGATAAAATAGATATGCAGGATAGCAAGCCAGCCGACTGCCGAGGAAACACATATGCATCGGCTAGAAAACCGATGATAATATAGATGACCAAAGCAGTATGGATAATACAGTCGGCTTTATAAAAAGATAACCTATCGGCTAAGCACTCCGATAGAACGTCGCATATACACCGATCAGCCCGACAAGGATAAATCTATTATTATCGATCTAGTAGTTCAAACCTAACTGATGCAGCACAGATCGATAATAGTAAAGGAACCTCAACGAGCAGATAGACCTAATGCAACTGTGATGAAAATAACTTACCGGCTATACATTCCGATAAGACGCTTGCGCAAAAACCATCAGCCTAGCAGGAACGATTTATCGCTGGCAGTTCAGTAGGTCGGACCCAACCGATGCAGCACGAACTGATGATAAATCGCCCCCAGTAAACTGATAAGATCTACGCACGCGTGATGTGATATACCTGACCAGCCTAAGAGGTCGGACCGAACCGATGCAGCCGTAGACAGATCTGATACACCGTGGTAAGCCGACTACCATAGACCGACTAGAATATCGGACCTAACCGAGAAAGTCCTAGCCGATTGGTAGTCGGGGTAACGAGACTTACCCTCTCGCAGGAGTTCGGACCTAACCGATGCAGCCCCGCTCGAGAAGCAAGAACCCGTTGGTAAAGGGTGGCGATGCGCCGAATTTGATTGATCGATTGATTGATGGTTTACAAGGTACCCGGGCATACGTATATATACCCCGAGTTGGTACAGTCCTAATAGGACACGAAACAGAAGTTTCCTAATTATAAAAGGAAAAACTAACAAACCCCGATCAGATACGAGATCAGGTTTCCTAAAAATTATCAAAACTACCTAATTAGTAGATAAGGTAATTGACTGCCATGTCGTGGTCCTTACGATTCCTTCCTGAATCTGGCTTCTTCTGATTAGCTTCCAACGGCTGATATATCTTCTTTCCTTAACCAAATCCAATGTGAACCGTGCCAAATTTTGGCGTTAACACTAACAGGGCTCCAGAGGCAATCAATCGGCTCCTAGGGGGAACTCCGGGAACACTTCATAGCCAACTTTCAATGGACTTACGAAAGACCATCTTCCGAGCACAATCTCTACCAGCTACACCAGAGGAAGAACGAATCCCTCCGTGAGTTTATCAAAAGGTTCTCTGAGAAGCGCAATTTCATTCCTATGATCAAGGATGAGGTTGTCATCGCTGCTTTCCACAAGGGAGTCAAGGATGCCCTATTCATCGCGAAGTTCACTCGGAAGCCACCAGCCTCTATCCGGGCTCTCTTCAATATGGCGAATAAATACGCCAACTCAGCTGAAGCGGTCGCAGAGGCCCTCGACGAGAAGAAAGAGCCCCGGCAGAAGGACCAGAAGGCCAAAGCCGACAACGAGCCATCACAGAACAAGTCCAGCTGCCGCAAGCGGAAGTCGGACAACGAGGTGGCCAACATGGAGTGGACTCGGTCACGGCCCCCACGGAACAACGACTACCAGAAAGTTATGAATGGGCCTTGCCCCTTCCACCCCAAGGGCAAGCACACGGCCAAGGATTGCTTCATGCTTAAAAAGTTTGTTTCTGAGTAGACTTCATCACCTGGCGCCGACAAGGACAAAGACAAGTCAGATTTGGGCCCGGCTGACGATTTTCAGGATCCCCAGGCTGAGCTCAACCATATCTTCGAAGGGCCATCTGCATATGAGTCCAAGCAGAAGCAGAAGCTGACAGCACGCGACGTCAACGCGGTCTCTACGGCAGACGCCCCCCAGTATTTGCGCTGGTCAGAGATGTCCATCATGTTCACCCGCGCAGATCATCCAGATCGGGTTTCACACCCGGGAAGCTACCCACTCGTCCTGGACCCGGTCGTCAAAAATATCAAGCTGAAGAAGGTCCTCATAGACGGAGGCAGCGCGCTAAACATCCTCTTCGCCAAGACCCTGGATGAGATGAAAATCCCTCGTTCAGAACTGCGGCCGAGTACTGCGCCCTTCCACCAGATAATTCCCCGACTATCTTCAACCCCCCTCGGACAGATAACCTTGCCGGTCACCTTCGGCACATGGGATAACTTCCGCACAGAAAACATCTGCTTCGAGGTCGCCGACTTCGAGACCGCGTACCACGCGATACTCGAACGACCGACACTCGCCAAATTCATGGTGATCCCGCACTATACCTACATGGTGCTCAAGATGCATGGGCTGGCCAGAGTCCTCTCCCTCCACAGCGACGTCAAGCAAGCCTTCACCTACGACAAGGAAAGCTGTGAGTTGGCTCAATCGCAAGGGGTAGCAGTCAGACGCAACAGTATTTGGCAAGCCATCACAACTGAAGTTGAGGATGACCAAGTTTTGGCGAAAAAAGTAGCAAAGTCAGGAATTTTAGCGGACTCTGACACGAAGAAGATCCCCCTGGACCCTTCCGACCCCTCCAAGGCTGCTCTAGTCGGGACCGGACTCAGCCCTAAGTAGGAAGACACGCTTGTCACCTTTCTCCAAGCCAACAAAGATATCTTCGCATGGAAACCGTCCGACATGTTGGACGTACCAAGGGAGGTGATTGAGCACGCCCTCAATGTCAAGATAGACACCAAGCCAGTCAAGCAACGGCTACGGCGCTTCGCACAGGACCGAAAAGATGCTATTCAGGAGGAGATAACCAAGCTCCTCGCAGTCGGGTTCATCAAAGAGGTCTACCACCCGGACTGGCTGGCAAACCCAGTTCTGGTCCGGAAGAAAAATGGTAAATGGTGCATGTGCGTCGACTACACCGACCTTAACAAGGTGTGCCCCAAAGATCCATTTGGTCTACCCAGGATAGATCAGGTGGTGGATTCAACCGCGGGGTGCGAACTTCTCAGCTTTCTCGACTGTTACTCGGGATACCACCAAATCAGCCTGAAGGAGGAGGACTGCCTAAAGACGTCTTTCATCACGCCATTTGGCGCATACTGCTACATCACTATGCCATTCTGTTTGAAGAACGCTGGAGCAATGTATCAACGAGCAATTTAGCGGTGTCTACACACTCAGATCGGGCGCAACGTGGAGGCCTACGTCGATGACGTGGTGATCAAGACCAAGTCCATAGAAGACCTCATCGCTGACCTGGAAGAAACCTTCCAAAATCTTCGAAGATTCAAGATGAAGTTGAATCCGGAAAAGTGCGCCTTCGGTGTGCCATCCGGCAAGTTACTCGGCTTCATCGTCTCGCATCGCGGCATTGAAGCCAACCCGGAGAAAGTCAGTGCAATCATGAACATGGCACCCCCGACTAACCAGAAGGATGTTTAGAAGCTGACAAGCCGCATGGTGGCACTCAGCCGATTTATTTCCCGACTGGGCGAACGGGGCATGCCCTTTTTCAAGCTATTGAAGAAAGCAGACAATTTCCAATGGACTCCCGAAGCCTAGCAAGCCTTCGAAGACTTCAAGAAATTTCTCACATCACCACCCGTGTTGGCGTCACCTATGTCCCAAGAGCCATCAATGCTATATCTGGCAGCAACCACTCAGGTAGTCAGCACGGTGTTGGTGGTCGAGCGATCCGAACCGGGTCACATACAGAAGATACAATAGCCAATCTACTTCATCAGCGAGGTCCTAGCCGACTCAAAGATGAGATATCCGCAGGTCCAAAAGCTGCTCTATGGCCTACTCATCGCTGTCCGGAAGCTGGTGCACTACTTTCAAGTGCATCAAGTCACGGTGGTCACATCGTATCCACTCGGGGACATCCTGCATAACTGTGAGGCCACTGGCTGAATCGCTAAATGGGTGCTCAAGTTGATGGCGTTCGACATCACCTTTCAGCCATGGATAGCAATCAAATCACAAGCTCTAGCCGACTTCGTGGCCGAGTGGACAGAAGTTCAGATGCCTACATCAACAGCGAAGCTAGAGTATTGGACAATGTACTTCGATGGTTCTCTAAGGATCAGCGGTGCCGGGGCTGGCGTTCTACTGACGTCCCCCACCGGCGAAGAACTCAAGTATGTTCTCTAGATCCACTTCCTGGCTTCCCACAACGTTGCCGAGTACGAGGCACTCATCCATGGGCTCCGCATTGCTATATCACTCAGCATCCGTCGACTGGTTGTGCGTGGAGATTCCCAACTCATGGTCAACCAAGTCATGAAAGATTGGACATGTCTCGATGACACCATGGCGGCATACTGTCAGGAGGTCAGAAAATTGGAAAACAAGTTCGACGGGCTGGAGATAACACATGTCCTACGACAATACAATGATGCTGCAGATGAATTGACAAACATGGGATCCAAGCGAGAAGTAGTCCTGACAGGGATCTTTGTCGAGCAACTCACGGAGCCGTCAGTCAAGAAGAAACCAGCGCCAGAGCAGTCGGGAGGTGAACCTACCCCGACCACAAATGAAGTGTTGAACATATGTCAAGATTGGCGGACTCCTGTTCTCAAATTCCTCCTGGACGATGAACTCCCAGAAGATCGTAGTCAAGCCGAACAAATCAAATGTCGAAGCAAAAGTTTCCTAATAGTCGGAGAAGACCTATACCGAAGAAGTGCATCCGGTGTCCTCATGCGCTACGTCACCATCGAGGAGGGCAAGCAGATTCTGCAATTGATCCACTCGGGCATATGTGGCAACCATGCCGCATCCAGGACATTAGTCGGAAAGGCTTACCGGTAGGGATTTTTCTTGCCAACAGCAGTAACAGATGCAAAAGACATAGTTCGCACATGCGAGGGTTGCCAGTTCTATGCAAGACAAACAAATCTCCTAGCCTAAGAACTCCAAACAATCCCAATCTCTTGGCCCTTTTCAATATGAGGGCTTGACATGGTTGGGCCTTTCAAGAAAGCGCCAGTAGGGTTCACACACTTGTTCGTTGCAGTGGATAAATTCACCAAGTGGATTGAGGCAAAACTCGTTGCTACCATAACAGCGGCAAGAGCAAAGGACTTCATGTGGAGGCCATGGGCCCCGGGTACCTCACCACTAGCATGTGGGCCACTTGGATAGAGGATGGGACAAATCATGTAGTTAGAGATAAGATAGCACCCGGTAGACTTTGCCTTGTACGATAAGGAAAACATAGTCTTAGTCGGATAAGTTTCTATCTCTAAGAGGGAAATCCCTTGGTCGTATCCGGCTAGGATCCTTATCATGTACCCTTGTCCCTCAGTATATAAGGGGGAGCAGGAGATCATGAGATCATCAATCGACAAACTCCTCAGAGGAATAACACCACAACTGGACGTAGGGTATTACCTCACATCGAGGGCCTGAACCAGTATAAAATTCTCCTTGCGTTCCTCTGCAATCCATTGACTTTCCCCTTGCCGAGTAGCCCTGTAGTTATATTGCCGGTGTAAAACATCGACAGTTGGCGCGGCAGGTAGGGGCTCCGGCGAGTTTCACATCTACAAGCTCGATGGATCCAGCAACCACAATCGACGGCGACAAGTTCTCCCCTAGAGACATAATCTCTTTTGGAAGCCTCGATTTTAGTGCCGACCAGATCGGCAACCTCACTTTGGCCGAAGCAGGTCCAATCCAGCCGGCCGAGGAACCAGCCGACGTTGCGCCAGTCGGCCCACAGGACGCCGCAATCTCCTTCAACAATCTATTGCGGCAGTCCTTCACTTCGCTGAGCATTGGGACAACTCTCTCCTTTGGCGTCCGACTTGCGCTACACCTTGAGCCAGCTCAGGTTGGGCCAAGAAGGGGAGAGATCGTCAATCTCCCGCGCAGTAGACCCGATCTCCTGCGATTCAGTTTGGACATGGCCAAGCACCGTTTCAGATTGGATCTAGGGAGGTCGGGGTCGTTCTTACTCCGATAAACTACTCGGAGTCCGACTCCAAGTCGGATAACAATTCGAACGCTAGTTTGGACTACAGTCTGGCGAGTTTTCTCCTCCCCTGCGAGATCTTTATGGCTTCAACACCGCCGCCCGAGGTGTGCCGACTACGAGAGGAGCAATAGAAGGAGGCGCGCCGGCTGCGACAACAGGAGGAGGCTGACCGCGAGGCTCGCAATGACGGGCTATGCAAGGCTGGGCGAGCAGCTCAGCAGCAAATTCTCCAGACTAAAGTCGGCGATCACGACATCTTCGTCACGCCGCAACAGAATGTTGTGGCCGCCGCAACCTTGCTGGACATTCTCCAGCTCGGGCCTGATCACCAGGCCACCCCTACTATCGCCAAGATCAAGGCGATGATCATGGCTGCTGCCTGCCAGCAACAACAACAGCAGTCGGGCGACACCGTGGTACTGACTAATCGGTCGGGATCTCCAGCAGCGGGCTCATCCACGTCAGCACGGCGTTGGGCGGCCGGCTCAAGGCGGCCACGTGAGGAGTCCAGGCAAATGTCACTCGGCAATGACAATCGGTAGCGTCACCAGTATGACCGCCGACCCAACCAACACCTCCGAGAGCGCCTACAACACGACCTCCGCCACACCATCAACGCCCGGCGCCACGAATGACACGAAAACGAGCTCCGCCGACTGGAGGATGAAAATGAGCGCTTCGGTTTCCATCACGAGTGGTTTAACCGCCGTGGTCGAAGCCCGAGCCCTCACGAAGACGAAGGCATTCCAGCTTTCACTCGGAAGCTACAGGACGTCGATTGGCCGATTGGCTTTAAGCCCACAGGAATTGAAAAGTATGACAGCAAAACAAATCCCGAGTCCTGGCTCACCGTATATACCCTAGCAGTTTGAGCTGCTGGGGGCGACAACAAAGCCATGGCTAACTACCTCCCAGTCGCGCTAGCCGACTCGGCGAGGACATGGCTGACAGGGCTCCCTAGGCGGTCGATCGGTTCCTGGGGAGAACTCAGGGAGCGGTTCATCGCCAATTTTCAGGGAACCTACGAGAGGCCATCTTCTGAGCACGATTTGTATCAACTACACCAGATGAAGAACGAGTCTCTACGAGATTTTATCAAGAGATTCTCCGAGAAGCGCAACAAGATCCCAATGATTCGAGACGAGGCTGTCATCGCCGCCTTCCGCAAGGGAGTAAAGGACGCCCCGTTCATCGCAAAATTCACTCGGAAGCCACCACCCCCTGTCCGGGCTCTTTTCGACATGGCCAACAAATACACTAACTCGGCTGAAGCGGTCGCAGAGGCCCTTGACGAGAAGGACTCTCGACAGAAAGACCAGAAGGCGAAAGCCGACAATGAGCCATCTCAAAACAAGTCTGACAGCCGCAAGCGGAAGTCGGACAACGAGGTGGCCAACATGGAGCACACTCGGTCACGGCCCCAGCGGAATAATGACTACCAGAAGGTCATGAGCGGGCCATGCCCCTTCCACCCCAAGGGTAAGCACGTGGCCAAAGACTGCTACATGCTTAAGAAGTTTGCCTCTGAGCAGGCTTCATCATCTGGCGCCGACAAGGACAAAGACAAGCTAGATCAGGGTCCGGCTGATGATTTTCAAGATCCCCAAGCCGAGCTCAATCACATCTTCGGAGGGCCGCTCACATACGAGTCGAAGCAAAAACACAAGCTATTTGCATGCGATGTCAATACGGTCTCTACGACGGACACCCCCAGTACCTGCGCTGGTCAAAGATGGCCATTACATTCAATCGCGCAGATCACCCAGATCGGGTCTCACACCCGGGACGCTACCCACTTGTCCTGGACCCGGTCCTCAGAAATATCAGGCTGAAGAAAACCCTGATCGACGGAGGCAACGCGCTCAACATCTTATTCGCCAAGACTTTGGACGAGAAGAGGATTCCTCATTCAGAATTACTGCCGAGCACTGTGCCCTTCCACGGGATAATTCCCGGCCTGTCATCAACTCCACTCGGGCAGATCACATTGCCAATAACCTTCGGCACGCGGGATAACTTCCGCACAGAAAACGTCTGCTTCGAGGTCACCGTCTTCGAGACCGCGTACCACGCGATACTCGGACGACCGGCACTTGCCAAATTTATGGCGATACCACACTATACATATATGGTGCTCAAGATGCCTGGGCCAGTAGGAGTCCTCTCCCTCCGCAGTGACGTCAAGCAAGCTTTCACTTGCGACAAGGAGAGTTGCGAACTGGCTCAATCACAAGAGGCGGCAGTCGGGCGCAACAGCATCCGGCAAGCCGCCACAACTGAAGTCGAGCAAGATCAAGTTCTGGCAAAAAAGGCGGCGAAGTCAGGAATTTCAGCGGACTCTGACACGAAGAAGATCCCCCTGGACCCTTCCGACCCCTCCAAGACTGCCCTAGTTGGGACCGGACTCGACCCCAAATAGGAAGATGCGCTCGTCACCTTCCTCCAAGCCAACAAGGATATCTTCGCGTGGAAACCGTCCGACATGCCGGGCGTACCAAGGGAGGTGATCGAGCACGCCCTAAATGTGAAAATAGATGCCAAGCCAGTTAAACAACGGCTGCGCCGCTTCGCTCAAGACCGCAAGGATGCTATTCGGGAGGAGATCACCAAGCTCCTTGCAGCCGGGTTCATCAAGGAGGTCTATCACCCGGATTGGCTGGCAAACCCAGTTCTGGTCCAGAAGAAAAACGGTAAATGGCGCATGTGCGTCGACTACACCGATCTCAACAAGGCGTGCCCCAAGGACCCATTTGGTCTTCCCAGGATAGATCAGGTGGTAGATTCCACGGCCGGGTGCGACCTACTCAGCTTTCCCGACTACTACTCGGGATACCATCAAATCAGCCTGAGGGAGGAAGACTGCTTAAAGACATCTTTCATCACACCGTTTGGAGAGTACTGCTACATCACAATGTTGTTTGGTTTGAAAAATGCTAGAGCAATCTATCAACGGAAAATTCAGCAGTGTCTGCACACTCAAATCAGGCGCATCGTGGAAGCCTACATCGACGACATGGTGATCAAGACCAAGTCCAAAGAAGACCTCATCGCTGACCTGGAAGAAACCTTCGAAAATCTTCAAAGATTCAAGATGAAGTTGAACCCGGAAAAGTGCGCCTTCGGTGTGCCATCGGCAAGTTACTCGGCTTCATCGTCTCTCATCGGGGCATCGAGGCCAACCCGGAGAAAGTCAACACAATAATGAACATGGCTCCCCGATTAACCAGAAGGACATCCAGAAGCTGACAGGCTGCATGGCGGCACTCAGCCGATTTATTTCCCGACTGGGCGAATGGGGTATGCCCTTTTTCAAGCTATTGAGGAAAGCCGACGACTTCCAGTGGACTCCCGAAGCCCAGCAAGCCTTCGAAGACTTCAAGAAATTTCTCACATCACCCCCCGTGTTGGCATCACCCATGCCCCAAGAACCGCTAATGCTATATCTGGCGGCAACCACTCAGGTAGTCAGCACGGTGCTGGTGGTCGAGCGATCCGAACAAGGTCACATCCAGAAAATACAATGGCCAGTTTACTTTGTCAGCGAGGTGCTTGCCGACTCGAAGACGAGATATCCATAGGTCCAGAAGCTGTTATATGGCCTACTCATCACAGTCCGGAAGCTGGTGCATTATTTCCAAGCACATCAAGTCACGATGGTCACATCGTTTCCACTCGGGGACGTCCTCCATAATCGCGAGGCCACTAGCCGAATCGCTAAATGGGCCCTTGAGTTGATGGCATTCGGTATCACCTTTCAGCCACGGACAGCAATTAAATCACAAGCTCTAGCCGACTTTGTGGCTGAGTGGATAGAAGTTCAACTGCCTACATCAACAGTGAAGCTAGAGTACTGGACAATGTACTTCGACGATTCTCTACGGATCGGCGGCGCCGGGGCCGGAGTCATATTGACATCCCCACGGCGAAAAACTAAAGTACGTTCTACCAAATCCACTTCCTGGCTTCCCACAACTCGTCGAGTATGAGGCTCATCCACGGCTCTGGATTGCTATATCACTCGGCACACATCGACTGGTTGTGCACGGGGATTCTCAACTCATGGTTAACCAAGTCATGAAAGACTGGACTTGTCTCGATGATACCATGGCGGCATACTGTTAGGAGGTTCGCAAGCTGGAAAACAAGTTCGACGGGCTGGAGATAACACATGTCCTATGACAATACAATGATGCTACAGACGAGCTGGCAAACATGGGATCCAAGCGAGAAGCGGTTCCGACTAGAATCTTTGTCGAGCAACTTATGGAGCCACAGTCAAGAAGAAACCGCGCGCCGAACAGTCGGGAGGCGAACCTACCCCGGCTACAGATGAGGTGTTGCAACATATGTCAAGACTAAGCGGACCCTGTTGTCAATTTCTCCTGGACGACGAAACTCCCATGATCGCAGTCAAGCCAACAGTATATGTCTTACAAGGCATCCAAAAGCACCAGGATATTCGAACCGACTACAAGCATCGCGGGCGGTGGGTACAAGAACTTCAATCTGTTCTCTGGTCTCTTAGAACCATGGTTTAGTAATCGAGCAAACAGGCAATCCCCTTTCTTTCTGGTCTAACGGTATAGCAATCCATGAGGCCCAGAGGTATGGTGCTACCGACAGAGTTTATAGTTATTACGGCTCTCCTGAGTGCCGAGCGGATTACTAGGCAGAAGACATCTCAAACAATATACCCGATTGGTCGAACTAGACAGTTGGAAGAAGCAAGGGGGAATCGCAACAATCCAGTCCGGCACATGGACGACATCTTCAAGGCCTACGTCGCTACACAGTCGTAATGGTCGTGCCGTCCTTTTTGGTTGGGGATCTCGTCTTGAGGAAATACATAACCATCAAGACAGGCACAAATTATCCCAAAAAAAAAATAAAAGTAAATCTTAAATCCAAAGATAAAATCTGGGAGGGCCGTCATGTATAGCAAGGTCACGCCGGCCACGCGCCTACCGACTGAAGACCGAAGACGGTGCCCTTTCACAACTCATGAATATAGAACAGCTACGTCTTTCTATAGGCCTAAGCTTTATACTTTCTCATGTGTACAGTTTTCTCTCGACTCACCCCACGCGCTTGCCATCAACCGAGTAGTGGTCGGGGTTGTAGGTATACATGTGTTTGTCAATACTATACGAGCTGTCCTACTCCAGTTACGAGCCTTACTACGACTCACTTTGCCCGGTACAATTTCTTATTGACAATTTTTATGTTCTGATAGACTAACTCAGTGTAGACTACACAGTCAGTAAACTAATGACAACTAAGTAATCAATTCAAACTTGGGCGGCAATTGCACATCTATTTCACATGTTTTCCACAAAAGTTTATACATACCGACTACCATATCCTCTCTGTTTTTGTTCTCTTAACAAGACCCAGGTCTCGGGTGATTATATCAGCAGTGCCTCGCGTGCTATCAGCTCCAGCGCCTCCCCTCGGGCATAGCTCTCGCAACCCTCCCG
Source organism: Oryza meyeriana var. granulata (assembly GCA_003991445.1). Taxonomy (NCBI): domain Eukaryota; kingdom Viridiplantae; phylum Streptophyta; class Magnoliopsida; order Poales; family Poaceae; genus Oryza; species Oryza meyeriana. The sequence continues at coordinate 55,568 of RYFJ01003205.1, forward strand.
ATGGCTTCAATGTCTTGCCCTCGGGTAGATTGTTTTGGTCATCGCTAGGGTCTAGGCCACGCGGAATGACATGCTTATCGAGTAAGCTCTTCGGGCACTCAGTGCATCCTCAAGACAATGCCTCCACTTGGGGGATTCGGCTGCAGCTTGGTACGCACCGGGCGGGGAATCCATCGATCAAGGAACCCTTTCACGGACCCGACGAGTGCAGGGGATCCATCCTGTGCTTCCCTGATAACCTTATCTCCTGTATAAACTCAGATATTGGGCTGGGCATTGGCTCTGAGGTCTGCCCCGGGTCACCATAAGTAAACTTGTTAGGCACGCTACAGATGAGTAAACTTCTCCAGTCTAGCTTTTTTCTTTGCCGAGCTTGATGTGGCCTCTTTTAACCGCCTTCTCCCGTTTTCGAGCTCGTGTTGGCCTTTGTCAGGTAGCCTTGTCTTCTCAAGCTCGGCCTTGGCTTCCTCGGCCTCCTTCAGCTGGGCTTCCTTCTGTTTGGCTCTTCACTCGGCTTTGAGGGCTGCATGACAGTTTAGTCACGAACTCCAACCTTGCAGCCAAGGCACACTGGGTAGTCGGGAAAACGCAGCTAGAGAAATACATCAGTGTTAGTCGGGAAGATGCATTCGGGGACTTACCCTTAATCTTCCGCTTGGGCCCAAGTTTCATCCGCTGAGCTGGGTGGTGGCATCTTCAGCCAAGTTCCCTCCCCGCGTGGCACTCCTCCATCTTGGCCTCAATGCCGGACGCTGCTCTAACTCCGTGAGATGGGGGCCATTTCGATCAGGGTCCCGGTCATCTCCTCATTATGATCACAAGCTCTGCTTAGGGAGAGAACAAGTCAAGCACGGAGTCAGACGTCAGATACAGGAAGCCACCAGGACTCCACCGCACGATCGTCCCGACCCCTCGAACCCATCAATGGTGGGCGGAGCAAGCTTTCGCGTTCCCGTTTCTCTGGCGTGGCCTCATTGCCGCTTGACATCCTCGCGGTTCATCAGGCCGAATCCTCGGTGACGTGTCGGGGAACTTACGCGGAGGAGCTTTCAGATCCGAGGAGGTTCAGGATCTCGGCGGTGACGAGACAACGACAACGATGACCATGATGGCGCGGGGTCCTGGCCCCATGCCGGCATCCCTGCGCGCTCGAGGGTCGCTCGGGGGCTTCGGCAACGGCCTCGGCAGCGGGCGTAAGACTCAAGGGCTGGGAAGAAACCTCAGTAAGCCTTGGTCGGGGCACTAGTGGCCCCGCCGTCGGGACACACCTCAATTCCATTGGACTAGGCTGGCACGCGGCTTAGGGGTGTGCTGCGGGGGCCGGGCTCGGCTGGGCGGGCTCTCAAGGGGAGTG